>CM072518.1:3754317-3941817 GCA_036898135.1 Oncomelania hupensis
ATGCCGTGGATGGGATGATAGCTGTCGCATTCTCAGCAGCACTTCGCCATTTGCAAACCCACCGTTGGTATTCTGCATCAAGGGTAGCGTTGTCTGGTAGGTCAGACTCCCACAACATTGCCAGCATCACCCCTTCTGGAACCTGCATGAAACCATCCTGATTGTCTATTAAAGTGCTTGGCACCAGACATAGACCATCAACTGCTAGACCAGCATTTTTGAACCTCGAGTCCAATTCGGTTGACAGGTGTTCCAAGAAAGGAATGGCAATGCTAATCTTGAAATATTCTTCTGGAGTGGACGCAGGTTGGTTGTCACGGAGAGTCTGTCGGGATGCTTGACGAGGAACAATACCACCAGTTGTCAAAGCATTTGCCATTTTGCTGACTTCTTCACTTGTAGTCGAGAAAATTGCTGATATTGAAAACGGTAGACTGTAAAAACTGACAGCAAATTAAAGTTTTCAAAACGTGACTGTGACGTGCACAATGTCGAAAACTGTCGGTCACGTTGATCTACGCTAAGGCTAACGATTATCACGCGTCGACAGGAAATGATGACGAAGGGACGAACTTCTCTTACTGATCAGAGGGTGATGATGATGATTATGATGATAAACACTTGTATTGCTTGATTCCATTTGAAGAAAAAAAATCCTTTAATGCCCTGGAAAAAAAAAATACTACTCATTATTGGAGGGGGCAATATATAAGGCTGCCCCCTCCAACATTTTTCTAGGGGGGGGGGGGCATGGACCCCCTGCCCCCCCTGCTTCCGCCGCCTGTGACACACACACACACACACACACACACACACACACACACACACACACTGTATTTCAGACAATAAAGAAGGACAAACAGTGAGAGGAAGTTGGAGAAGAAAAAGGAGGATTATGAAGATAATATTTATGAATTTTACAGAAACTGACGCCCATGTCCTAGGCGGATGAGTGCTAGTTACATAATTACAATGATTGAGGCATTAGATGGTGAACTGGAAAAGCTCAATATAAGAACATTAATAATAATACAAGTCATCATCATCATAATCATCATCATCACATTTATTGATTTAATCAACACATCCATACCAGTGATGCTGAATTACAAGGGAAGGAACTCTGCACCCAGGGCCTAGCACTGGTTTTTATAATACTACTAGTCCAAGCCCAGAATGCAGCAAAATGTTTGTCACTGCCACGACTTCCCCTGGGCAGACACCACAAACGGACAACTTCCACACGCAGACAACCCAGAAAGAATGACAGTTTCCCGCAGACGTGAAGGGATGAAAACACAACGAATATATATACAACTTTCAAGCTATTTATTCATTCATACCACACACTCATACACATACAACATTTACACATGAAACGAGAAAAATGGTGATGGAACAATCAATGGATCAATGAGCAATGAAATGGAAATGTCAGATGAACGGGGGTTGCTGATCAACCACGTCTAACTAACGACTGTGCAACGCCAATGTCCGGGCACAGAGGGGGCAAGAGTCAAGAGGGGGACAAATAAAGAACGAGCCGACCTGATAGTAGGGTGTCCCCGTTGACGCCTCCGAAAGGTAGCTGCCTCCTCGTTGTGGTTGACGCTGGACTGTCGCTGGTAAGTCCGGCGTAGTGGTGTAGTCACTCCCTCCGTCGCCGACGATGACGATGATGATGATGATGATGATGATGGTGACGCTGTAGTTGCGGCGGCCCTGCCGCCGTCGACGCCTCTCAGCCTGACTCCTCCTGTCGGCTACCTTGTAACGCCGAGGCTAGGTCCCGCAACGGACGTCACAATCACGCGGGAAAGATGGGGTGGTGGAAAGATGAGGATGTCAACAAACGTGGACGTGGACGAATGGGTGGTGATGATGATGTGGGTCCAACGACCGGATGTCGTCGTCGTCGTCGCACTGAAGAGTTTGACGAACTTCTGAGCGACGAACAAAGACTCTCGATGATGAACCTTCGACGACTTTCGAACCTGCAACATGCTTGCCGTATTGTTAATGTCATGTCCACCCGATTCTGTCCCCCTCCCTCCTCACACTCTCCCCCCTTACTACACTAACTAATTCCTGTATCTTGAAGAAGCGCTACTGCCGTTCATTTCACTTCTCTTGACTACTATTACTGTCACTTGTAATCCAACACATAATTCAAAAACTAAATGACATTATGAATGCATGAAATGAACAATGCTGCAAATGAATACATGAAATCATCAACACATTATCCATCTTGAGCAACCGCAACCTCAACAACAGCAACCACTTCCTTCCTAACTTCCTCACACTTCACCCCCATTCTCCCTCCTCATTCTCCCTCCTTCAGTCGCACCCTTCCTCTCCTCAGTGCAACCATACTTCCCCCCAGCCACACGCACAGCTATCGTTCAACACCCCAAACAGCCGGCCATTGGTCATTAGCACAGTAAAGGAAAGTCACCATCACACTTACCCAACGGCTCGATTGTAATAGTACCTGTAGCTAGCCACTTTCCCACTGCTTGCCTACACAGTACTCCAAGTAGGGTAAATCCAGTGCATAGTTTCCATTAGTGGACAATGCCTCACACTAAATTACTACACTGCACAAACTTTGCTATATTATAGCTGCACTCCAATCTGAGAGCTAAACTACAAAACACAGCACCTTTTCCAACTAGTATACTCTTTTTGGAACCAGTTACTATTATTCGTTAATAACTGTCCCCCCTACTTTTCCAGAACCACCAAAACACCCAGAGCACAAAACAACCCGGTCTACACCGTAGCTCTGCCAAAACCTGTTCTGACTAACAGTGAACACTTTCCCAACACTGGCTGGCCAAACTATGCTGTTCAAAAATCACGCTTTCCACGTATAACCATACATTCGACACCGCGCAGTTACTACCCCAACTCATAACTCCCCACCCGCACTTACTACCCAGTTTCCACACAGGCTGCCCTGTGACACACCCCCCTCCCAAGACGAAACTACGGAGAGTTCAAAACCTAATCTTCCACAGGGTCAGATCTGCTGAGGAAATCCGCCTCTATGTTGTCTCTTCCTGGAATCGGTCGAACTGTGAAGACATAGGCCTGCAGCTGCATAGCCCATCGGGTGAGTCTGGCACTGTTGAGGTGCGTTCGTCCTCCAGATGAACTCCCTATCCAAGTTAGGTAGCTTTTCTACTGGCTCACTTGTCAGCGCTCTCTTCATGTCATCCAAGGCTTTCTGGCAGTCATCCCTCCTGTTGACCTCTCCCTTCTTCTTTACCCGCACGATCGGTGCTCTGTACGGCGATGTACAAGGCTCGGTAACCCCCAACTCCAGCACTGGTTCTACTTCACTCTTGGCGACTTCCATCTGCGAAAATGGTAGCGGATGCTGTCGGTTGCGTTCAGGGCTGTCGTCGGTCGACATCACCTCGCACTCGTCCAGCGGCGGTGCTCTCTCATGTAGCGCAGATAGCTCCGTGTCTATCCGTATGTCCACCGGCCCTTCGCTCGCTTGAAGCGGTATCAGTGGTACAGCGCCCTGGTAGCTGATATCTGTGGTCCCCTCTGTCTCGGTTTGGTCCAACACGACGGCCACCGTCGTCTCTGGTTCTACTCCGCGTACTAGGTAACGCTTCAACCTCCTGTTCTTGCCGGCTCTCTGCAACGGTACTTTCCTGGCTCTCCCCTTTGGCGTCGTACGCTGGCATGCGTCGCATGAAGCACAAAACTTCCTCACGTCACGGCACATCCCTGGCCAGTAGTGCTTGGCCCATACCTGATCTAGGGTCCCCTTGGCTCCTCGGTGTTCAGCCATAGGCGTGTCGTGTCCCACGCGTAGCACTTCCGGTCGAAGCTTGGCTGGTACCACCAACTGGCTGCGATCCACCTTGTCCTGTCCTGTGTACTCGCGGTACAAAAGGCCCTGCTTCCAGACAAATGCCACTTGCCCCTTGCCTCGCTTCTCCTTTCCTGCCTTCTGGTCCGCTAACTGTCGCACCTTCGCAAGTTCGCCGTCTTCCAACTGCAGTTGGCGCATCTCCTTCGGCGTCGCGACGATGCTCATAGTCGGTCCGACCACCACCGGTTCTGTAGCGACTTGCTCCTTGGCTGGCTGCGCTCGTGTCCGCACAGCACAACACTCCGTGTCTCCCTCGCCGAATACTGGCAGTGCTGTGTCTCCTTGCTGTTCCGTCCTCGCCCAGTTGCCGATCACCACTGGGTAAATCAAGTCCGGCACCACCACTACCTCCACTCTCCCGGTGTAGAACGGTGACTCCAGCTGTACCCATGCTGTCGGTAGCGACTTGGATAGCTGGCGAACGGCGAATCCTATGCGCTGCGTGCGTCCTGTGTAGTCAAGGTTGGCAACCTCTCCCTTCCGCAGGCAAATCAAGTCGGCCCCCGTGTCCCTCACAGCCGTCAGCGGAACACCTTCCACTACCACTTGGCTCTGGAACCGAGGATCTCCCTCCTTGCCTGCCTCCTTCAAGATGCGCAACGCTGCCCCACTCCGCTCGCTGCGTTTCGGACAATCCCGCTTCACGTGCCCTTTCTGTCCGCAGCTGTAGCACTCTCGCTTGTCCGGCGAGTTGGGTCGTGGTCCCGCTGGCTTGCGACCCTCGCTCTTGTCCCTGGGTGTAAAGGGTTGACGGGGTGGAAAACGTAAGTTTGTCCCGGCTCTGGCGTCGACGTACTGCTGTGCCAACGTCGCGGCCTCCTCCACCGTCGCTGGGTTGCGCTCGCGCACAAACGTGACGAGTTCTGGTGTCAAACCGTTGACCATCTGCTCCATCAGCACTAAGTCAAGTAAATCCGCATACGTGGCCTTCTTGTTCGCTAGTCCCATCCAGCGCTCCAGGAACAACTCTGACTTCCGCAGATACTGTTTGAAAGTCTCTGGTGGCTCCCTTCGTAGCTGGCGAAACTTTTTCCGATACGTCTCGGCCGTCAGGTTGAAACGTACCAACAACGCTGCCTTCAGGATCTCGTAGTCGGCAGAGTCGTCCTCGTTCAAGCCAACGTAAACTTCCCTCGCCTTCCCCTTCAGCAAGGTCCCCAAACGAATAGCCCACGTGTCCTTGTTCCAGTCTTGAGCCTTGGCGAAACGCTCGAACTGACACAAGTAGGTTTCTAGGTCGTCCTTGTCTTCGAAAAATGGCAACCGGAGCTTAACTGTCTCAAACTCGGGTTGATTCCTGCGGTTCCCGGCGCCTTGCAACGTCAGCTGCGCCATCGCTAGTTCGTGCTCTCTTTCCTTCTCTCTCTCTCTCTCCGGTCTGCGTCTTTTTCACTGGCCCTCAGCTCTATCTCTCTCTCCCTCTCTCTCTCTCTCCGGTTTGCTTCTTCCTGCCTCGCCGCTTGGTCCACCGCGTAGTCTAACGCCGCCTGACCTTTCAATCCTTCGCGCTTGGCGAGTCTCAGGATTCTCTCCATCGGCGTCTCGTCCGCGAACAGTCCTGGCCTCGGTGTCAGTGCCGCCTCGGCCTTGTAGATCGAACGGTAAGGGTTGGTCTCGAACCTCTTCGGCCTCGTTGCGTCGCTCAGACGATCCTGGTCTCCGTAGACGTCGGTGCCTGCTGACATCCCGCCAGTCGCGCCAAATCCCGTCACAAAAGGATCACTCACTGTGTCTCTGGCTTCGAACGTCGTCAACTCCTCGTCCACTGACCCACGACGCGATGACCTGACCGGCGATCTCCGTCGCTCGTCCGCAGAGGGTAGATCGGTGACTCCCGTATCAGCTGCTGCCGCCGTGCGCTCGTCCATCGTGACACCCACGCGAGAACGCGTACGAGCCGCGATCGGTGACACTCCTTCAGTCTCCTCGATCGATGCCATCCTGCTTAAGGAAAGCAACAACAACCGACAACAACAAGTCAAAGTCCTACTTACCCTAACCTAGCCTAGCCTTAGATACTAACTTACCTACCTAAGCTATCTTCCTTACCTATCACCCACCTCCTCCCACTCAAACAGTGGAAACTGGCCTGCAAGGTAGCGAACCGGTTGGAGAGTGCAATGGCCCCTTCCCTCACGTGTGGTCGAACCTAGGCCGGCTGTGAGCCTCCGCTAAACAGCGACCTGACTCCCTCCAACCACCCGCTGGGGTGCACACTCTCACCGAATCACGCCTCACACACTCGGACACCACAGGACAATTACGAGACAACTTCACGTCTGGGCACACTCACACCTACCCTGCATCTCCACCAAATGTCACTGCCACGACTCCCCCTGGGCAGACACCACAAACGGACAACTTCCACACGCAGACAACCCAGAAAGAATGACAGTTTCCCGCAGACGTGAAGGGATGAAAACACAACGAATATATATACAACTTTCAAGCTATTTATTCATTCATACCACACACTCATACACATACAACATTTACACATGAAACGAGAAAAATGGTGATGGAACAATCAATGGATCAATGAGCAATGAAATGGAAATGTCAGATGAACGGGGGTTGCTGATCAACCACGTCTAACTAACGACTGTGCAACGCCAATGTCCGGGCACAGAGGGGGCAAGAGTCAAGAGGGGGACAAATAAAGAACGAGCCGACCTGATAGTAGGGTGTCCCCGTTGACGCCTCCGAAAGGTAGCTGCCTCCTCGTTGTGGTTGACGCTGGACTGTCGCTGGTAAGTCCGGCGTAGTGGTGTAGTCACTCCCTCCGTCGCCGACGATGACGATGATGATGATGATGATGGTGACGCTGTAGTTGCGGCGGCCCTGCCGCCGTCGACGCCTCTCAGCCTGACTCCTCCTGTCGGCTACCTTGTAACGCCGAGGCTAGGTCCCGCAACGGACGTCACAATCACGCGGGAAAGATGGGGTGGTGGAAAGATGAGGATGTCAACAAACGTGGACGTGGACGAATGGGTGGTGATGATGATGTGGGTCCAACGACCGGATGTCGTCGTCGTCGTCGCACTGAAGAGTTTGACGAACTTCTGAGCGACGAACAAAGACTCTCGATGATGAACCTTCGACGACTTTCGAACCTGCAACATGCTTGCCGTATTGTTAATGTCATGTCCACCCGATTCTGTCCCCCTCCCTCCTCACACTCTCCCCCCTTACTACACTAACTAATTCCTGTATCTTGAAGAAGCGCCACTGCCGTTCATTTCACTTCTCTTGACTACTATTACTGTCACTTGTAATCCAACACATAATTCAAAAACTAAATGACATTATGAATGCATGAAATGAACAATGCTGCAAATGAATACATGAAATCATCAACACATTATCCATCTTGAGCAACCGCAACCTCAACAACAGCAACCACTTCCTTCCTAACTTCCTCACACTTCACCCCCATTCTCCCTCCTCATTCTCCCTCCTTCAGTCGCACCCTTCCTCTCCTCAGTGCAACCATACTTCCCCCCAGCCACACGCACAGCTATCGTTCAACACCCCAAACAGCCGGCCATTGGTCATTAGCACAGTAAAGGAAAGTCACCATCACACTTACCCAACGGCTCGATTGTAATAGTACCTGTAGCTAGCCACTTTCCCACTGCTTGCCTACACAGTACTCCAAGTAGGGTAAATCCAGTGCATAGTTTCCATTAGTGGACAATGCCTCACACTAAATTACTACACTGCACAAACTTTGCTATATTATAGCTGCACTCCAATCTGAGAGCTAAACTACAAAACACAGCACCTTTTCCAACTAGTATACTCTTTTTGGAACCAGTTACTATTATTCGTTAATAACTGTCCCCCCTACTTTTCCAGAACCACCAAAACACCCAGAGCACAAAACAACCCGGTCTACACCGTAGCTCTGCCAAAACCTGTTCTGACTAACAGTGAACACTTTCCCAACACTGGCTGGCCAAACTATGCTGTTCAAAAATCACGCTTTCCACGTATAACCATACATTCGACACCGCGCAGTTACTACCCCAACTCATAACTCCCCACCCGCACTTACTACCCAGTTTCCACACAGGCTGCCCTGTGACAATGTTTAATTTTGCTTTTTTGGGTATCCAAAATAATTTTTACTGCATCGGAAAGATAATAATGTACTCTATCACATATCCAAAATGTAAAAAAAAAAAATATCGCAAAACAAAGTTATTGAGCATTTATTATCTAGCCGTGTACTATGGCATTCCGTTCAGTTATTGCTTGCTTTGTAAGGCCAAAAACTAGTATGGCAGATTACTGACAAAACAGCTCCCCCCCCCCCCCCCCCCCACCACCACCAAATTTGGTGTCCATGATATTTAAGACCTACTATTTCAAAAAAGCCTGGTAGCCATTAAAAAAATGGCGGCCATTTTCAAGATGGCCGCCATGCCGATTATACTCTTGTTCTACAATATGAAGTATACGACCAAGATTTCGACCTACAAGTGCCACATTTGGTATACATGATACTTAAGACCTACTCTTTTAGAAAAGCTCAGTGGCCGTTAACAAAAAAAATATGGCGGACTTTTTTCAAGATGGCCGCCTTTTTTCAAGATGGCCGCCATGCCGACAACACTTTTGTTCTACAATAATTATGGAGTATGAGATCAAGATTTCGACCTACAAGCACCAAATTTGGTCTACACGCTACTTAAGACCTACTCTTTTACAAACGCCCGGTAGCCATTACCAGAAACAATATGGCGGCCATTTTTAATGATGGCCGCCATGCTGATTACACTCTTGGTCTACAATATAAAGTATGAGAAGATTTTCTCCTAAAAGCACCAAATTTGGTATGTCTGATATTTAAAATATTTTCTTTTAGAAAAGCTCGGTAGCCATTAAAAAGAAACAATATGGCGGCCATTTTCAAGATGGCCATAATGCCGATTATACTCTTGTACTATACTATGAAGTATTAGACGAAGATTTTGCCTTACAAGTACCAAATTTGGTATACCTGTGACTTAAGACCTGTTTGTTTTTTTTTAATCCCAGTAGTTATTACAAAAAGAAATATGGTGACCATTTTTCAAGATGGCCACCATGCTGATTACACTCCTAGTCTATAATAAAAACTACGTAATTAATAAAGAAATAATAGTATATACATTAAAGAAACACATTTTTTAAAATGTACAATACCATAAATTAAGTGATGGAAGTAACATTCTTATGCATTGTTTGTAATCTGAAGAAGAGCATAGCTCGAAAATTCATTTGTCTTATATTGTTGTATAATTAAAAGTATCTGATATTTTTTGTTGTGTTCATGACTTTTACTAAAGAATCTATTCTTTAGGTTATCAAAATCGCTCTATACAAATAATTAATTGTTTGCAGTCTTGCTTCCATTCTTTATATAGAATTATTTATAGCCCTAAATACTATGGTTTTGGCCTTAAAATGCAAATTATCAATTGTTTTACAAACGGAATGCCATAGCCATGCTGTGCTTGAATCAGCACTAGAAAACGTTTCATTACACGAAAACAAAAACATAATGCAGTGCTGGTGATAGACCCAGACTGTTAGATCTCAACGCTATTGTCACTCATGTCTTCTTCCATTTCTTCTTCCTCTTCCTTTTTCTCTTCTTCTTCCTCTTCTGTGTACTTCATGACGTTTAAGCAGATTTCACCTCGGCATTCTCCACATCCAACAGTGCAGACCAATCCATGTCGTCGGCATGAACACCTGGTTGACGCACAGTCAGTTCTGCAATTGCAACGCACAAGGTTTAGAAGATGGTCTGGTGCACTGGTTCCTCTCTTGCTACAAAACTCCAGCAACCTACCCTTGAATTCTAATGTTCTTATAGGTGTCAGTTGATAATGATCATCCTTTGATCCTTTTTTTCCCTTTGCTTCCATTGTCACAAAACAAGCACTTTGGACCCAAAACCACTGGTGCCAGAAGCTATGTTCAGTCCAGACAACCTGTGTTTTCGAGGTGATGGTGACTGATTCAGCTTGCTCATACCTTTTTTCACATGGTGCTTGATTGTGAATGTTTGTCTGCAAACAGCATGTACAAGATCTCCAAGAACTGCGTGTATGTATACTTTCCTCTATTTACTAGCTTTTTTTTTTAAAATAGAATCACATCCTTTTTGTATTAGCGTACGAACAGGGTCAAACGCGCGATGAAAAGTAGCGATGCTTTGCATCGATACTATTCTCATAAGGATCCATCCGTTTAGGAAAGTATCGCTACTTTTCTCAAAAGGATCGCACATTTTCTCAAATGGAACGCCAATTGCGAAAGTATCGATGCTTTCTGAAAAGTATCGATGCTTTGCATCGATACTTTTTAAAAAGTATCGATACTTTGCATCGATACTTTAGCTCGAGCAGTTTCATCGCGCAGTTCCGAAGTTTACCGAGGCGAAACACACTGTTTCTACAAAACTGAAATCGGTCAAGCTAATGAAATAATATACATGTATTATGTAACATTCCACCAATTGTCCTTTGCAGAGCAAATTAATTAATAAATATAATTTTTCCAAATAGCTAAATTTAAGAATTACTATTAGTTAATAAATAATGTGTTCCGCTTTAGTTCCGATCAAACTTTTGGAAAATTTGCATACTGTGTATTCGGAAGAATTCGGAAATGCGCGATGAAAAGGATCGATCCTTTCGTAACGGAGCGATGCAAAGTAGCGATACTTTTCAAAAAGTATCTATGCAAAGCATCGCTACTTTTCATCGCGCGTTTGACCCTGTTCGTACGCCATACAGGGCAGCGACCACAGCAAGCAGCAAGCAGCAAGCGGAGAGCGTCTGCTAGTGACCTATTTAGCCATAACTGAAAACCGGCAAGTTTAAAACAATTATATTGCGCGTTATATTATTTATATTTTAATAAAGCAAACTCAGGGGAGCAAAGAAAATGTTTGCTTAACTCAAAAGACACGGTGGGATTTAATGATGGTGAATATTCCAGCAATTCATCTTCAAAATCCTCTGCCATATCTGTGAAGTCACGCTGACAGTGTTGAATAGGCATGTGGGCGGAGTTATACTTCGCCCGCAAGGAAATTCCCGCGTATGACTGGCAAAATGTGCCAATACCGTTTTAGCAATTTTTAATTCGTTGTATCTCCTAATTGCGCTAATTTTTTTTTTTTACATTTTGGTAAGATTGTTCAACAACCTAAACTCTTTACATTTGCCTTGTTTTCATTTTGGATACCCTAAAAAGCACCTCTAAACATTCTGGGCTTCGGCTATACGCTAAATATGGAAAAAATCAAAACATGCTGGCCGTCATTGACTTTGTGAGTAGTTCTCTGGTTGTTTTCAACTAGAAAGGCAGCAATCATGGGGTTATCGCAGATATTCTGATTAGGGTTATGGCCTTCATTGTCAACACCTATCACAGAAGTGAAACTGACATGTTTCATCCTGATATATATTGTCATGTACTAGGCTTAATATTAAGAAGCAAGCTAAGAGCACTGTAGAAGCGTGCATGTGATATCTATAGTTATAAAAATATTGAATCTAGTATTAAGAGGCGAGGTGTGTGTGGGGGGGAGGGGGTGGGTGCGTGTGGGTGTGTGTGTGTGTGTGTGTGTGTGTGTGTGTGTGTGTGTGTGTGTGTGTGTGTGTGTGTAGAAGGGGGTGGGTGGGTGAGAATAGGGGGTCATTAGTAAAATAAAGTTTTAAAATATTTAAAATATTACATCACGATGATTACGTCACTCGATTGGCCTGTCATAGGCTTTTTTTAACATAATAATATACAGCTAGCATGAGAAGTCACATGAAGTTCAAGATCATCCCACGGTCAAGGTCACTAAAGGACAAGGTCATCCAAGGTCACCGTTTTTAAGGCATAATACAACTTTTGCTGTAGTTTATTTGATATTACATGAGTGTATTTGGAGCCGGAGGTCAAGGTCATCTCAAGGTCAAGAGCTTAGAAAGATCAACGTCGGTATTACTTTGCATTTTAATGCCACTGTTTTTTGTTTTTTTCTGGGCAGTCATTTTCATGTTAAATATTATAAGTTCCATAAGAAGCATGTGAGTCATTTGGGCTTTGCCCTTCTAATTAGTCATTTGGTAGAGTTCACTAAGATTTTTTTTTTAAAAATCAGTCCATTAGTTTCATAGAAAAGTGCGCATATACCACCTCCGGACGCTGGAGAACAAAGCCAAAAACATTAGCTACCGAGCTTTACAGCTCGTACAGCCAGTAACAAGTGAATGAGTTCGGAGGTCTTTAGCTAAATCCAGGGGACATAACCAATACAGGCAACTATTGCAACAGTTGGTCACTAATTGTTGCCTCTTTATGACACGCTCATTCAGCGCGCCTCAAGTGCGACAACCGTGTTCAAGGGAGGTGAGTAACTGTAGTTGCTTTTTCGTTGTGGGATTTTTTTTTTCCTTCTGCACAAATACTCCTTGCGAAGTGAAGGTTAATTCACACGACACCGGTGTGACATCGTCACAGTTCCTAGTATCTTAGCTGGGCTGGGAGCGACAGATGTCTAGGCCGTGTAGCGAGAGAGAAAGAAAAGGAGCAAGAGAGAGAGAGAAAAAGAAAAAAAAAAGAGAGAGAGAGAGAGAGAGAGAGAGAGAAGTTCTTTTAATAAGTTTTATTTATTTATTATTATTATTATTATTATTATTATTATTATTATTATTTTATTTATGTATTTTTTAGGGGAGGGGGTGGGGTGGGGGGCGCCTTTTGGGTTGCTAGATTTTGTAATGACCACAAAGATGAGATTTTTTGTGCGTTATTTATTTATTTATTTATTGTTGCCACACAAAAAATAAGAACTACTAGTACTACTACTAGAAACACAGAAATGTATGAGTTGTTTATTTTTTTGTTTGTTTATTTGTTGGATGTTTCTTTTTATCTTGTTGCTTATGTAAAATATATATTAAGCTGTAACAATAAAATCAAGGAAAACGACGTGTGGCTTATAAAACGTTTAGGTGACAGAATTTTCTGTTCCGGACATGAGAATGGAGACAGACAGACTTTCCCTGTCGATATATGAATCTAGTTTTGAAGCGTGTTCACCAGCAAACTTTAAGTAAAACTGAAAAAGTTTGATGTCATCCAAAAGTATAAATTCGAAAGATTATTTAATCAGACCATAAGTTTTTATTTTGTAAATTGGCCTCATCTGTCTGACTTCAAAATTCTCACGTTCGAAACACGTTTTCTGCCAGTCGCAGGCAGCCATATTTGTTTATTTTGCTACATTATGCAATTAAAAACAAATCAAATAATTGAAATTTCATTTTTTTTAAATGTTGCACCCAAAAAAGAAGCAAATATATGTTTTAAATGGAAAAAAAATGACTGCAAGTATGACCATCTGTCTTCAAATTCTTCAGGCAAAACATAATTTTAAACATAAATTTATTTTTGCTTTGAAAATTAACACAAGTGATGTCATGCTAATTCAAATCAATCGTTGTGCTCAAGAGTCTTCACTTCATATCTTTTATGTGAAGTTTGAATGTTTCATGGACTGTATTTTTAAATAAGGCATGTTTTACGTTATTGGCTTTATGTATGTCCCAATCAGGACTGTTTTGGGTAAAATTTCAAAAACAGCAGAACTAGTTTATGTAAGTATGACCCTTTAGACTTCGAAAACAGTCAATTAGAGAGACAGCAAATGCTTTACTTGATACAGGGTAAACTAGAAAATTATAAAAGTATGTAGAGACTATTAGAACAGTTTTTATTTGTCAATGATACATAAAAATTTGATTATTTTTCATTATCACTACATGTTATGGAACATAGCAACATACTTTCACTAAAGATTTTGATATTCTTACTCTTAGCTGGTAGGACAAAGCCAAAAACATTAGCTACCGAGCTTTACAGCTCGTACAGCCATTAACAAGTGAATGAGTTCCTGTGGCACAGTACTTCACCATTTTCAAACTCGCGCACGTTGTGTTATTCTAAAGAGCTTATAACGGAAAGAGGCGGAACTTCCAGTACGTCATATACAAAAATGCAAACGCTCTCACGGATTATTTCCCTTTGCTCGGGCTGGCTATATTTCATCATCTGCTATATGAATGATCTGTGCGTGGTAACTTATTGAGCCTATGCCATTGCAAAAGAACATTTTTATGGCAACGTTTGCAAAAACCAAACTTTTAACCATCATTATTATTAACATTCCGCTACTGCTGTCTTTATTATTTTTATTTTTGTGTGTGTTTATGTTTACTTATTGACATTTATTAGGTGCTTTTATGCTGCTTATGTGTGTATGTCATAGGTTCGTTTTCTGCCCTGGAATTTATTATTTTTTAATCAACGACAGATATTTTAAAATTAAAATATGCATGACAGACTGTTTCATTTACCCAAAACTGTGTAAATCCGTAATCGTGAGAGAGAGAGAGAGAGAGAGAGAGAGAGAGAGAGAGAGAGAGAGAGAGAGAGAGGTTGGGGGAAGAGAGAGCTCTGTCATTCAATCAATTAATCACAATAAATCACAATAACAAAATGTTTCACTAATAGTGTGAATTTAATTTATATCAGGTGTCCCCCTACCCCCCAACCCTCTCACCTCCCACATCACTGGCTTAATAACATCAGTCGCTTCAGGATCAACGGTTTCTTTTCTCTCACATCTCAGTTACAGATTCTCCAGAAGAAGTGAAATCTTTCTGACAAGGTGACATATTTCTGTTATAATACTGCATTCATGCCGTTACACTTGGATGTATTATTATTATTATTATTAGATCTATTATTATTATTATTATTATTATTATTATTATTATTATTATTATTATTATTATTATTATTATTATTATTATTATTATTATTATCTGACATCTACTTTTGAAATATAAGCACAAATACAGTCAAACAACCTAGCAATAACGTAAACAGTGAGCGACCTATTGAACGTAAACTGTCAGCAAGCAAACTGTTTTGGATTTAGCACATAGGTATAACATGAATCATTCAAGCCGCTCTCCGATTGTTTTAACACTAACAGCACTGCAGCGGTCTTAGTTTAGGCCTACATAAACAAACAAAAATGAAGTTTTTCAATTGCAATTTACCTTTCTTTGTCTCTTGGAAATTTGAAAAAGGACTTGCCATCACAACTTTTCTTGTATCTGCCATTATGGCAATTGATGGCTGTGCAAAAGTCACCGCCCTGTTTCACTCGGTCGCCTTTTGACTTTCTGCCACGAGCCATTTTCAGCATGTCGACAAGGGCGCATAACTCGTACCTTTCGTCTCGCGGTTCTGTACCAAGTTTCCTCTCTTTCTATCATTAAGCTCTTTGTTTATACCCGCAGCACGTGACCGCCTCGGCCTACGGTTCGTCTCTTTCTCGGCAAAGAGATGCGCAGTGCGACCGCAGGGTGTAAACTGAGCGCTGGACAAACTCAGATCGCCACACCGGATCCAGCAAGTTACTTTGAATCCCGGATTGGTCAACGTGTGATCATATTATTTTCCCCTTTACCAACAACTGGCCCGCTGGTGTCAGTATAAATCGGTCCAGTAGTCACCTATATGCGAAAGTGTCGTGTGACTATAATCTACAAACAACAAGTTACTTTGATCAGTTACTGAGTTAGTTTTCGAGTGTCCAGCTAAAACAGCAAAGGGCGTGAGGCACAGCAAGCATCACCGACCATGGCGGGTCTGCAAGTCAAGCCACAACAGTTCAACTCTAACTTTCGACTACAACCAACGGGTACGGAACACCAAACTGCTTAATATTATTAGTTGCTTAGTTATTGATAATGAACAAATAGTTGGTAATTATGAAAATGCCCTCTTGTTTCGAGCATGTTGCATCCATCCCAAATTTTCAGCTCTCGGCTTGAAAACATTGAAAAAGGGTTGATGGGTGAAAAGTTGGAAGAAAAAATAGAGGAGGTGGTGAACAGAAAGTTGGCTGAGATAATGGAGGAGCAGAGGGAGGTAGAGAAGAGGATGAAAAATCTCATTATTGTGAATTTAAGAGAAAGCTTCCAAACTGAGTTTGAGGAAAGAAAGAGGGAGGACCTAGCAGCTGCTAAAACTAAAAGTAAAACTCTCTTGGGGAAGTTGGTCTCTTTAGTTTAGAGAGTGATGACCTGGTAGAACCAGTCAGGTTAGGTAAGATTGGGGGCAGTAGACCTACTAGGATGTTAAGAGTGACAGTGAAATCAGAAGAGAAAAAGAAAGAGATTCTTAGAAAAGCTCCAGAGTTGAACAAAGGTGTTGTCAAAAATGAGAAAAATTTTTTATGTTAACCCTGACTACACCCAAAAGCAGCGCAGTAAGAACAAAGAACTGAGGATGGAAAAGCAAAGGAGTACAAATGAAGGGGAGGAGAACCTGGTGATAAGAAATGGGAAGATTGTCTCTCTGAAAGCAAAGCAAGGTGGGAGGTTTAGGGACGACACTGGTGCTAGCGCTGGCCCTAAACCAGCACAGTCATCCAGTGGTACTGAGTGACTTGAAGGTCACAAAGATCATGTAAATAGTGTACATACTAGAAATAATGTCAATAGCAATAAATGTAAAATTCATACTACTTCTAGCTGCAAATTTACTCATGGTAAGAATACAAAAATTAAAAAAAGAAAGGTTAACAAAAATACTAACATATATAGTGATGCTTGTATTATGATGTATGGATGGCCAGTTAAATAAAAAAGATGAATTGTTAAGTCGAGTGGATGACCTAAAACCTTCTATTATCGCTTTAACTGAGATAAAAGCAAAAAATGCTAAATTATTTGTTGAGGAGGAGTATTATATTTCAAACTATGATATGTTTTTAAATGTTAATCACAAGAGGGGTTGTTTTATATGTGGATTCAAAATTAAATGCTCGTGAATGTGAATTATTGAATAGAAACAGTTTCGAGGAAAGTGTATGGTGTACATTTACTAGTGCAAATAATGAAAGAGTACTCTTGGATGAAGAAAATGATGACAAACTTTTTCAGTTACTAAAGTCAGATGAAATGATAAAGTATGATAAAATATGTATATCTGGTGATTTTAACTATCCCAATGGCAATGTACATTGGGATGGTATCTGGTCAGGACAAAATAATTATGAAATAATTGAAAAAGTACAGGATGCTTTCTTGATACAAAAAGTGAGAGAACCGACAAGAAGGAGGGTGGGTCAGAAACCGACTTTAGATGATTGGATACTTGTAAATGATAGTGATTTAGTCTCAGAAATTTGTTATCTTGATCCTCTAGGTAAGAGTGATCACAATATTTTAAGTTTTAATTTAATTATCCGTCTCAATGAAAAAAAGTAAACATGAAATAAAGTATGTCTATGATCTTAATAAGGGGGACTACTCTCGACTGAGAAATTTTGTAAAAACATACGACTGGTCTGTGTTAGAACACAATGAGGTTGAGAAAGCATGGGTCTACTTGAAAGAAGCTATACAAACTGGTATGGATGAATGTATCCCAAAGAAAAGAAAGCAGATCGTAAAAGATATAAACATGTTTGGATGAATAGTAACTTAAGTAAGTTACTTTTAAAATAAATTAAAAAGAAGTATAATTTGTATAGGAGATATCAGTGTACTAAATCTGGACACGATTATTTAAAATATATTAAGATAAGAAATAAATGTACTAAAGCATTGAAAATAACCCGTAAAGAATATGAAAAACTGATTGCAAATGAGAGTAAAAAATAATCCTAAAAAATTTTGGAAATACGTACAGGATAGAATGAAAATTAGCCAGGGAATTAGTTCGTTAAAGAGAGCAGATGGATCCTTAGCTGAAGATGATGTTACTAAAGCTGAAACACTAAATGATTTCTTTTCTAGTGTATTTACTCAAGAAGATGCAAATGATATTCCTGTGATACCAGAGGGAGAGTATTCCAGTGGTGTTTTTCTGGGCGATATAAGAATAACTTCCTTAGCGGTAAAAGACAAACTTAAAGAATTAGAGCCCACGAAGGCACAAGGCCCGGACAGAATTACATCCAAGGTACTAAAAGAGCTGTGTGAAGAGTTGTCTGGTCCCTTGTGTCTATTGTTTAGCAAGTCATTAGAAGAGGGAACATTGCCTGAGGAATGGAAAAGTGCGGAAGTGACAGCATTATTTAAAAAGGGCTTCAAATCAGATCCTGGTAATTATCGGCCAGTGAGTTTGACTTGTATTACATGTAAAGTTTTAGAGTCACTAGTTCGAGATGTCATTGTGTCATACTTTACGGATAATAAATTATTTGCAGTTTGTCAGCATGGGTTCAGGAAACGTAGGTCTTGTGTGACACAGTTGTTAGAGGTTATGGAGGATTTGACGGCTTTAATTGATGATGGGAATGATGTTGATATAGTGTATTGTGATTTTAGAAAGGCGTTTGATTCTGTGCCACATGATTGTTGTTAAAGTTGGCTGCATATGGTATAGGAGGCAATGTTCTTAAAATAAATGGATATCAAGCTTTTTGTTTGAACATAAACATTGGGTTAAAGTTGGTTCAGAAAGGTCTAAAGATGCTAGAGTTTTAAGTGGTATTCCACAGGGCAGTATTTTAGGTCCAATTCTTTTTACTAGTATATATATATATTAAAGATTTACCTGAGATACTGGAGAGTACGGTTAAGATATTTGCTGATGACACTAAAATATATAATACAACATTGAAATCTAAGGTCATTCAAGATGATTTGCATAAGCTACAGGAATGGTGTGAGAAGTGGAAGTTATATTTAAATGTGCAGAAGTGTAAAGTTATGCATGTGGGGAAAGGAAATCGTGGATGCGAATATACAATGTTAATAAAAGATGAAGTTTATAAATTAAATGCAAGTTAAAATTTGATGCACACATTCAGAGAGTGGTAACTAAAGCCAACCAAATGTTAGGCATAATCAAAAGAGCATTCACATACTTGGAAAAAGAAACGTTTTTAAAATTGTATAAAGCTTTTGTAAGACCTCATATTTAATATGCTAATGTAGTTTGGAGTCCATATTTGAAAAGGCAGTCTGTAGCAATAGAAAAAATTCAACGGCGAGCCACAAAACTATTATCTGAGTGTCGTGACATGACATATGATGAGAGATTAAGGTTTCTGGGCCTTCACTCTCTGAAAGGACTTAGGATCAGGGGAGATTTAATTCAGACATTCAAAATAATTAACGATGTAGAGGATGTTAATACTAATACTTTTTTCTTGCTTGATCAATCTAACAGAACTAGGAAACGTGAAGGTAAAATTTTCATAAAATATTGTAGAACTAACCAACGAAAATTTTCATTTGCACATAGAGTAGCTACTTTTTGGAATTCTTTACCAACAAATATTACATTTGCACCATCTGTAAATAGTTTAAAAAACCACATAGACACTGATTCCAAATTTCAAGAATTATTCTATCAATACGACTAGAAAAGATTATGTCAAATTATTGCATGCAAATCATAATGGAAACAATATATATATATCATAAACAAGGAGGGGACGTTTTTATAAGCCGCGAGGCTTTAGGCAGCGATGCCTGTCTTACATCTACTACCACTACTACAGGGCTGAGATTTAGCAAGCCAGGCTAAGGAGCCAGCCGGGCTCCTAACCTGGGAAGTTGAAGTTGCCAAAATATTTCTCAGGTTGCCAGACCCCTTGATTGAAAGCACTGTCATTTTTTTTTAACTGTATAACTATTGCAGCTAATAAACAAGATGCATTTCAACAACAACACTGTTTCATTTTTTAAAACAAGCACTGTATAATTTATTCATCATCGACATCCTCCTCCTCAATGTTCCAAAACTTGAAGGAGCTTGGGTGTGCCTTCTTCAGCTGATTTTTTTCTTCTTCGGACTTTTTTTTTTTTGCTGGAGGCTCCGAGACACCGCTTAAAAAGCGCCACATCGTTCGAGATTGACAAAAGACTGAGAATGGGGAATATCGAAAGTACGGCAAGTCTCGCGTGACTCATCAAGGAAGTCAGAGACTCGTTCCAATACACGCAAGGAAGCAAGAAGTCTAGGATCTCGCAGGGCAGTAGCGTTTCGCGGCGAGGAAAAGAAGAAAGTCTCGCGAGAAAAGGCTATTTTTACTTCGCAAATCCCTCGCTTTGCTAGCGTTACCTAACTTCCTAGCATGCATCGGAACGGGTCTCCGGTGCTGACTGCAGAAGCGGTTGGCGCGTGTTTTGTTTTACATTGCAAGTCAAAAGTCCGTGTACAGGTACAGAATCTCTACCACTGGCGGTATTTTCAAGTCGCCAGCCGGGCGAATGGTACCCCAAATCCAGCTCGCCACACACTATTTTTAGGGGCCATTGGCGAGTTGGCGAACGTTAAAGCTCAGCCCTGCTACTACTATTACTAAATGAATGCTCAGTGCACATGATGCTTGGATTGTGGCCAATAATAATTAAAATGGTAATTATACGCGCTTTATAAAATACTTACTTGATAAGTTGATACTTACTTGATACTTGATGTTTTCGATGTTTGAGGCCGGAAATGGCCAGTTCATCGGTTCTACTGTTGATTGCTATTATTATTAACTGTGGCATGCGTGGCATTTATAATCTTGTTTAAGTATATACTAAAGTATAGGCCTATACTAAAGGTGGCAAAATAATAATAATACTGGATGCTATAGATACGCGCTTTTCCCCAAACCAACACTAAATCGGGCTCAAAACGAGGCGATCTGTACCAACATACACAAGTTTTCACCCATTCTTATACAAACACAACAAACACATCTTTCACTCAAACATGTCATGTAAAAGCATGAAGATCGCCATTAGAAGACAAAATCTATGTTTTAGTTTTGAAATTTTTTTTATTGACTGCATTCATTACCGTTATTGAAGGAAGGGAGGAAAAGGAGATAGTCGTACTTGTTCTAGTTTTTGTTCCTCTCCAACCAATCCATCAATGTCATCCGCAAAACGGAGGTTGGAGATTACCTTACCCCCTATGCTGACTGTGCCTTCGTGATCTGCAAGGGCATCTGACATGATGCGCTCCAGGAATATGTTGAAGATTGTTGGAGAGAGTAGGCATCCTTGACGCACACCGATTGTTGTTCTGAACCAGTTCCCGATGGCGCTGTTGTGGAGGACTGCACTGATAGCCTTGTCATACAGGCTTTTGATGACTTCAATAATTTTAGGGCTGATGTTTTGCACTCTCTTGGTTGCCCACAGAGCTGCATGCCAGACTCGGTCAAACGCTTTCTTGAAGTCTACAAACTCTTGATATCTATTTTGTTGGTGCTGTAGGTATTTCTCGCAGATTATTCTGAGGTTGAAAATCTGCTCAATGGTACTTCGCCCTGCCCTGAATCCTGCTTGTTCTTCAGCTATGATTTGTTCAGCTTGGGGTTTCAACCTGTTGAGGATTATTTTCAGGAGGACCATGCTGGGATGGCTGATGAGGCAGATGGTGTGGTAATTTTGACACTCCTGAAGGTTATCGTTTTTGGGAAGAGTACATGCGCATTAACCAAGAAGAATGGAGCTTGGGAGAGATCCACTAATTCTCTTCCAAGCCCCACTCTTCTGGATTAATACTCCAGTGGTCTGCGCAGCAGTCTTGCACACAGTTCCTGTGACCTCCCCGCGTAACCAGCATGCGCAGGCGATTGTGTCTGGACACGCGAGCGCCTGTGCCCGTGACGCGTCTACCTGCTGGTTATTTATTTAATCACTTTTATACAGCGCTTTTCCAGTTCAAGAGCTGCTCAAGGCGCTGGCCAATACAGGATCTCACTCAAGCATCCCGTGGTGCCCACTTTCTGCCTTTAGGCATATAGTCTGACACCCAGACCACTGACAACAATCTTGGGGAACCGGGGATGGGGAGAAGGGACCTAGTGCTTGCAGAATATATTTGTGTAGGCACTTACTCGTCTAGGACATGAGCGTCAGGATCTTTAAGGTCCATGCGATGGAGCGCGTGCGTGCACAGGGTAAACCTCGGTTTATGCTCTCATCAGAAGTAGTAAATGGTTATCTATAATACGATAACCAGCAGGGAGGCGAGTCATAGGCATAGGAGCTCGTGTATCCAGATACAAGCGCCCTTGCCAGCATGTTACATAGGCAGTATCTATTTTGACTTAGCGACATTACATTACATTAAAGGATTTTTGCTTTAGGTCCAGCGGACTCTTCCGAGCCAAATCAGGACCGGACAACCCCTGATCCGCATAAAAGATCTGCTGAAACAACCCTAGTGGTAAAACTGAAAGCTCTCCACCAGCCAGTCACTTTACAATAAGGACATCCCACGAAGGGGACGCTGAGGCTGTACTCTAATTTATCGAACCCCCGTTTACAAAAGCAAAATAGAATATTAACATCATTATAAATTATCAACAAAACATATACATATAAAATGCCTACATTGCTAAATAATAACATCATAGGAAGCCCTAGTGACCACCTGGCAGAAAGCGTCCAATATTCCCAAGCTGATCCAACAGACCTCACACACAAATAAGGAGTATTGTCCCGGAAGAGTTTTCAAGAAAAAAGGTAGATGACTGGTCTAGCGAAGAAGAAGATAGTATAGCAGATTGATAGAACAGAGCAGAAATGAGAAAGACAGCGACAGTGGGAATTTAATGCACTAAATTTCCAGAAAGTGGGGATACTATTTATTCTGAAACTCCCGGCACCCCAACGGGGGAGACTTGGCGACAGTCATGCTAATTCTGTTTTATGCATACCTATTATTTTAGTATGTTTTTAGGAAAACTACAAAAGCTACAGTGGCCTGAAGATGTGTGTGTGTTTGTGTGTGTGTGTGCCTAGGTAGAAACTCCTTTATTCTGACATACACTTGAACATCTACGTACTTTCTTTTGACGGACCCCGTTATTTTGACGTCAAAACAGTGTTCCGTTAGGGTTAGGGCTGTGTTAGGCTTAGGGTTAGGTTAGGGTTAGAGTAAGGGGTTAGCTTCATAAAATGGAAAAAAATTTGTACAAATGTCAAAGTAACGTATGTAGAGTTTCATGAAAGTTATCACAACGGCGTTTCTGCACGGTTGTGGGGGTGTGGGGGTGTAAAAACTAGTAAACACCTACATAATTTGTTTTGACCGCCCTCGTTGTTTTGACGTCAAACCAATAATCCGTTAGGGTTGGAACTGTGTTAGGGTAAGGGTTAGGGTAAGAGTTATGATAAGGGTTAGCAGGGCTAGAAATTAACTTTTTTCTTTGGGGGCCACCGGGCCCCTTGATTGAAAAATTTGAGGGCCCACAAGCAACTTTCGGGGCCCAACTTGAAAAATAATGCAAACAAAAGGAAGGCAAGATCCCTGAAGACTGGAAGCAGGCTAACATCACTGCCGTCTTCAAGAAGGGCGACCGGAACATCGCTGCTAATTACCGCCCAGTATCAATCACAAGCCTGTGCTGTAAGCTCCAAGAACACATCATTGTGAGCAGCATTATGAAACATCTTGAGGCACATTCGATCTTGACGGACTGCCAACATGGATTCAGAGCACGCCGTAGTTGTGAAACACAACTCTTAACCCTCAACCATGAACTTGCCCAAGCACTTGACAGAGGGAAACAAATTGATCTCGCCATTCTGGACTTCTCCAAAGCGTTTGACCGGGTCCCTCACCAGCGGCTTATCCGCAAACTCGACCACTACGGCATACGAGGCCAGACTTTTACCTGGATCCAGGACTTCCTAAACAACCGGGAGCAGCGGATGGTTGTTGATGGCGATAGATCAGAAGTAGGACGTGTCCTATCCGGCGTCCATCAGGGAACTGTACTCGGCCCCCTGCTTTTTCTTATGTTCATCAACGATCTCCCTAATAACTTCAAGTCCAAGACCAGGCTCTTTGCTAATGACTGCATAGTCTACAAAGAAATCAACAAGCAGGAAGACTGTAATACTCTACAGGACGACCTCAACGAGCTAGCCAAGTGGGAGAAGACCTGGGGCATGGAATTCCACTCGGAGAAGTGTTCCATACTCACCGTCACCAGATCTAAATCACCCAAGACCCACAGATATAAGCTGAAATGGCATCTCTTGGAGCGGACATCATCTTCCAAATATCTGGGCGTTACCATCTCCTCAGACCTCAGCTGGAAACATCACGTCGACCAAACAGCAAAGAAGGCTAGCAGTGTCCTTGGCTTCCTCCGAAGGAATGTAAAGACACGCAACCAGCAAACCAAGACCAACGCCTACAACACACTTGTGCGTCCCCACCTAGAGTACTGCTGCTCCGTATGGAACCCCCAGGCCACCAAGAAGACCAGGTACATAAGATCGAGATGGTCCAACGGCGTGCAGCACGGTATGCCACCAACCGCTACCACAACACAAGCAGCGTAACATCCATGCTTGAAGACCTTGGGTGGGAGACCTTGGAGTCCAGACGACAGAAGATTCAGCTGACTATGCTCTACAAAGTGGTCAACAACCTTGTCGACATTCCAGCTTCACCCTACCTGATCCTCATGCCCTCTAGAACCCGTTCCAGTCACAAATTTAAATTCCGTCAGCTGACAACCAAAACCAACTCCTTTAAATTCAGCTTTTTCCCCAGAACAATTCCAGTGTGGAACTCTTTACCGGCAGTAGTAGCCGAGGCCCCAGCTTGGCATCTTTCAAGCAGGGGCTAAAGTCCCTCCCATTCTAGCTTATTTTTACATCCTTCAGAAAGTAGTGGTGATGAAGGCTGAGGCTGTGCTGGTCGGGGCCTAGCTCCGGGGACCGCCACGGTAGCCAGATTGGCTTAGCTAGAATCATGAAACCTGTAAGGATTTTTTTTAAAACCTTCCTTACCACCCTCTATCGTTTGAGTTGCTTCATTCTTTTTAGTTTTTTTTTTCCTTGCTCCCTGCGCGCAACACTGTAGAAATATCAGTTTTGATAGCACAGTGTATACTTTCAGATTCAGATTCAGAAAAAAAACAAAAGAATTATTGACACTATAATAAGTAGAAAGTACAATTTGTCTGATAATCTAAAATAAAAACAATTGAATTTCCAATTTTGCTGAGTGATGTCATTTTTATTTGCCTTTTCTTTCACTTTCAAACATTACCAACAAAAAAGGGGAAAAAACACAAACACACACATTCAGTGACACACATATTCCAGTGACTAGTGAGCCTAAAAATTGGAAAATACGCCATCGCCGATTGTTTTAGCAACTCTATGGCTACGATATGTAGCCATACTTTCGTACTTGCAAAGATGGACATTTTGCGCTTATGTTGTGCCATAGACTCTTGTTTATTATATTAAAAAGATATTGAAGTGTATATTAAACTTTTGAGTGCAAAATTAAAGGGTTTTCGCTTCTTTTCTCTGTTTTTTTTTCTGTCAAAATTTAGGGCACCGGTGTGGGTTGCTCAAATACGAAACTGCCGAGTAGAGCTAGCTGTAGCAGACGAATTATTTTGCGGGCCAAGCGGGCTCTTCGTTTTTCAACATTCCGAGCCCGAAGTCAACTTTGCGGGTTTTTGGCCCCGGGCCCCCGCTAATTTCGAGCCCTGGGGTTAGGGTTTGGGTTAGCGTTAGAACACTTGAAAGTACTTTAAAAAGTGGAACAAAATATGACCCATTGTCTACAAAACGCATGTGGCGTTTGAGGAAAGTCATAATAATACCTTGAAAACAAGTTTGCGTGTGAATGTGAGTGTGTGTGCGCGCGCGCGTTGATACACACGGCGTTATCTGTACTAACTAGTGAACATCTACATACGTTGTTTTGATGGACCCCGCTATTTTGACATCAAAACAATAATCCATTAGAGTTAGAGCTGTGTTACTTAGAGTTAGCATTAGTGTGAGAACTTTAAAGTACTTAAAAATGAGGACAAAATGTTAATACAATGTATGTGGGGTTTCTGGAAGTCATTATAATGGGTATCAAATGTGTGTGTATGTGTTCGTGGGTGTGCGTGTGGGTATGTGTGTGTGTGTGGCTGGCGATGTAGAAACGCCGTTATTTATACGGACTCTTTGTACTCTACCTATACGTTCTTTTGACGACCCCGTTATTTTTACATCAAAACAGTGTTCCATTATGGTTAGGGTGGTTTTTGGCGTAGGGTTAGGTTATGGGTTAGAGTTAGGGGTAACCTTAGGGTTAGCCTAAAAAAATTGACAAATGAAAATAAAAGTCAAAACCACGTTACGTTGTGGCGTTTCATTAAGTCATAACAACTGCGTTTTTAAAAGTGTATGTGAAAGAGAGAGGGAAATAGATGGAAAGAGAAAGAAAATAAATTCCATGGAAAGAGAGAGAGAGAGGGGGGGGGGAGGGAGAAAGAGAGAGAAGGAGAGAGAGAGAGAGGGAATGGTACATCTTATATAATAGATATTCATTGTGTAGGGTTGTATTGTGTTGTGTTGTATTTGAATTTTTTTTTTTCAGTCATTCAAGAAATTGACATGGAACCAGCTACAGACCTTAGAGGGACCCGGCCACTTAGGCCCTTTGAAGTATACCGAGAGGTTGATGCTAGCCCCGACCATAACACAGGCAGTTCGTCTTATCTATGTTTTATTTTATTTTATTTATTTAATCAATTTTATATAGCGCATTTTCATCTCAAGGGCTGCTCAAGGCGCTGGCTTATACTGGATCTCACTCAAGCTGCCGGAGGCGCCCACTTGTAGCCTTTGGGCGCATTGTCTGGCGCTCCGACAATTGAGCACAATCCTGGGCGACCGGATATGGGAGGGTGGGGGGGGGGGGGGTGGTGGAGGAAGAGGAGTGGAATTGAGAAAGGACCTATAGTGCTTGCTTAGTGTCTTGGTGTAGCGGCACTGATCCGTCGAGCACATGAGCATCATGATCTTTAAAGTCTGTGCGATGGACCTCGGTTTATACTCTCCTCCCGAGGAGAAATGTCTTATGATAATCATGAAACCAAAGGACTGGGTTGGTTAATGTAGTCAATATGTTTTTGATATAGACAAATGCTACAATATGATTAAACTGGAAGTGAAATGTCACTGACATGACTGATCTCATGAGCAGACTGCTAACCATTCAGACCAAATTGCATTGTGCTCGATTACCAGCTTTTACAAGCTTACTTGCTATTCATTTAAATACTTAACAATTACATTAAATTGTATATGTTTTATGTTTAAAAAGTAATAAACTATTTTCCATATTTCTTCGTTCATTCAGTGCACTGTCACTCCGTGTTAGTTGTACTACTACTACTACTACTAAAAATAATAATAATAATAATAATAATAATAATAATAATAATAATAATAATAATAATAATAATAATAATAATAATAATATTTTAAGATAATGATAATTTATGTTATAAAGCTCAATCCCAAACTAAGAGGTCTGCTCAAAGCGCTCACACCCATACCGTCGTAGTTGCACTGCCGAAATTAAAGACTGCACAATACACGAAAAAGCTTATTTTTCACCTATGTGTTTCTGGAATATATATACATTTGAATAACTTACTATGCTGTCTTCTTTTTATTTTCTTTATTGTAATGTGTTTCTCATTGGTGTGTGGATGAATGAAAATTGCAGTTTAAACTGAGTCTAGCTTGCAAGAAGCGCTATATAAATAGCCTTATTATTATATCAAGACTTGGCATGTCTGCGACACATATATAACTATATGTATAACTATATATTGTGCAAGTACAGTTATATATAGGCTTGGTGGCAGGAAGACTGGCGCATGCCGGTCTAATTAGGCTTATTAGCAATCAACTTTAATCTCACATAGATGATTGTTGTTGGTTTGTTGTGTGTGTGTTTGTTTTTCCAAAATTAATACACAATTATGTAATGTTTGGATGCAGATGATAAAAACAGATGGGGAGAGCAGCTTCAGAAACCAGATGCGGAAAACGAGGTACAGCGCGTTCTGAAACAGTACGCAGGAGATGAGGACTATTGCACCTGGACATCCACTTCCTTGATTGTTCACCTCAGCCTCTTCAACCTGCCACTGTCTGATTATTTAACCAAACGCCCTCAGGTACGTTCTTAGTCTGAACAACAAGCACAGTAAGTGTTGTGCATCTGTACTTCATGCTTTCCAGCACCGTTGCCCTTTCGTTGCACATAGAAAATGAGGAAGCAATTGTCTCGCCTAAGGAAATGTGGCAGAAAAATAAAAAATGATCACATGTGGGATAGAATTTTTTTTGTGGACGCTGTCCTCTGGGGAACATGGGAAGAACAGAACAGATCCATCTCGCCTTCTCTGCTGCTGGTGGTTTGAGTGGGAGATAAATAGTTTATTTTTCTCTAACTTAGAAAAGAGGCGGCAGGGACGCTGGAACTCACGATATATTCTACAGTGCCTATGAAGTGTCATGCCCCCATGGTCTAAACATTGTATTTGCTTTTGCGAAGCACTATGCAGTTATATACAAGCCCAAATTTAAAGTCAGTAAACAGCCTGTTTCTTTCTCAAGTCAAATAATTTTATTGCAAAGATAAAACACAAGGAATATGTCTCAGAATCGAGATAATACGCACGCATACACACACACACACACGCACACACACGTGTGTAGCATGCGAAGAGAGGGAGACTCACGCTTTTGCCAAAATGGAGCTCTGTATATATATATTATAAAATCACCAATTTTGCCATGATATTATACAGAGCTCCATTTTGGCAAACCCTCGATCCCCTGTCTCCCGCTTTTACTCTGAGGGGGGTAGGCAGGTCTGGAAGGCAGGCAGTGGGCTACAGAAATACATTTCAAGTGACTATGTTACTATACAACGTTTCAGAAATTAAACTAGCTTTTCCTTAAAACGCACATCTATAATAGGCCAGAACCCAAAAGCTTTCGCGCACACACCCACGCACACAAACACGCGCTCACACATACACACACACACACACACAGTTTACACACGAGCCAACATACTGCAAGCACGACAGACAGAACCACACCCCTGAGCCACCGCGTAAACCATATGCAGAGGTTGAGGTCGAGGGATCAAGGCCAAAGGTAGCTCAGACCATGGCTAGCAGTACATACAAACACACGTGTAGCAGTGTAGTTCGATGTAAAACAGAAGAATTGGTTCTGTGCGAGGTATAGACTTTAAGATTCTCTCTCTCTTCCTCCCTCTCTCTCTCTTCCTCCCTCTCTCTCTCTCTCTCCCTCCCTCTCCCTCTCTCTTCAATTACTATTTAATCTTCTATAAAGTATCTCCGATATTGGAATAACCTTACTCAAATGCCTGATTACAGACTTCCGCACAAAGCATAATTAATGTGACATCATTTAGACGAGAGGGGAAAATATAATTGGGTGTCTGAAGTTTGTCAGTTTTTATTTACACATGGGTTTGGTTTTGCTTTATCAGGGTGTCGGTGATGGTAGATCTTTTATTTCTGCATTAAGAGAGAGACTGATAGCCACTCGTTGGCAGAACTGGGAAAGCCACATGTGTGAAAGTGATAGGTTTACTACATACTTAAATCTTTATGGCCAAGATCATAGTAGAAAATTATACTTGGAAATTAATCTGGATAGGAATCTAAAAAGTATTTTAACTAAATTTAGAGTAGGGGTATCTAACCGGCTTGTATATCAACGTTTGCACCGACATCGTGAAACAGTAGATCTGCTTTGTCCATTGTTTAAGAAATCAATCGATAATGCATTTTGTTCTGTGCTGTACTGTTTTTCTTAATTTGAGGCAATAATTAATTCCTGTAAATTGTGATAGAAACCCTGATCTCTTTTTTTGGCATGTGTTCCTTTTCTACTCTGCAAATAATGAGATTATAAGAAAACTGTCATTGTTCATTATATTAAAGCATTTAAGATAAGGGAAACGCTGTTGTGAATATAGCGTATGCTGTTTGTTAAGATCTCATGGTGTTGTGAGATAATTTTGTTGTTCTTTGTATTCATAATTTATGTACTTTTGTATCTGATCGTTTCTTATGCGCAGATCCCTGCAATTGCCTATAAATGATCAATCAACCTCTCTCTCTCTCTCTTTCTCTCTCTCTCTCTCTCTCTCTCTCTCTCTCTCTCTCTCTCTCTCTCTCTCTCTCTCTCTCACTCTCTCTCTCTCTCTCTCTCTCTCTCTCTCTCTCTAATCTCAGAAAGAAGCTAATACCTATAAAATTCCATAGAAATCCAAGTTTATTCCGTTTTCAGTTGCTAATGTCATCAAAACAACCTCATATTGTTAAAAATGTATGTGTTTACTTGTATCATGCTTTTAAAATTCGGGAAATTGCGTTATCCTGATTGTTATTTATATTTAGTTATATGTTTCTGCTAATGTATTGATTATTTATATATTTATAATTATGTTACTATGCGCTTTGTATAATGTTGTTATGGTAAATTACCCCCTTTCTAATGGGGCTTTGGCCTTATCGAAATAAATCAATTTCAATTTCAATTTCTCTCTCTCTCTCTCTCTCTCTCTCTGTCTCTCTCTCTCTCTCTCTCTCCCCCCCCCCCCCCTTCCCCCCCGATGAAAAGAGCCCAAAGGATCGACAAAAAATCACACACACGTGTGCGCACATGGGACACGCACACGCATACACACACACACACACACACACATAGAAACACATACCCATATAAACACAAAACACACACAATGTATGAGTTTTCATTAATAATAATAATAATAATAATAATAATAATACAGGATGCTATGTACGCGGCTTTCCCCAAGGCTCAAAGCGCGGCAATCTATACCAACATACACGCTCACCTGTCTCATTTACCCTCACACACACCAAATACACATACATCACTCAAACAGGTGGTGTAAAGGCAGGGAGATCGCTGTTAGAAGACGGAAGAAAAGCGAATTTTTTATTTTTGAAATTTTTATATTGACTGCATCCTGTACCATTATTGAAGGGAGGGAGGAAACCGGATGAAAACCCTCGGTGACCTCAATAGTCTCGTACCTAAGTCACATACGTTCGCCCCTTGCGGGAATCGAACCCGCGACCTTCGGCATAGGAAACCGGCGACTTATCCACTGCGCCACGAGGCCACCCCATTAGGGCTTGAAATTGTATTGATGTTTGCTGTCTATGAATTTTCAGTCTTTGTTCGTCGGAGCTGGTCGCCCTCCATTCGTGTTATTTCTGCACGAGGACAGTCAAGCTCGAGAAGAAGTTGAGAACTACGCCCTAAAAATGGTTCGCTCGCTCAACGTGAAGGTGTTGGAGTTTTGCCATCTCAACATTGCCATATTTCCTTGCATCGTCTGTGTCGGAGAAGGGGGCGACAAGCTGCTGAACGTGGACAGCCTTGAAGACGAGGTTCGGAGAGGACTGACAACCATCCAGGAGCTCGGCTGCCTCACATCCCTTAGCAAAAATGCTTTTAGCACGTTGAGTGCTGCCGTGACAGCACTGAGCGGCTCGACGTTTGTACCTTGCTTTCTCAACGAGCCACAGACAGAACAGGTGGGTCCAACTGCTAGGGAGGGCTGACAAATACAACTGAGGCATAATTTCACAACTATATTGCATACTAGTAGGAGAGTGGCTCTCTGCAAGCGATGGCTTTGAATTATTATTAAGTCATTTGTAAAATAAATGATCATATTCATTATATCTATAAAACATACATTTTACCTGTATAAATAAGAATAATAATAATACTGGATGCTATATACGAGAGCTGGAGCGCGGCGATCTGTACCAACATACACGCTCACCTGTCCTATCTACCCACACACACACACAACAAATACACACCCACCACTCAAACAGGTTGTGTAAAGGCAGGGAGATCGCTATTAGAAGACGGAAAGAAAATCGAATTTTTATTTTTGAATTTTTTTTAAATATTGACTGCGTCCAGTACCATTATTGAAGGGAGGGAGGAAACCGGAGTGCCCAGAGAAAACCCTCGGTGACCTCAATAGTCTCGCACCTAAGTCACATACGTTCGCCCCTTGCGGGAATCGAACCCGCGACCTTTGGCATAGGACACCGGCGACTAATCCACTGCGCCATGTATTGTATATACCATATTGTCTTGGCATGAAGGTTATCTATAGAGATCATCTTTCAAAACCTACCATAAACCCCACAGCTCGCGTTACACCATCTTAAAAAATAGGAATAACTATGCACACTATAAACACTACTTTATTTTCTTCGCTTCTTACCCCAAAATTACGCATTACCAGTAATAATTTTGGGTAGTTATTGTATACAGCAATTGCGTACTTTAAATTCTCCCTCAAGGTTGCGTTAGACTTTGGCTTAAATATTGCGTGATCAACACAAAAATGCTTCAACGTATGTAAGACGGTTAATAAGCTCCTTCGCTATAGTGCTGGCTTGAATGCGTTATCTCCCTTCTTTTATGTTGAGTACACTTGAGATCTACCTCTGTCCATCTCATGACTCCGAACTCAAATCACAGGTAGAATTGAGAGAAAGATAGATCTATCAATCCCTTAGAGGTGATAACAACATCAGTTTATAATTATAACCAAGATGCTATAATTTCAAGCCAGACAAATAATTCCCATGTTTTAAATGCACAATCTTTGTCTTTTTTTTTCTTTTCTTTCAGCCGCGCCTTTTGATTTTTGGAAGAGAAAGACGTGCAAGACTGGCAAGAAAGATAGAAGAAATACTGAGGCAACAAAGCAGGCCTAAAAAGCAGAAGAGGAACGGCGATGAAGAAGAGACGGACATCCCCATGATTGACAAGTTCACAGCGCTGGAGGCAGCTGCAAGGTTGGGTGCCTATGGCACCGTCCACATTGGACCTATCAGCCAAAGAGACATCAAATGCATTGAGTATGCCCGACTTCCTATTATTTATATATATCCTCGCTCCTATTATTTCAGTTCATACCTTTCGTTCCTAGCTTCAGTCCAGGACACATCTAGCTATCTGTTGTCATTTTAAAATTTAAAGTAATGTTTGAAACAAATAACCGATCGTTACAACCGGATAAATTGGAGCTTGAAGACTGCAGCTGTTAATTTAAATCTCCGTCCCTGAAAAAACGCATTCAGCACTGTGATATGTGCTAGACTTGTCACATGTCCTGTGGTAATTTAATTTATTTTTAATTCAGAAATAACAAATCAAAATGCAAGGGGCACAAAAATCAAAGTTTAAAAGAATCAGGCATGGGAATTGTACGCCCATTCGCGTATATACGCCCCGACCAAAATCCAAATGCGCTCCTGAATTTTTCGGTACGCCCCTGGAAAAACGTAAGCGAATAAACTGATCGCGCATCTTTTAGTCGATTGCCGTTCACTCAGAGAGTTATCGTTCTTGCGTGCTAATGATTGCCGCCATCTTGACTTTACATTGCATGTAGTGAAAGCGTTTACCGCTTCAGATTACAGTCGCAAACGGCTATGTACAATGGTTGTTTCTAAATCAAATGACCAATAACGAAAGAAGAGACACTGGCGCAGCCCAGCAACTACTTTTGTTTTGAAAATCCATTTTCAACTTGGTAAAAAAAATTAAAAATTAAAAATTAAAAATTTTGGGTAGGGGAGCTTTATAAAATTTGCTTGGCTCTAATTTTTGTTTTATTAGGTAACCTGGTGTGTGTTTTAAATAATACAACAACAAAAAATAAACTTTTTGAGCGTAAAGCCTTTCAAATTATAGAAAATTCAAGACCACACGACGAATGGTTATTCCCCTTCCGAGTCGCCGCCATGTTTTTATTCGTTGTCACGGCTTCGCACACACGCATTCAGATAAGAACTCATGCGTTTCACATTAAATTATGAAGTTATGTCAACTCCAGGGGTGAGTTTTGTTTGCAAAACAATGTTCTTTCTTCTCTTATGTTTATTTCTGTGAATTTCGCAAGGTCTTCGTTTTGCATAATTAGTCTAATACTCGAGTGAGTTAGGCCTACTACTAGTAGTTATTCTTGTACATCAGTACGGGAGTAGTAAAACTATGTCTGTAAGTGGGTTAATGTCGCTTGATTGTCTACAGGTCCCAAGTTATAACTCTTAAGCACAATTTAGGCTTTTAATGTATTATTTTTTGTGTTGTATTTTACTCCATAACTCCCAGAAAGATCTTCATATTGTCGAACAATTAATTAATATGAATTATGAATATACATAAATGCATCAGTATTTTCATATATTCTGCTGAAACTGGCAACACTTTTTGTTTTCTGAGCATACTAGAGGGTTCTGCATTTTATTGTGTAAATACAGTGCCTTTTTATGCACTTTGTATTAATTTTAGACACCCGAGCCACTTTTGGGAAAAAGGCGTTTTATTTTTGTGTGAGGGTTACCCACTTTGAACAGTTAAATGAATGTCTTAATATTGACCGATTTGAATAATTTAAATTGTTTAAACTTCTAAAGGTTTGTACTATATAATAAAAACAAAATAAAACATTCTGAACCAAAATAAAATTTTCTTCCATATAATACCAAAATGATTTGGTGATGTTTTTTTTTTTAATAGTACAAGAATGCATCTTTACTACAGAAAAGAGTCTTGATAACATGTTTGTGTAAAGTATGTTTTCATGAGCCAAAAGTAAAGTGATTAAATGTATTTTTAATTCCATTTGTTCACTTAGTTCTATGCTGAGAAGTGGTAAACATTGTGTTAAAGACTGCAAAATCTCTCAGCTTCAGGGGGCTTCGCCCCCTAACCCCCACAAGGGGCGTTGCCCCTTGACCCTACCAGGGGGCCTACCGCGGCCCCCTGGACCCCCGGCCGTTTGTACTCCCCTCCAAGTCTTGGTTATTCCCATCCCTGAAGAATGCTACTATAAAAGAAAAATTACATTTTATACAATGTGCCAGACGATAAAGGAATAATAATAATAGATGCAATTAACAATAGACAGTTGAATGGAACTTTTAAATTAGTTTCCACAAGATATATGAAACAAATGAGAAGATGCTTAGAATTTAATCAATTGTTAGTAAAAGCTTGCTGTTCAATTTCAGTAGGTTGAAGCAGTACTTAGAGGAAAACGACAGCCAGTTGGTGGACATACACACCACTCTTTCAAAGGACATGCAACCTGCTAGTGAGAACATTGTTATCACATTTACGCTACATCCTGCGAAAGGCGTAAGTTTTTACATTGCACATTAGTTCATGTTGATCAATGTATTGTGGTTAGGCAAAGACGGCATCTTATTATCAACAGCATTCAGCTTTGGAAGGAAACCAAATGTTATTGGCAAATGGCTGGGGCCTTCTATACCGCCAGTATTTAAGCTATTACATCATGATCTAAATACGACTTACATTGACCCCCTTCTATACCGCCTGTATTTAAGCTAGTACATCATGATCTAAATACGACTTACATTGACCCCCTTCTATACCGCCTGTATTTAAGCTAGTACATCATGATCTAAATACGACTTACATTGACCCCCTTCTATACCGCCTGTATTTAAGCTATTACATCATGATCTAAATACAACTTACATTGACCCCCTTCTATACCGCCTGTATTTAAGCTAGTACATCATGATCTAAATACGACTTACATTGACCCCCTTCTATACCGCCTGTATTTAAGCTATTACATCATGATCTAAATACAACTTACATTGACCCCCTTCTATACCGCCTGTATTTAAGCTATTACATCATGATCTAAATACAACTTACATTGACCCCCTTCGACAACGTCCCCCTCAACAGATCCTTTGAACATTCACAATGATTGCTGCCCCTATCCTATCCTGTCCCGTAACCCGGAGGTCGTAGGGGCACCACAGATGATCGTTTAACCAGCATACTCCATCTTTCTCTGGCCTCAGCAGCCCTGATGGCTTCGCTCAGTGTCAAACCAGTCCATTCTCGAATGTTGTCCTCCCACCTCTTTTTCGGTCTCCCTCTTCTTCTACCTCCTTGCACTGTTCCTTGCAGAATAGTTTTTGCAAGGCCTGATGATCTGGTGACGTGGCCATACCATCGGAGTTTCTGTTTCTTCACCACTGTGAGCAGGTCATCGTCTTGTCCAATGGCTTGTGTGATGGTCTGTCGGACTTCGTCGTTGGTGATGTGTTGGGTATAGGAAATGCCCAGAAGTCTTCTGTAGCACCTCATCTCCATGCTTTGTATTCTTCGTTGGAGATCTGCTGTGAGGGTCCATGCTTCGCAAGCATATAAGAAGATGAAGATGACAAGGGAGCGCAGCAGTCTTACTTTGGAATGTAGACTGATGGTCCTGTGTTTCCAAATGGGCTTCAACCTTGTCAGGGCAGCAGTTGTTTGTGCGATCCTGGAGAGGACTTCTTGTCGGGACCCATTGTCTGATACAATGCCTCCTAAATATTTGAAGCTATGCTCTGTGTTGAGGGATTGGCCTCGGACTTTGATGTCCGTGTTGATGCCATTGGTGTTGAGGGTCATCGTTTTGGTCTTCTCTGCACTTATTTCCATTCCATAAGCTCTGGAGGTGGTGTCAAGCCTATGTACCAGCTGTTCAAGTTGTTGTTCCTCTCCAGCCAATCCATCAATGTCATCCGCAAAACGAAGATTGGAGACTGCTCTACCCCCTATGCTGACTGTGCCTTCATGATCTGCAAGAGCATCTGACATGATGCGCTCTAGGAAGATGTTGAAGAGTGTTGGAGAGAGTAGGCATCCTTGACGCACACCGATTGTTGTTCTGAACCAGTTCCCGATGGCGCTGTTGTGGAGGACTGCACTGGTAGCCTTGTCATACTGGCTTTTGATGACTTCAATAATTTTAGGGCTCATGTTGTACACTTTCATTGTTGCCCATAGAGCTGCATGCCAGACTCAGTCAAACGCCTTCTTGAAGTCTATGAACACATGATATAGATGTTGTTGGTGCTGTAGGTATTTCTCACAGATTATTCTAAGGTTGAAAATCTGTTCAGTGGTACTTCGCCCTGCCCTGAATTCTGCTTGTTCTTCAGCTATGATTTGTTCAGCTTGGGGTTTCAACCTGTTGAGTATTATTTTCAGGAGGACCTTGCTGGGATGGCTGATGGTGCGGTAATTTTCACATTCCTGAAGGTTACCTTTTTTGGGAAGAGTGATCACAAGCGACTGGGTCCATGGTATAGGCCACTCCCCACTCTGCCAGATCTTGTTACAGATAATGGTGAGGGCATCAATCATCGCTTCTCCTCCTGCTTGTAGCAGTTCCGTGGGTATGTTGTCCACTCCCGCTGACTTCCCTTTCTTTAGCGATTGCACTGCTGCCTCAACTTCTTCCTGGAGAATTGAGAGGATTTCTTCTTCTTCTCTGTTATCGGGACATGCTAGAAGTGATGGGTCTCTTTTTGGTGTATGGTTGGAAAGGTCAGAGCAGTACTCTGTCCATCTGTCCAAGACTTCTTGTTCTTCTTTAAGGCATATGCCAGACTTGCTTTGGATCGTGGAGACTTTGGGCTGTTTGACACTTGTCAGCCGCTTCAGTCTGGTAGGCCTTCTTGCTGTTCTTGTTCTATGAAAAGCATGGGGTTGTAGTGCTATTGTGTAGAGTGTGTTGTGGCAAAGAACAATTACTACTTGTCAGTGTCTCAAGAATTGTAAGGGGTTATTAGATCCCGAGCGTGAGCTTTTGAACTATTGTTTAGGGTTTTGTCTATCCGTCTGGCATCCGACGTCCGTCCATAACTTTTACGCACTTTTCTCTGGAACTAGTGGACAAGTTTCTGTTAAACTTGGTTTGTAGTTAGAATGTAGTAATCCCTACCAGATGACAAAAAGGTATGCATATCGGGTGATGTCATCATGGTGACATCATCATTTGTTATAGCTTTTTCAATTGCAATTGATGTAAAATATTATTATTAGATCATGCTGTAATAGTTTGAGTGTTAGAGGTATATAGGAGCCAATCATTTCATTTTCAACCAAAAAGATGCCATAGACTACTGCTAACGATCCTATGCGTAATTGAACTAATCGAATAGTATTACACGATCTATTGGGCGTCAATGGAAAGTGCCCGGTTAATCATAAGAAGGTAAGCCATTAAATGACTAATAAGATATTATATAATTGAGGAGAAACGCACATTTTCAATAATAAACGTTCATTTGAAGATTTATCTATACAAAATAGATTTTTTAAAAACTGGAAGAGCTAACATGCTGTAAACTTAAACTCGCAAACTAAAGGCAACCACATTATTTTCAGGTGCACGATGCAAAAGAGGAAGAAGAGAAGGCACACCTGGAGGCGACCTGCAGGAAGCTGCAAACCTGCATGGTAGTAAACACCAGCAAGGAAGAAAAGCAAAGCCAGGATACGGGCCTTTGAGATGAAATGTCCCCCCTCGGATCTGTATTTTGAAGAGAGCGTCGAAACAGGGATGAAGCAGCTTCAAGAAGATATGCAAAAATAAGCAGAAGAGGTAGAAAAAGGAAGCCTCTTCCTAGGAGCCAAATTATTATCAACCCGGCTATAATTAGATGGAAGATGAAGGAGCTGAAAAAAGAAGATAAAGATAGGACAGAAGGAGTAGAACGTTTCTAAAAAGTCAACTGGGATGAAAAACGAAAGTATACAAAGACCAGCACAAGCACACACTTCGTACACCGCCGCGTAGCAAAGCTAGCTTACGTCGGCTCTCCACCCATGAGACCAATGGAGGAGAGTCATGGGGGAAAAGGCCACATAAGCCTCGGCCAGCTTCAACTACCCAGTGTGCTCAAAGCATTAAGAGGCATCGACAGCGTGCCCTGTACGTTAGTCCGGCCAGTCATTCGACCTTTCAGCGAAGGTTCAGTAGGTCCGAAAAGATGCCCCTCAAGGAACCTGAACTTGAACCAGGGTTAAAGTGTTCTGCCACACTGCGCCAACGAGGCCTAGCATAGAGGCGAACTTAACCCTCGGTCAGTCCCAGGAAGTGTGGCACTATGCAACTGCTGGCAAGCCTCCGCTCAAAGGAGCCTTTTGCCGGCCTTTAAGGCTCGCATGCATTCATAGCAATGTCAGTCTATGTACTCACCCCAACAACAACAATCCACATTCGTGCACATTTCTGCCAGATGAGTCCTAAAGAGTCCAAAAATGACATCTTTAAAAAAAAAACGTCCGTCCCTCCGTCTGTCTGCCCGCCGTCTGTCAGTGCAAAATGTGCAAGTGGATTAAAATCTCAGGACCTATTTTAATTATGACAACTAAACTTGGTAAGATGGTGTAACTCATGAGACCTCATAAATGATCAGTGAATGAATGACTTCACTTCAATGTCAAGATCATAGGGTCAATAAATGTTAGTCAAAAATGACAATTATTTTACAATGTTTCACTTTTTTCTTGGTTATTAAAATTGATCTTATCATCCTTTAATGCATGATAAATATCAACGTGACACACATACTGTACAAATTTGGTCAACCGCATTCCAAGGTCAAGGTCACTGGGGCTGTCAAAAGTCGGTTGGTATATAGGTACTGTGAAGTGAACTTGACCCTAACGATGAGAAATATAAAGCCCAAACTTGTATTTAGAGATGATAGATTGACCTTTCATATTTGTTTTGTTTTTGCATTGATCTTGAAGGTCAAGGTCATTTTAGGCCTTGCAAAAACATACAAAAAATAGGTAATCGTACAGTGGAATGGTTCTTTAACCCATAATATGCAACAACATTGGGTTATTTGGTCAGACATGCATGAAAGGTCACGTAAGGGTCAAGGTCATATTAAGGTCATTGAAGATCAAGGTCATCACAACTTTCGCTGTACATGAATGTATTTGAAGCCGGAGTTCAAGGTCAACTCAAGGTCAAGAGCTAGAAAGATCAAAGTCGGTATTTGCATTTTAATGCCACTGATTCATTTTGTCTTTTATGGGTACGCATTTTCTATAATAAATATTGTGAGGTCCATAAAGAGCATGTGAGTCATGTGGGCTTTGCCCTCTAGATCATTAGAACCAATGAACATTTGAAGACGAAATTGTGAATAAACATTGTTGTTAATGCGCCTCCACCATTGATTCACTGCATAAAGATGAACGTAATTAACGTCCTGTAATGAGTTTAACAGATTAACCGTAGGCATATTCTAGGTTTAGACATATGTTTTGATATGTATGAATTCAATTCAATTCAGTTCAATAAATCTGTACTACCATCCAAGAAATTATGCACAGCCGTCTGGGTCGCATTTGATTACATAAAAGCATTACTATAAACGACAATTCGTAACAACTAAAATTGACAACAAAAAATAAATAAATTTAAAGATAGATTCGTGTTTTTTTTTTACCCACAAACACCTTATCATAATAATAATAATAACAGATATGAAATTTTAAAAAAAAGGAATTTTTTAAACATTATTATAATAATATATTTTTATAGGGCTAAACCAAACTTAATGCCTGCTGTAAGTGCTCTCACGCACACAAACACTGTACTGGTAAAGATAAATATTTAAACAATGTGGAAAAACATCATGAGATAAAACAGTTGAATATCGTATGAAATAATACAAACATCGCATCTAACGAGGATAAATATTTGAACAATGCATATATAGATATACATCTGTATCATACATGTGAGCAATAATAAAAACATCAAAGCAAAGTTCGTTATTAATAAATTCAGTCAAATTGAATATGGAAACTTAAACGAGCAAACTATGAAATGATTGGTTTAAACATAATTTTATTCACGAAACAAGTAAACCAGGCATGGAGAACATAAAGGGCACACAAAAGCAAAGCTTAAATGAGTGTTACCCTTGAAATGAAATGATTAACTCATATAAGAAAGAAAAAAAAAGAAAATAGAATATTGTTAACAGTAGAAGCATAATTATGAATATATTGAACACACACACACACAAAATTCTTATTTGCTATTTTATTCTAAGGGTTCTGTTTTAGATACAGGCCAAGGAGGGACTGGTCATGTTATACCTGTTTTAAAAGTTAGTGAGTCATTGTATTTGGGTAAAGATCGTTCAAATTATGTTGCAAAGCGTACTGCTATTCTTATGGCATTACATAAGATCATAAGTCTACAAAAGACCTTTTGTAAAATATATTTTATTATTTGTAGATTCCAAATACCGTCTCCAAAGTTTGAATTTTAATAAAAACAGAGGGGATATTATACATGAAGTAAAATATCTTATACATCGCATAATTATATATGGCTCTAATGTTCAGTTTTGCTGGATATCTGGTTTAACACAAAACGATTGGGCAGACAGAAAAGCAAAAGAAGGGGCAATAATCAGCATACTGTTAACCAGATTGACATCCCATTATCAATTCCACAGAACATTCATAATGTTCAAAGTAAAAACTTTGAATATTGGATAACTTTCGCTAAACCTTTGGTATTTAGGACTTTTCTTTTGCTTCTTTTTTTTTTTTTTTTTTGAAATGAAAGTTATACAGAGTATTTATGAACATTGTTCAAGTTTGATGCTATATTCTTATCGGATGTTACATTTATCAGGTTTTTTATTATCAATTTGTTTAATAACTTTTGTTTTATTTTAACATTTTGTTTATTGTTCTCTCCTCTTCCCATCTAGCTTTACAAATATACCCACCCACTTTCTGTCTCTATCTGTCTGGCTGTCTGTATCTCTCTCCCTACGCTTTCTGCCGGGTGGTCACTATATGATTGTATTATTTCGCACTATAGGCATTTTATATGTATGTGTTTTGTTGATGATTTATAATGATGGTTGTATTCTATTTTGTTTTTGTAACCGGGGTGTTCGCGTAGTTGAGGTCAACCCTCAGCCGTCCCCCGCGTGGGATGTCTTTATTGTAAAGTGACTGGCCGGTGGAGGGCATTCAATTTTCCCACTAGGGTTGTTTCGGCAGATCTTTTATGCGGATCGGGGGTTGTCCGGTCCTGATTTGGCTCGGAAGAGTCCGCTGGACCTAAAGCAACAATAAATCAATCAATCAATCAATCTCTCTCCCTCCCTCTCTCTCTCTCTCTCTTCCGGTTCCGGATTCATTTTCTTCAAAGTCAAAACTGTGTCGGTTTAATGTGATTAGTTTTATTCAACGAGACCATCTACGTTTTGTGAAATTATTTCGTATTGTTAAATTTTATGATAATTTGGACTTCAAAAATGTGACTCTTTTTTTCTAATGATTGACTGTAGTTTTGCCCTGTTGAGCTACGGGATTTTGAGACGGTGACTTTTCTTTGTTCCGCCATATTTGTCATGCTGTAACGGAAAGATTCTTGCGAACGTTTTTACTTCGATATGTGAATCATTTCTGTTGTTGTGACTATATGTTTTTTAAGTGTTTGCATAAGAACGCTGTGCTTCCTCTGTGATTTCTCTTCTTTCAGATTGCATTGTTGTCAAGAAATGGATGTGAATCAAAGTTACGTCATCTATGTTCGTCTTTTTTTTAAATTATTATTATTTTAGTTAAGTAATTTCTTTTTAAACAAACAAACAAAAAAACCCACAACAACCAAAAAACAAACAATTAAACAAACACACAAACAAACTTTAAAGCGTCATATAGACTTCAGGTGAGATCAGTGACGAAAGTGGGCGTGTTTGATACATGACTCGTACAAGTTGTGATAACAATGTGTTAATTATTTGTACCACTGACAACAGCGATATGGCCTTGAGTGTTCTACACAATAAACCAGCAGGTCCGTTATTAGTCTTTTTCCTGGATCCCTGGATTAGACATCAAAAGAGCGATGACTTTTGAAATTTCCCCCTCATTGATGCCACTCGCATGTTGTGTTTTGTACAATAGGTACAAAGTTGTCGTCAGTGGGAAGCCAGAGTTTGATGTTCAATGGCAAGATGAGCAGGGCCCCCCTTTGCAGCCTATGGAAGTTCCGAGTATGTTCTCGGAATTGGACAATCTTCCCTCCACATTGCCATCCCAGCTATTCAAGACAACCTTGCAATTATATTACGATCTTGAAAAGCTGCTTACCATCACAGTGTACTACACTACCAACCGAGTACTGGCCCATGGAAACCACTGCTCTGATTGGCGAGGCAAGGAAATGAGGGCGCAAGTGGCTCTTATAAACAGTCTTGACATATATCTTGACAAGAGCCAAATGCAGAAGGCTACAGTACACAAGAAATACCGCTATTCGCACTACCACCAATATCACTGAAGTCAACTGCGCCATGCCCGAAGACAAGCAGCAAGAAACTAGACCTGCGACGTTTCCGACGTCTGCAAGGCTTGCAATGTGACGACGGTTACTGCCAGAACTATTGCAACTTAGGCTACCTGCTAGATCACAATAGCTTACTACAAGTCTTGATTGTCATCAGCAATTGACCACATCGTTGTTGACTGATGGAACTACACACGAAGGAGGAGAAGGCAGATGCCGATTTTGCCACTGAAAGGTCCGTATTGGATAGTTGTAGTTCAAATGAGGTAAGAACTGAAGCAGACCTATCTACAAATGACGAATTACCTCCAAGCAATAATACTGTAGACGAACAGGGCAAAGTTGAAGCCGGTTTGGATATATGTCTTTGCACGTGAACACCAACCCCTCTCTAGTTGAACAACAAGTAAGCTTGTCAATTGGTGATCTCTGTCCTAACACCACAGCCATTGATGATGAAGACTGGGTTGATGTCGTCAGTTCTCAGTGCGCACTTGGTAAAAACAAAGTTCGTTTCCCAGTGCGTCGCTCTATCCTGCGCAGCCTCCCACTATCTCTTGGGTCTCAAGTCTTCAAGGCGAAATGACAAACGCAACAACCACGTTGTAGAGAAAGTGGAGACAGCAAAGGTCCAGGTGAAAACCAGTCTGAAAGTACACGTGGAGCAGAAGTTGCGGCTGCAGTCAAACATTGTGGAATCACTGGCTTCCAACCTGACGGCCCTAGAGAATCAGAATAAAATTCTTAAAAGTCAGTTAGGTAACTTGAAGAATCAACTCGCAGAGAAAAACTGTTGCACCTGTCCTAAAACCATCAACTACCCCCAATCTTCATAAACCCACATGCTATTCACACAAACCCCACCCCCACTATCAATGTCACTGCCAACGTCAGTAGCATCAGCTTTGGTCAACGTTAACACACAGCCTGATTATACGTTGATACTGCCATCATCTACCAACACTATGGCCCTCCACAAAAGCTTGTCAGTTTCTAGCACTCGTTCACAAGTCTCAAATTCTTTATCAGTCTCAAATGTCTCACCAGTCTCTAATGTTCACCCTCTCCCTCTTTTCAGCCCAGATCCCGTCCACTAGTTTCTGTTTCTGGTGACGCCTCCTAATATTAAAAAGTACTTCTACATCCAGGCTGTCGAATTCATCTCATTTCAAAACGAACAGCAAGTTTAAATCTTCCAAGAGTGTGCGTCTCACACCTCGACCACAGCTAGCTGACAAAAGTTACAACTCATCTTATTCTTAGTGACACTATGTCAGACCAGTTGGGGTGCCGGGGGTTTCAGTATAAATAGTTTCCCCACTTTCTGGAAATTTAGTGCTTTAAATTTCCACTGTCATTGTCTTTCTCATTTGTTCTTTCTCATTCCTGCTCTGTTCTATCAATCTTCTATACTATCTTCTTCTTCGCTAGACCAGTCACCTACCTTTTTTTCTTGAAAACTCTTCCGGGACAAGACTCCTTATTTGTGTGTGAGGTCTGTTGGATCAGCTTGGGAATATTGGACACTTTCTGCCAGGTGGTCACTGGGGCTTCTTATGATGTTATTATTTAGCAATGTAGGCATTTTATATGTATGTGTTTTGTTGATAATTTATAATAATGTTTGTATTCTATTTTGTTTTTGTAAACGGGGGCTCGATAAATTAGAGTATAGCCTCAGCGTCCCCTGCGTGGGATGTCTTTATTGTAAAGTTACTGGCTGGTGGAGAGCATTCAGTTTTACCACTAGGGTTGTTTCAGCAGATCTTTTATGCGGATCGGGGGTTGTCTGGTCCTGATTTGGCTCGGAAGAGTCCGCTGGACCTAAAGCAATAATCATGTAATGTAATGTAGACCAGTCCACGACTACCCTCAAGCCAAGCGCACCAGTCAACTCATCACCGTGTCAGGCCTTGCTCTAGCTAACGTCAAGCATATTCCATCGAGCAAAAACATGCAACAGATCATTGTAGACGTAGGCGCCAACACACGCATCAATGATGTTATAACCATCAGTCTTATCCTATCCTAATCCTAGCCTATCCTATCCCGTAACTCCAAGGTCGTATAGGGGCACCACAGATGATCGTTTACCAGTGTACTTCATCTTTCTCTGTTCCCAACAACCCTCGTGGCTTCGCTCAGTGTAAAGTCAGTCCATTCTCGAATGTTGTCCTCCCGCCTCTTTTTCTGTCTTCCTCTTCTTCTTCCTCCTTGCACCGTGCTTTGCAGGATGGTCTTTGCAAGACCTGATGCTCTGGGTATGTGGCCATACCCTAAAATGCTTTTTAAAAAAAAAAGGGGGGGATTTCCTTCTGCTTTACACCACTTCTCCATTGGACCGCCCAAAGCCATTTCCTCACCCCTGGCTAAAACAATCGCTGAGGCTAACTTCCATCTCAAAAACATGTGTTCAAGAGAAGGATGTGGCTACATTCTCTCTCCAGACCGACCTCGCATTTCAATGAGGAAGTCATACTGGTAATGTACCTCTTTGTATCACCAACCTAGTAGAAAGTATAAGTTGTGTTTGATGTTATTAGTTAAATTAAAATAACAAAATAAGAATATGAGTAAACACATAGATCTATGTAACATGCACATTTTCCTGTTTCTAACTGGAATATAACATGTACATGTAACTGTAAGGTTAAGAGTGATCACCTTCTTCAGGGGAGAACATTTCTAAAAGTCTCGACCTGACTTGTCTGTGCGCGCTCAGTGGCTTCCCCTCATTCGTCACTCGACAAGATGGCGGCGTACAGTGGAAATTTTTTGCCTTCGCAGCTTTCGACTAGAAAGTAAGTCAAATAGCATAATTTTCTTTTAATATTTTTTAAAATAATGGTAGACATTTCTTAGTATATCAACACTATACGAGGAAGGTTGTTGGTTCTTTGCTTATGAACGATACGTGTCATCAAAATCATGGCTCTTTGAGTTTGAGTTGACTAGTTTGAGTGTACTAAAATAAGTTTTATTTCTTCATTGCACAAATCTTTATTTACTTTTATGTGAACAAACTTCAACAAACAGGCAGGCAGAATGTCTATTAAAGTGTCAGTGTGCAGTTAATTTCCTAGCTGTGCCATGATACAGGGTCAGAGCTGACTTTGAGTCTTTGACATAAAGTTTCAAACTTATGTAGTCAAAAGCCATTTTAAAAAAATGATTTCCTCATCACAAAACTGACATAGATTTAAAGAGCTTTTCATTCTGAACACAGTGGTATATTTTTTTCCCCCATAGGACAAATAGGTAAAAAGTTATTAATGTTTGAAAATGCCGAATGTTGGTGTTTTTTTGGCAACGTTTTGGAATTGAAGAAATTGACAACTTTGGAGTCTCAAAGTGAAGCCAATATTGATACCAGAAAGCTGATTTTTGACAGGTAACCCCTTCATATGTTATACTCCAAGCCCAATTTTCTTCAGGCCTATCCCATGTAATGTTCAGCCGTTTTGGTGCTTCAAAGTTGGGAAATCATCAAATTCGCAGTGCGTGCCGGCAAATTATAGGCCTACTAGTGTGCTACTACGCTCAGCACTCGTGTCGCTGAATAGGCCTACGAGTTGGCCATGGCCGCAAGAAAACCCAAACACCGTTTGGGTACACTTTTCTACGGCAAAGCGCTCCGCGATAGAGTAATGCACAAATGAATAAATACCCTAGTTTTATCAAGGAAAGTCTGCTCTTTATTTCTTGCTAATTTTTAAACTTCTAGTTAAAATCAAACTTACATCAAAACCGCTTTATCCACTTTGTTCGGCTCGTAACAAAACTTTTACACATGAGAGCCCACCATATTTATATGTAAATGAAGCTAAGTATCCGAACTTCTCATTGGTTCTTATTTTTAGGCCATCCAATGAACTATCTCAAAGCGCTTAGCGTTTGAAACGAGCCACCTCTCAGCAAATGACGCTGACAACTTTTTCGCACCAGCATTCGGATAGGGGCGTATTCAAAAGCTGTTTTCTCGGAATCTTTCGCATAAACATGCATTAAAAACAACACAGATGTAAAGATAAAGCTTTCAATTTTTATTTGAATACAGCCACTGTTCGTTTTGATGCAGTTTTACATTAATAATAAGTGTTGAAAGTGAAGTCAAAACTGAGTCAAAACTGCCGAGCGGACAAGAGCCAATGAAGGGCTTGGAGTACCTAGTGGTATTGTTATCGTTGCTGTTATTAGTATTCATTATTTTTGCTGTCATGTAAATAGTTTTTGTGGGTTTCACAACGTCATAAGTAATTTTATACTATAGTATTAATTATGTTATTGTTATCTCATGGTTTTTGTAGTAGTCAGGGAGGGGGGTTGGGGGGTGGAGGGGGAATCGCAACAAGCCAAATGTCGGTCAAGAACCATTGAAGAGGTTTTGACCAAACTTCATAGGAACATTACCTAGGTTTGTGGCTTGCCTCCCATGTCATCATAGTTGCTATACCACAAATCAGTCAAATGTCAATGTCACTGGAGTCATTTTGTTGCTAAACAGGTTTTGCTCAATATACTGTTATCGAGGTCTCCCGATTGACGTCATAATTTCATGCGTATCCTCCTTGGTAGGGCAAAACATCGCTTCCGCCCTACATCCGTGTGCGACCTATTTGATAAAATTTTACTTTTTAAATTTAGAATGGTAAACTGTTGTTGTGTTAAAGTTTGTACCAGCAGAAGCTCGTCGAAAGATGGAACCTCTTTTCATAGAATTCCAAAGGTTGTTTCTCACAAAGGTACAAAAATGAGAGAACTTAGTGAAAAGCGCCGTGCTTGTTGGTTGACTGCGATCTTCACAAAGGCGAGTTTGTGATTATTGTTTTAAATTGTAGAGTCTATTTTCCTGTCTGTCCTTGATTATGCAAGCACATTTGTAGGCTACTAATATTTCTCGTAACAGTTGTCCTTTCACTCGGTTCCATGATCAACAAGATGCATGATATTCAACGATCATCATCATCTGTCATCATGTTAGGCCTACTAAGTAGGCTAGCCTTTAGGCTACATTTTAGAACACCTTTAAATTCAACATTCATTGATTCATTAAGATGATTAGTTACCAATATTTTAATTATTTTTGTTTGCTTTTGGGTATATTATTTTATATCATTTGAAGAGCTGCAAGATTTTTTGTTAGCGGACGGAAAACAAATAGCATGTACAGGAACAAGGAAAGAGGCCTATGAGCGAGCCGCAGCGAAAACTAACTTCCGCTTCTGTTGTATAGAATTAATTTTAGCGTGTGACCGGTTGCTTCGTGTGATCAGTCCTGAGGTTAAACCGCATGGAACAAATTGTATGATTTAATCGGTAGGCCTGATTGGGTTGTGAGCAGCAGCTGTTTTCTTGCTTTAAATGCCTTCATCGTGTAAAAACTCGTTCTGTGCACGAGGTAATCAACAATGTCTTCATTGTGCAAAGTCGGAAGACTTTTTGCCTCTGTAGTCCACGATGTTGGTTCGACTTGTAAGGATCAGTACCCTTTACTGCTGCTTTCTTACCTATGTACCTATTTCTTTCCGTCTCACCTAGGGTATCAACATAATTTTGAGAAACATTTGCAGAAACGAGTGCAGATTCCTTAGTCGCCATTGTTTGTTTTGCCCTCCAAGGGAGGTACGTATGTAGTCACGTGGTACACACGAATACGCAAACGGGAGACCTCCATACAAGTACTTCAGATCATGGGTCATAATTCAGCAGTAGTCCTGTTGTCGGTCAGTCAGTCGCTTCTAATTTAACTCTTTTTTTTTTTTTTATTATAAACTTTTTGCATTGTGTCAAGAACAGAAAACTAGTCAAAAGTTACTAGCCAAATTCGAACATTGGACACAAAAATAGTTAATTACGCATTTGTGTTTTATGTATCTGTATGATTGTTGCGTCACATAGACTTTGAGAAGTACATATTGCGCTTTGTCCCCATCACATACGACGCATACAATGAGCAAGAAGTCCAGATCCAGCATGCAAACAAATCACAATTTTAACAACACAGACATGATTAAATATTTAAATTAATGTTTCATCAAGTACTTTAAAATTTCAACAACAAAAAAAGGCCAAAGTCACTTGTTAATTTGTTATCCATCGGTTTCGGTTCAGTTACACAATCATATGTTGTGTTTTACTTTTGAAAACTGAAACTCAAGATTATTGGAAATTATGTCCAGTGATGGAGAAAGTTTTTAAGCTAGGGGTATTTATACCCTCAACCAAAACATGTGGGGGTTTTCATACCCTCATTGCAAACATAAGGGTTTTTTAATACCCCCTTTCAGTTGTTTAGGGGGTACACCGGCAACATACGTAATAAACACTTAGCGTGAAAAGTCTTTTTATCAGTTTGAGTTTCTTCAGCCGGGCCCGGTTGTGGCTCACCTTTTTCTTCTCTTACTGAGCACTCAAAGCCAAAGGCTGACAAAAATGTTTGTTTTTCTTTTCCTTCATCTTGTTTTAATTTTTTTGAGCAATTAATTTTGTCTGCTTTAGTTTTCCTTTTCTTCGGCTTCCTCTCAGATCGCTGCTTGTCAGCCATGTTTAATGTTGGGTTGTTGTCATTCTTATGTATGTATCAGTACAACTTATGTTAATCTGATGAATAAAATTTTATACAACAACAAAAAAAGTCTTATATAGCCAATCAAAAGCGTCGAGAAAAAATAGTGAATATTATCGTGCATATGATTGGCTGTGTGCGGCTGCGCAGGACGCACAGGCACACAATCCAAACCGAGCGAAAGCTGTACGCACGACCGTAATAGTTGTACCTGATGATACCTCCCAGCAACTTAGCTTTACGTTTTCATACCCCGGCCCTTTGGCACTGACTTTGTGCGTGTTTATACCCTTTCATTACTTTTTCGTTACGTGATTTCCCAACTCAGTACGTGAAACACGTACGATTGTACGTGATCTCCATCACTGATTATGTCAAACAAACATAAAGACTTGTCTTATTGTACAGGTATAATTGTGATTTATGAACTAATTGAACTAATTTGTTAACTAATCAATTTTTTTAAATTTAATCAATCTTATATAACGCTTTATTCAGCTCAAGAGCTGCTCAAGGTGCTGGTCAATACAGGATCTAACTCAAGCTGCCAGAGGTGAGAACCTGCAAGTCTGACACCCAGACAACTGAGGGCCATCCTGGGCTTCCGTGGATGGGGAGAAGGGACCTAGTGTATGCTGGGTATAATGGTATAGTGACACTTACCCATCTAGGACATAAGCGTCAGGATCTTTAAAGTCCATGGGTGCGTGCTCAGACAAGACCTCAGTTTATACTCATCCAAAGGAGTAACTAAAACAATTTATAAATTTACAAAAAGAATTGACTATGTAAGAATAATTGATTTGAAGTGTTAAGAGTCCCACATTTACGAAGATGTTGGAAAATATAGTTTAGGATTAATCATGCTTTCATCAATCATCCATGTTTTACTTTTGTTTCATTTTAAAAGAAAATTAACACTAGTTTTAAAAATGCGTATTTTTCCGCCATGTCACTGTGTGTCAATGTTGTTGGCTGAAACTTCCTTCACTGAAAGTCAACTTTCAGCCACCAGCTGTAAGCTATTTTTAGCCATGCCAGCAGGCCATGCCGTGCGAAACCCATGCACAGCCAGCGTCTCAGAGCTGGCTACAAGCAGTTCAGCCAGCGATAAGGGACAGCACAATAAGAAAAGAAAATAAGAAAAGAAAAACTTTCAAAACAAAGTATATAATACATAAAATCACTACATAACCAGTACCCAAAATTTTTTTTCCCAACAATTACATATTTTCAACTTACTCTTCACACATGCACACACATATAGACACACCAATCTCTTTCAGTTCTCTCTCACTACTAACTGTTACACTCGATGTTGTTTTTTATCAGTTGATTCAGCCCCGATGCTAGAAACCTGATAAAGTGTAACTCAGATTCGTTTATCCACGCAGCCTGCTCACTCAGCAACAAGGCAAAGGCGTCGTATGTAGTTTTCCAACTTTATTCAGCATACATCAACAAACTGCATTTGATCGCTCAATCGCTTTTTCCACTCTACAATTCTCAACTATCAACCTTACAATACAATTCAATTTTGAAACAGTGCGGCACTTATATAGTCTCTCTAACTCCAGAGAAATAAAGAACGTTCGGGCAAGACATAATTATAACCAATCAAAACACATTTCGTCATCACTGTCTCACGTCATACAACCTTATTTGGGATGGAAGTTTCCTTAGCTACCACTAGAATTATCCATATGCTTCGATCGATAGTAAACAACCAACTCTAGAAAATTCTCAAATAATATTGACCAACTAAAATTCAGGGATGTTGCTAGGAAATTTTTTCTTCGGCGATTTGGCCGAAACAGCCGTGAAACTTTCGGCTTTTTACAGAAAGTTTCGGCTCTCTCTTCCAAAGCAGTCTCACAAGTTTTTTTGACTAGATTCACTACGTTAACGTGCACCCTCCACCTCCATATATTAAAGGTGTTCTGTGGATGCATATCTTTGTAATAAAACATGATTTTAAGAGTAGAATAAGAACATTGAAAAGAAATTTTATTTTCTTAAATTTTAGACACACAAAAACAATAAAACGTTTAGACTGTCCCTTGACAGAATACAATACTGTCAGAGTTTCTGGGTTTAACCTTAGTAATTATCGAATCCTCACCTAAACGGCAAGCGTACAGCACAGGAATATAGCAAAAATGGACAAAATTGAGCCGATTCACCCGTGAAAACTTTGGCTCGGCGAGCTGACATGAGGACAGTTTATCGGCTTTTAATAAAAATTTCGGCTAAAAGCCGAAGATCCGACCCAAACGACATCCCTGAAATTACCAACGTTATACAAATCTTCTTCTAATAACAACGCAAAATCAAATCAAGGATAAATACACTCTGTTATTGCATGCTTAGCAAAACAAAACGATCGCATCTATTGTGCGCGTCACACACGAACTATCGTGCGCGTTTCAACGTAACACTAACACACATTATAGATAATTTCATTTGGCTTACACCATTCATATTATTTACAGACAATTAAGAAAACTTTTCCAATCATTATAATAGTTTGAAGGTGTGTATGTGTGGTGGGTATGCGTGTGGTGTGTGGGTGTATGTATTGTGGGTTTGTGTATGTGTGGTGGGCATGTGTATATGTGTGGTGGGTATGCATGGTGGGTATGTGTATATGCATGGTGGGTATGTGTGTGTGGTGGGTTTGTGTATGTGTGGTGGGTTTGTGTATGGTGGGTATGTATGTGGTGGGTATATGTATGTGGTGGGTTTATATATATATATGTGTGTGAGTTGTTTGTGTATGTGTGGTGGGCATGTGTATGTGTGGTGGGTGTGTGTGGTGGGTTTGTGTATGTGTAGTGGGTATGTGTGTGGTGGGTTTGTGTATGTGTGGTGGGCATGTGTATATGTGTGGTGGGTATGTGTATATGCATGGTGGGTATGTGTGTGGGTTTGTGTGTGTGTGGTGGGTATGTGTATGTATGTGGTGGGTATGTATGTGGTAGGTATGTGTATGTATGTGGTGGGTATGTGTGTGGTGGGTATGTGTGTGGTGGGTATGTGAATGTGTTTGTGTGGTGGGTATGTGTTATGTGTGGTGGGTATATGTAGGCATGTGGTGGGTATGTGTTATGTGTGGTGGGTATGTGTATGTGTGTGGTGGGTTTGTGTGTGGTGGGTATGTGTGACTGTGAATCCAATACTGAGTATTAGTTTCTCTTGTAACTTTCTTTTCATCCAGATGTCTTGGTGACATGCCCGTATATTACACTTGTAGTCACATGTATGCGAAGAGTTAAAATTCCAGATAGTCAGGCTACATTGGACTTTTCTTGGTGAGTGTTTTGGCGATTGCGGTGCTTAAAGTTGACTACAGAAGACCCAAGTGTTTGTACTGTCTGAGATGACTTCTGCCACACGTCCCACATGAGATAGGCTAGAAAGAAGGGGAAGGATGGAGGAGAGAAGGGGAGGAGGAGAGAGAAGAAGAGGAGGAGGATGGTACCCAAGTGTTTGCACTGTCTGTGATGTTCTCCATCTCAACCGCATTAGACCAGCGCTGGGTCTCTCTCTCTCTCTCTCTCTCTCTCTCTCTCTCTCTCTCTCTCTCTCTCTCTCTCTCTCTCTCTCTCTCCCTCTCTCTCTCTTTCTCTCTCTCTCTTTCTCTCCCCCACTCCCTCCATCTCTCTCTCTCTCACACACTCTCTCTCTCTCCGTTGTGCGAGTGAGAGAAAGAAAAGAAAAATATGTCCTCTATCTCCATTGTTCTATCTTGGTCCTTCTTGTCCTGCTCCTCTTGACCGTTATTCTCTTTTTTTATTTTTTATTTTTTTAATCATCGGCGTGCATCAAGAATGCCTACTCTCTCCAACGCTCGTCAGCATCTTCCTGGAACGCATCATGTCAGATGCCCATGCAGATGATGAAGGCAGAGTCAGCATAGGTGGTAGAGCAATATCAGGTGCACTTGCAGATGATGAAGACAGTCAGCATAGGGGATAGAGCAATCTCCAACCTCCGTTTTGCGGATGACATTGATGGATTGGCTAGAGAGGAATAGGAACTTGAACTACTTTTACAGAGGCTTGACACCAACTCCAGAGCCTTTGGAATGGAAAAAAGAAGTGCAGAGAAGACCAAAATTATGACCAAAAACACCAATGGCATCAACACGGATATCAAAGTCCAAAACCAATCCCTCAATACGGAGCATAGCTTCAAATATTTATGAGCCATTGTATTAGACAGTGGGTCCCGACAGAAAATCCTCTCCAGGATCGCACAAACAACTGTTGCTATGACAAGGTAGAAGTCCATTTGGGAAGACAGGACCATCAGTTTATGTTCCAAGATAAGGCTGCAGCGCTCACTTGTCATCTCCATCTTCCTATACGCTTTCTAAACATGGACCCTCACAGCAGATCTACAACGAAGAATACAAAGCATTGAGATGAGGTGCTACAGAAGACTTCAGGGCATTTCCTATACCCAACACATCACCAACGACGAAGTCCAACAGACCATCACACAAGCCACTGGACAACACGATGACATGCTCACAATGGTGAAGAAACTGAAACTCCGATGGTTTTTGCCACCTCTTCAGAGCATTAGGCCTTGCAAAGACCATCAGGCAAGGCACGGTGCAAGGAGGCAGAAGAAGAGGGAGACAGAAAAAAGATATGAAGACAAGATTCCTAAATGGACTGGCTTGACACTGAGCGAAGCCATGAGGGTTGCTGAAAGAAAGAAAGATGGAGTACGCTGGTTAAACGATCATCCGTGGTGCCCCAACGACCTCAGAATTACGGTCTATCCTATTCCCATAAATCGGAGGTCGTAGGGGCACCACAGATGATCGTTTAACCAGCGTACTCCATCTTTCCCTGTCCTCAGCAACCCTGATTGTTTCACTCAGTGTCAAACCAGTCCATTCTCGAATGTTGTCCTCCCACCTCTTTTTCGGTCTCCCTCTTATTTTACCTCCTTGCACTGTGACTTGCAGGATGGTCTTTGCAAGACCTGATGATCTGGTGACGTGGCCATACCATCGGAGTTTACGTTTTTTCACCACTGTGAGCAGGTCATCGTGTTGTCCAATGGCTTGTATGATGGTCTGTCAGACTTCGTCATTGGTGATGTGCAGGGTATAGGAAATGCCCAGAAGTCTTCTGTAGCACCTCATCTCCATGCTTTGTATTCTTTGTTGGAGATCTGCTGTGAGGGTCCATGTTTCGCAAGCATATAGGAAGATGGAGATGACTAGGGAGTGCAGCAGCCTTACCTTGGAATGTAGACTGATGGTCCTGTCTTTCCAAATGGGCTTCAACCTCGCCAGGGCAGCAGTTTGTGCGATCCTGGAGAGGACTTCCTGTCGGGACCCATTGTCTGTTACAATGGCTCCTAAATATTTGAAGCTATGCACCGTGTTGAGGGATTGGCCTTGGACTTTGATGTCCGTGTTGATGCCATTGGTGTTGCACTTATTTCCATTCCAGAGGCTCCGGCGGTGGTGTCAAGCCTCTGTACCAGCAGTTCAAGTTCTTGTTCCTCTCCAGCCAATCCATCAATGTCATCCGCAAAACGGAGTTTGGAGATTGCTCTTCCCCCTTCGTGGTCTGCAAGGGCATCTGACATGATGCGCTCTAGGAAGATGTTGAAGAGTGTTGGAGAGAGTAGGCATCCATGACACACATCGATTGTTGTTCTGAACCAGTTTCCGATGGCGCTGTTGTGGAGGACTGCACTGGTAGCCTTGTCATACAGGCTTTTGATGACTTAAATAATTTTAGGGCTGATTTTGTACACTCTCATGGTTGCCCACAGAGCTGCATGCCAGACTCGGTCAAACGCCTTTTTGAAGTCTACGAACACATTATATAGATATTGTTGGTGCTGTAGGAATTTCTCGCAGATTATTCTGAGGTTGAAAATCTGTTCAGTGGTACTTCGCCCTGCCCTGAATCCTGCTTACTCTTCAGCTATGATTTGTTCAGCTTGGGGTTTCAACCTGTTGAGTATTATTTTATTTTGTTAATGGAATTACGGTATATGATAGTATAGGATATTCCTTCTTATATATATATAGCGCTTTTCCAGCCCAAGAGCTGCTGAAGGCACTGGCCGATATATGATCTAACTCAAGCCGCCACAGGCGCCCACCAGCTGCCCTAGACGTATCGTCTGACGCCCCACACTACTGAGCACCACCTGGAATGGGGGAGGAAGGACCTTGTGCTTGCTATCTGGCTGTATTTGTGTAGCTGGCAGCGCAACAGGATCTGTAAAGCTCATGCGATGGAATGCATGCGTGCACAGACTAGACCTCGGTTTATACTCAAATCCTGTCACAGTGCCAGAACTACACAATTGCATAATGTTAGTCCGTGTTACAGCAGAAAGATGTCAAATGTCCGCATTTTGTGAGTGGCCTGGCATTTGGTCCAATTGCTACAGTTTATTACGTTTGTCTGCGACTAATGGTGTTACCAGAACCAGAGAGAGGTTGGCGGGAGGGAAGGTGAGAGATACACAACAGACAGACAGACAGTGAGGAAAGAGAGAGTTTTACATTGATAAGAGATAAGTAGTAGTATTTTGCAGGAATTGTCTTCTGAATAGCAAACCCACTTTGGCGAATTTTTAAAGACTACGAACGAATAATACATTTATGTACGTTTGTGTCTGGGTTGGAACCGCTTTAACGGAATATGTGGATGTGTGTACGCGTGTGTGTGTGTGTAAAAGAAAAAGAGAGAGAGAGAGAGAGCATTTCCTAAACAGTCAAGTGTTATGACTAAAACCTCCTTCCACCCAGAGGAAGTTGTTTCCACGGACCTTTATTAATTTATAATAAAGGTCCGTGGTTGTTTCTAACTTCGTTGCTCTGTGTGTAATCAATAGCCTTCTGTCTCCCCACTGGTCACCTCCACACTCTGCCTCTGCCCAGCCCTCTTCACCCCTTTGTAATAAATAATGAGGTACTTGTAGCTTGGCTTCCCCGTAGGATGCAGGGGGGTGTCTATATAAATAGTATCCTCACTTTCTGGAAATGTAGACCTTTAAATTCCCACTGTCGCTGTCTTTCTCCTTTGTTCTTTCTCATTTTTACTCTGTTCTATCAATCTACTATACCATCTTCTTCACTGGACCAGTCACCCACCTTTTTTCTTAAAAAACTCTTCCAAAACTCTCATTTTGTGTATGAAGTCTGTTGGGTCAGCTTGGGAATATTGGATGCTTTCTGCTAAATGGTCACTCAACTTTCTATGATATTATTTAGCAATGTAGGCATTTTAAATGTATGTCTTTCCTTGATATTTAATAATGATGTTTATATACTATTTTGAATTTTTAAAACGGGGGTTCGATAAATTACAGTACCGCTTCAGCGTCCCCTGCTTAGGATTCCTGTATTGTGAAGTGACCGGTTGGTGGAGTGCCTTCAGTGTTACCACTGGGGTTGTTTCAGCAGATCTTTTACATTACATTACATGATTGTTGCTTTAGGTCCAGCGGACTCTTCCGAGCCAAATCAGGACCAGTATAGCCAAATCAGGACCACAAAATCAAGACCGCAACTTCGCTGAAAGAGGACTCGCCCCTGATCCGCATAAAAGATCTGCCGAAACAGCCCTAGTGGTAACACTGAAGGCACTCCACCAGCCGGTCACTTTACAATAAAGACATCACACGCAGGGGACGCTGAGCTATACTCTAATTTATCGAACCCCCGTTTACAAAAACAAAATAGAATATAAACATCATTATAAAATATCAACAAAACACATACATATAAATTGCCTACATTGCCAAATAATAATATCACAGGAAGCCCCAGTGACCACCTGGCAAAAAGCGTCCAATATTTCCAAGCTGATCCAACAGACCTCACACACAAATGAAAAAAAAAGTGGTTGACTGACTGGTCTAGCGAAGAAGAAGATAGTATAGTAGATTGATAGAACAGTGTAGGAATGAGAAAGAACAAAGGAGAAAGACAGCTACAGTGGGAATTTAAAGCACTATATTTCCAGAAAGTGGGGATACTATTTATACTGAAACCCCCGGTACCACCACGGAAAGCAGGTCTTTTATACAGATCAGGAGTGAGTCCTCTTTTAACCAAGTTGTGGTCCTGATTTTGTTGTCCCGATTCGGCTCTTTACAGTCCGCTGGACCCTATAAACAATAAATAACTTGTAGCTTGGCTACTAGAAATAGTAATATGAAGTAAGGGTTGGTCAGTCGATTAGCGGTCAATATCCTGTCATGGCACAGTCACTAGGGACAAAACAGGTAGAACACAGCAGTGCACTATTGTCATACTAGATGCAGCAGTTTTGTAACTGCACACTACTAATATCAGTAGCATATGTTGTCCACATGTTAGCGCCAATGGCAACTCAAAAAACAACTGTATTCTTCGGTGGAGAGTATAAACCCATAAAATAAAATAAAACAAAAGTAATATTTTGCGTGAAAATCCAAGATATTGACCTATTGCTCTCGTCCATGGATTTTGGCACGTAAAGTTGAATCACGTTGACGTGAAGCTATTGGCAATTACTTTTGTTTACTTTGTCGCTGTGTCCACGAGTTTGGCCTACAATGAAATGAAGCTGTGCGTATACCAGCCCTGTTGGCCGCAGCTTTGACCAATCTCTTGGTCACTCTCCTGGTCGTGGGTCAACTGGTCTAATGGTCAGCGGTCACAGGGGACACGGGAATCTACTTGCAGGCTCTTAAGGCATTATTTTGAGGAAAGAGGGAGAGAGAGAGAGAGAGAGAGAGAGAGAGAGAGAGAGAGAGAGAGAGAGAAAGAGGGGAGGGAGGGCGAGATAGAGAGAGATAGATTGAGAGAGAGGGGGAGGAAGAAACATTCAGAGAGAGAGAGAAACAAAGATATATAAAGAACGAAGGGGGGATGGGGAGGTGGGATGAGTAGTGGCGATGAAATGGAAACAGTGTGATGTTACAGGGAGCAACAGACAAGAAGGGAAAAAGAAGCAGGCGTGTTGGAGACCTGTCTGTCGGCCTCATGCTCGCCTTTCTTTTTCTGCCACAAGGAAAACACTGTCCATGTTGTTTCTCTACGTCCCGTTATCCACCCGCTAGCTTTCGCTGGTAGAGGAAGTAGAGAGACAATGCGAGTGTTCACTAGTGTGGATCAGAGTGTTTGCTCATTTTCCAACTGAGAAAGTAAGTCATCAAGTTCACAATTTTGGTTACAATTAGGCTAATGGTTGTACATGTTATGATTTATGTGAGTAACGTAAACTTGATTGAAGCGTTCAGTTTAAAGTAAGGTTGGTTGGTTTATTAATGTCTTGTTCACCAAAGATGATAAGACAAAAAAAAAAAAAAAAAAAAAGGGGAGGGGGGGGGGGGGAAGACAGTTAAACAAATCTAGCTACTGGTGTATCAATTAAGATTTTTGCCACGACGGTGCATAAATCTAAATCAAAGTCTGCTAGACTTGTTTTCCTGTCTAAGACTGGAATAAACAAGGGAGTAATAACAGTGCAGTCAAAAAGAATATGTTTAAGTGAGAAGGGCTGGTGTTACGTTGAAACGCGAATGATAGTATGGCTGAAGCGTGTACGATAGATCTAATCGTTTCGATTTGCAAAGTATTCAATAATAGAGTTTATTTACCTTTGATTTGAGTTTGCATTGTTGTTAGGAAAGGCTTTGTATAACGTTGATAATTTCCGTTAGTCGATATTGTTGTAGAATCTCCTGGATCGGCTTGTTTACTATCGATCGAAGATTCGGGATAATTGTAGAAATTTGAAGGAACGATCCGGAAGGAGAAGAAATGTGTAATGACGTAAGTCAGTGATGACGATCTTTTATTCGATTGGTGGCAGTGCGTCATTTCTACGGTATTCGAAATCTTTCCGGAAAAGAGAGAGGTTATTTAATCGTGTGCCGAGATTGTTGTTGAGAGAAAAGTTGTTGATAGTGAAGCTGGAGAGTTGCTGTGAAAGTTGTTGAGTTGAATTGAGAATTGTATGCAGTTGTTGATGTGTGCTGAATAAAAGCGGAAAACTTCATACGCGGACTTTGTGACTTGTATGCTGTTTGAGCAGGCTGTGTGAATAAACGAATCTGAGTTACACCCTATCAGGAATTCAAGCATCGGGGCTGAATCAGATACTGATAGAAAACACCATCATCAAACTGAGTGTAACATTTTGGGGGCCAAGCCGGGATTCACGCCATAGCCAAGGGTTCAACTGCTACAACAAGCGAGTCAACGTTACGAGAGGCAGTCATCGAGGGTAGCCGCCAACGAGTTGCGTCGAGAGGGGCCAACATACTGGGACTACATCACCGATAGATTCGGGTTGACTGCAAGGGCGTGTAGTCGCTGAAGAGTTGCTTCGTGAGCGAACAACAGATCGGGACTACGTAGCTGCCGTAAGACTACGTCGAGGGACAGTCTCGGAGCTACATCGCCAGTGTTACAGAGAGCGGCGAGCGGACGTCGCGTATACTTCAGCACAGGAGCGTATACATCAACACCAGCGTGGTGCAGCGTCGCATACGACGAGGACAGCGGGGCCTGCGTCAGCGAAGGCGACTAGTGACAAGCATCAGCGCTACTGCAGAAAGCGTGCTGTTCTAGAACAGTCTAGAAAGGTACAGCACAGTCAAGAACTTTCCAGAAAAAGAACTCTACAGTCAAGAACTTTCTAGAAAAAGAACTTTCCAGAAGCATCAAGATGGCTGACTTCTGGCAGAAAGGGGTTGAACTAAATCTAAAAGGCAAACAGCTGACGGAGTACGTCAAGTCTCAAGAGAGAATATGGCGTGAAGAAAGGGAAATAGAATTAGAACAGAAGCGTCTAGAAGTAGAAGAACAGCGACGCCGAGAAGAAAAAGAAGAAGAGCGTCAACGGGAAGAAAAAGAAGAGCAACGTCGTCGAGAAGACAGAGAGCTCGAAGCGCAGCGTCGCCAAGAAGAAAGAGAGGAAAGGGAAGCTGAGCGTCAGTTCCAGTTAGAGATGGCGCGCATCCAACAACAGCAGCACGCGCCACACGTTATCAGCGACTTCAAAGCTCCAAAATTGCCAGCATTCGTCGACGAGAAGGACCAGATCGACAGCTATCTGGCGAGGTTCGAAAGGTTCGCCGAAAGCGCTAAATGGCAACGTCAAGACTGGGCGATCATACTCAGCGCACTACTGACGGGGAAGGCGCTCGATGTCTACAGTAGACTGTCGAATAATGACGCCAAAGACTACGACGTTTTGAAAGCGGCCCTATTGCAGTGCTACAACTTTACAGAAAAGGGCTACCGTCAACGCTTTCGTGAATGCCGGCCTTTGTCAGACGAGACACCAAAGCAATTTGTGGAGCGCCTGTCATCATATCTACACAAGTGGGTGGAATTATCAGGCAAAGGGAAGACTTACGAGAGTCTCCATGAGCTGATCGTGAGGGAACAATTACTCAACGCCTGCCCTAAGGACCTCGCGATCTACTTGGAAATACAAAAGTTGCAGACGCTAAAAGACGTTGCTGAAGCTGCTGAAAGATATCTCATCGCTCATGAGAAGACGCTGGGGCCACCCAGCGCGACGAAACATTTTCAGAAGACTGGAAACCATGTGAACCAGATCCAGGGGAGCCAGACGAGCCAGAAAAAGACGGACTCCACGCCTCCTCCCAGGGAAGGGCATTCAAGAGGCTGTTTCACCTGCAACGCTACAGACCACAGGGCGGCTAATTGTCCTCAAAACAAAAGTAGCGGACAGCGGAGCAGTACGGACAACGCAGCGGCGGGCAACCGGCAGAGGCGGTTCTCCAATCAACGGCAAACCAGTAGATCTGACCATCAAGTGTGCGGCGGGAGCGTCATTCTTCCGAGTGAGACCGAGCGCGCAGCTACTCCCGCGGACGTGCAAGAGTGCATAACCGATGGCCAACTTCTCCTTGCCAACGGGAAATCCATCCCCGTCGTCGCCAGCGCAGCTGTGACCGTACAGAACATGCCTGTTTCCAAGGGACGCGTCGGAAATCATGAAGTGACTGTTCTAAGAGACTCTGGCTGCAGTGGGGTCATCGTCAGAGAAGACCTAATCGCTAAAGAACAGTTCACTGGCGATTCTAAATGGACACTCATGGCCGACAGCAAATGTGTGAAAGCGCCAGTTGCAAAAATTCATGTCAACACCCCTTTCTACATAGGCGAAGTCGAAGCGGTTTGCCTGAAGAAGCCGCTGTATGATTTGATGATCGGGAATATCGACGGCGCGAGACGACCCGACGACCCCGATCCAGAGTGGAGTCCTGCCTCAACCCAACGCGTCGAAGTTGTGGAGGAGGATCCATTGCCGTTTCCCGATGGAGACCTTACAGAGCTGCTACGGGACAATGTGGTTACTCCGGCTCAGCCCTGCCGACCAGAGATCGTCAGTGTTGTTACTACCAGGGCCCAGGCCAAGAGAGACAAGGTGTCTACACCACTGAAGGTCGCCGACAACTCCAAAGCTGCCATCGTGGACAGAGATAAGCTGATCCAGCTCCAGGAAGCTGATAGCACTTTAAACAAGTACAGGAACCGCCAAGACCACGTGACCAAAGGCAGTGGTACGGTCTATTTTGAGGTGAAGGCCAAGATCCTGTACCGAATCTTCCAGCACCCGAGGGTCAACGGAGGGAAACCACTACGTCAAGTCTTGGTACCGTTACCCCTAAGGCGCCAGGTGATGGAAGTAGCGCATGACTCAATCATGGGAGGTCACCTAGGTATCAAGAAGACGTCAGACCGAATCCAGGCGGTATTCTACTGGCCAGGACTTCATGCGGACGTCAGCCGTTTCTGCCGATCATGTGACATTTGCCAGAAGACCATACCTCGAGGAAGGGTCCCGAAAGTGCCTATGCAGAGGATGCCTCTGATCGACCGACCTTTCAAGAGGGTGGCCTTAGACTTAATCGGCGAAATAAGACCTCCGAGTGAAGAAGGTCATCGATGGGTACTGACTTTAGTGGACTATGCGACTCGGTACCCAGAAGCAGTGCCACTGAAGAAGATTGACACTGAAACTGTAGCAGAGGCACTGGTGGACATGTTCAGTAGGCTTGGAGTGCCTGAAGAAATTCTGACAGACCTCGGGACGCAGTTCGTCTCTGACTGCATGAAGGAGGTCAACCGACTGCTGAGCATCCGGCATTTGACTACGACACCCTACCATCCAATGTGCAACGGGCTCGTCGAGAAGTTCAATGCTACGCTGAAGTCCACCTTGAAGAAACTGTGCAGCGAGCAGCCCAGACAATGGCATCGCTACATCAACGCCCTACTTTTCGCCTACAGAGAAGTACCGCAGGAGTCCACCGGCTTTTCTCCGTTCGAGCTGCTGTACGGAAGAACCATCCGAGGGCCGATGCACATCCTAAAAGAACTGTGGACGAAAGAAGTGGACACCCCAGAGGTGAAGAACAGTTACCAGTACGTGTTTGAGCTACGGGAGAAGCTGGAGCAGACTCTCGAGATAGCCAGAGAAAACCTGAAGAAGTCCCAAGACTGTGGAAAGCACTACTACGATCGTAGGGCTGTGAACAGGAAGTTCAAACCTGGCAACAAAGTGCTGGTGCTGCTACCTACCGATCATAATAAGTTGCTGATGCAGTGGAAAGGCCCGTACGAAGTGGAGACTGTGGTGGGAATCAACGACTACAAGGTGAAGGTCGGTCAGCATTCCAAGATATACCACGCCAACCTCCTTAAGCTGTACGTGGAAAGGCCATCAGAGACTGTACACGCAGCAACAGCAGCTGTGACCGACGACAGCTTTGACAGCGAAGAACTGTTGGAACTGGGAGACTTCCACAGCAAAGAAGGCATTGATGATGTTAAGCTAGGACCAAGCTTGACGGAAGGTCAAAAGATGGAGCTCAAGGATCTTATGGGCGAGTTTCCCCACAACTTCAGCGATGTCCCTGGCTCTACGACTTTGGTCGAACATGAAGTCCACACCCAGACCTGGAAGGAGCATCTGCAGACCATGAGGGAGCTGTTCCACCGTCCAGCAGAAGCCAACCTGACCGTGAGACCCAGCGAATGCATTCTGGGAGCTGACAACGTCGACTGCGTCGGACATCCGATGGAAGAAGGAGACAACGGAGGACGCACTGATTCCAGGGAAGCCCACGTGATCATCGTCTTTGACCCTGGGCCGATGACGACCGCAACTGACGAGGGCGTCGATTCCTTGCGAACGAAAGAACATTGACTGTGTGGACGAACTAAGGATATTGGTAAAGACAGACTTGAAAATGATAAACGTTGACTGGGTAAATGATCTATGAACATTGACAGTATCCAGAAAGACTTGCAGATGAGAACCATTGACTCTGTGTGAATGAACTGAGAACGTTGATAGTGTTCAGACAGACTGAAGTAAGTTTTAATTCTGTACTTTGTTTATGCATTACGTTTCAACGTTGTTGAAAGAAATTGGGTAAATTTCTTCTTGAGTGGGGGGTTATGTTACGTTGAAACGCGAATGATAGTATGGCTGAAGCGTGTACGATAGATCTAATCGTTTCGATTTGCAAAGTATTCAATAATAGAGTTTATTTACCTTTGATTTGAGTTTGCATTGTTGTTAGGAAAGGCTTTGTATAACGTTGATAATTTCCGTTAGTCGATATTGTTGTAGAATCTCCTGGATCGGCTTGTTTACTATCGATCGAAGATTCGGGATAATTGTAGAAATTTGAAGGAACGATCCGGAAGGAGAAGAAATGTGTAATGACGTAAGTCAGTGATGACGATCTTTTATTCGATTGGTGGCAGTGCGTCATTTCTACGGTATTCGAAATCTTTCCGGAAAAGAGAGAGGTTATTTAATCGTGTGCCGAGATTGTTGTTGAGAGAAAAGTTGTTGATAGTGAAGCTGGAGAGTTGCTGTGAAAGTTGTTGAGTTGAATTGAGAATTGTATGCAGTTGTTGATGTGTGCTGAATAAAAGCGGAAAACTTCATACGCGGACTTTGTGACTTGTATGCTGTTTGAGCAGGCTGTGTGAATAAACGAATCTGAGTTACACCCTATCAGGAATTCAAGCATCGGGGCTGAATCAGATACTGATAGAAAACACCATCATCAAACTGAGTGTAACAGCTGGTTACACACACATTCAATATTTCTACAATATTTGGTCCGCACAGCATCTAGTAGTATTGATTGATTGATTTATTGTTGCTTTAGGTCCAGCGGACTCTTCCGAGCCAAATCAGGACCGGATCTAGTAGTATTCTATATGACATAGAATAAATTACTCTTGAAGTTTTGTAAATCATTGCGGTATTGAACATTGCCTTAGTATTAAAAGATTGTGTCATATTCCTTTCAATTTGGTTTTGCAGTTCCTTAAAGTAAGCTCTGATTCGATGGTAGCACGGTTAATTTGATTAAATTTGTAAGGGGCGGGAGATTTAAAAGAAAATTTAAAAAAAATGTTTCATTATAAATGTAGCTAACGGCATTGTGTGGGAAAGAGAAAGGACGAATGGACATGACAGTAGCTATAGTGGGCTTTAGGATATTGAGCGATATTTGAACGGCAGACAACCCTGCAAAAGGCTGCAAGTTGGCGCCTCGGGCGGCTTAAGTTAGATCCTGTATCGGCCAGCGCCTAGAGCAGCTCTTGAGCTGAAAAAGTGCTGTATAAGAACGATTAGATAAATAAATAAATAAATAAATAAAAGTGGCAGGATTTGAGCTAACTGCAACTGTTGACCATTGCTTCTATCATTTCAGCGAAGAAGTTGTTAATAAAATAGATTATTAAGTTTAGTAAATGAAGTTTTATTGATCCTATTGTGCATTTAAACACCTTTAGCCTGTACTCTTGATTCGCTGGCCGTCTTTTGCTTCTAGCTTCACGTCAGCGAAAACATCACAGTTTATATTGGGGGGGTGGGGGGGGGGCAGCATGCAGACCGCGTTCTTTCCGTATAGAACGCGGAAAGCGTGAAATTCGCGTGTGCACACACAATTGCACGCCCATCTAGTAGCTGATTGGTCGAAAACTATCACGCCAAACTGCGCAAGCGCAAATGCACGCGCAGTTGTACACGTGTAACCCTCGCCACCCACGATCTCCCCACCCTCCAACCTCCACCCCACCCTCCCTTCTTCTTTCTTTGAGTAAAATTTACGTCCCCGGACACATTAAGCGTATAGGGGACGGGTGAACCTGTAGCGTGTTGGCTAGAGAAGCTTCTGCGTTTTATTCCCCACCCTCCCACCCCCAATTAAATGTTATAATAATTTACTTTGTTTTGCATGACAATTATCTTCCATCGCGCGCACAACGGTCTTCAATATGGCCACATTGTAAAGCTTACAATAGACTGCTTTACGCGTTTTCCTATGCTTTTCCGTTTTTGTTTTTGTTGGTTTTTAACCGATCAGCTACTAGATGGGCGTGCAGTTTCGTGTGCATTTGACGCTTTCCGCGTTCCATATTTCCGGGGATAGGGCAGGTAAAATAGAGTTGCCTTCGTTCGTGAAAGTCTTTGTGTGAAAATGCTATGTGGAGAATTTGAGGCTCTGAGTCATCATTTTGTGCCTGAGCGTGATTGGCATTTCTCTTTTCCTTTTTCTGGCACTGCCATCAGAAAAAAACAGACTGGGTAACTTTAACCCGTGTAAATGTCTGTAGGACGCAGGCTTGCACCTGCCTACAGAAGTCAGAATTGATCATGAAGTATAGGTGTTACCATCTTCTTCCGCTGCTGTTGAATTTAAAGTGTAAACTGAGAAACAGCGAGACTAAGTTTTGAGGACACGTTCTTTCTCCGGTTTTTCATTTTCAATAGTTACCAAAAACTGCGGTGCTGACGTGAGCTATTTCTCGAGACTAGCTCAACGAGTTTTAAGGTTCGGCGTCGTCGTTCATTGTGACCGTAATTGGTGATCTATTGTAGGTTCACGCGCTGTGTTTGCCTACACCAGGTATTTCAACGTGGTACTATTTCAATTTCAAGACGGCAGGTATGCTTTGATGCGTTCATTTGAAGCGTTTGTCAGCTTGTTGCGCGCAGTTTACTTTTTGATTTCATCTACGTCCTGGTTGAAAAGTATCTCCCTATTCAGTATTGGACATTGCCACGCAAATTTGGTCAACCTTGCTTCAAGGTCAAGGTCACTGAAGCTATTCCAAGTAGGTTCGTATGGGTACTTTGAAGTGACCTTGACCCTAAACTATGAGAGATCAAAAGTCCATACTTGCTGTATGTAGAAATAATAGATTGATATTTCGTATATATTCCGTTTTTGCGTTGATCTTGAAGGTCAAGGTTATTTTAGGCCATATAAAAAAAAATTAGTAATCGTACACTGGAATGGCTCTATTTTTGACACATAGTATGCATCAACATTGGGTTACTTGATCATACTTGAGCATGGATATTCATGTGAAGGTCAAGGTCCTCCCAAGACCACTGTTTTGGAGATAATATAACTTTTGCTGTAGTTTATTTGGTTGTATTTTAGTGTCTATTTGGAACCAGAATTCAAGGTCATGTCAAGGTCAAGATCAAACATTACTTTGCATTTAAATACTACAGTTTCAGTTTTTACTGGGTACTCATTTTCATGTAGAATATTGCAAGTTCTATATCCTATCCTATCCCGTAAATCGGAGGTCGCAGGGGCACCACAGATGATCGTTTAACCAGCGTACTCCATCTTTCCATGATTGTTTCGCTCAGTGTCAAACCAGTCCATTCTCGGATTTTGTCCTCCCACCTCTTTTTCGGTCTTTCTCTTCTTCTACCTCCTTGCACTGTGCCTTGCAGGATGGTATTTGCAAGACCTGATGATGTAGTGTCGTGGCCATACCATAGGAGTTTCCGTTTTTTCACCACTGTGAGCAGGTCATCGTGTTGTCCAATGGCTTGTGTGATGGTCTGTCGGACTTCGTCGTTGGTGATGTGCGGGGTATAGGAAATGCCCAGAAGTCTTCTGTGGCACCTCATCTCCATGCTTTATATTCTTCGTTGGAGATCTGCTGTGAGGATCCATGTTTCGCAAGCATATAGGAAGATGGAGATGACAAGGGAGCGCAGCAGTCTTACTTTGGAATGTAGACTGAGGGTCCTGTCTTTCCAAATTGGCTTCAACCTTGTCAGGGCAGCAGTTGTTTGTGCGATCCTGGAGAGGACTTCCTGTCGGGACCCATTGTCTGATACAATGGCTCCTAAATATTTGAAGCTATGCACTCTGTTGAGGGCTTGACCTTGGACTTTGATGTCCGTGTTGATGCCATTGGTGTTGTTGGTCATCATTTTGGTCTTCTCTGCACTTATTTCCATTCCATAGGCTCTGGAGGTGGTGTCAAGCCTCTATACCAGCTGTTCAAGTTCTTGTTCCTCTCTAGCCAATCCGCCAATGTCATCCGCAAAACAAAGGTTGGAGATTGTTCTTCCCCCTATGCTGACTGTGCCTTCGTGATCTGCAAGGGCCCGGTCCTGATTTGGCTCGGAAGAGTCCGCTGGACCTAAAGCAACAATAAATCAATCAATCAATCAATCTGCAAGGGCATCTGACATGATGCGCTCTAGGAAGATGTTGAAGAGTGTTGGAGAGAGTAGGCATCCCTGACGCACACCGATTGTTGTTCTGAACCAGTTTCCGATGGCGCTGTTGTGGAGGACTGCACTGGTAGTCTTGTTATACCGGCTTTTGATGACTTCAATAATTTTAGGCCTGATACACTCTCATGGTAGCCCACAGAGCTGCAAGGGTACATGTTAGTCATATTGTTGCGTTGAAACGCGCACGATAGTACGTGTTAGACGCGCACGATATTCAGATCGTTTTGTTTTGCAAAGCATGCAATAACAGAGTGTATTTACCTTTGATTTGACTTTGCGTTGTTGTTAGAAGAAGAAGAATGTGGATAATTTTCGTTGGTCTATATTATTGGAGATATTTCTGGGGTTACTTGTTTACCATCGATCGTAGCGTGTGGATAAATCTAGTGATGGATACGAGATGATTCTAAGTTATATGACGTAAGACAGTGATGACGAAGTTTATTTTGATTGGTTGTAATTGCGTCACGCGGGAATGTTCCAACGTTCTCTAGAGTATAGAGAGACTATATAATGTACCGCACTGTAGAGGGGCCGGGTAGCTCAGTTGGTAAGAGCGTCTTGCTAGTAACCGAAAGGTCGCTGGTTCGAATCCCGGATTGGTCAACGTGTGATCATATTATTTTCCCCTTTACCAACAACTGGCCCGCTGGTGTCAGTATAAATCGGTCCAGTAGTCACCTATATGCGAAAGTGTCGTGTGACTATAATCTACAAACAACAACCGCACTGTTTCAGTTGAGCAGTAGTGAAAGTGAAAAGCGATTGTATGCAGTTTTTGATGTATGCTGAATAAAGTTGGAAAACTTCATACGACGACTCCTGCCTTGTTGCTGAGTGAACAGGTTGCGTGGATAAACGAATCTGGGTTACACTTATCAGGATTCAAGCATCGGGGCTGATTCAACTACTGATAAAAACCAACAAGAAGTGTAACACATAAATCTATAATTTTATTCCTCTTTCCTTTAAATTTTTTTCCGCATCAAAATAGCAAGAAAAACATGAATATTGTTGTTGTGTAAGTAATGTTGTCTTCAGTTGCCATAGAAGGTGTTGTGAAGCAAAAATCCCTTTTCCAGTCCAGCGGCCTTCCTCTGGCACCAATGGCTGATGAAATGGTGGTTTGGAATGGCCATCCACAGCGGCGTGAACACTCCATACGTCGTTGTCGAGTTGGATCATCCTTCGTCTTTTGTTACACTTCGTTAGCCCTGTTCGCACACACTGATCTGTTAGGATCGATTCAAAAAGCATTTAGCTTCTCATGCACAAACAATTGAATAATAGGATCTCAGGAGTGCAGAGAGAGAAAGAGAGAGAGAGAGAGAGAGAGAGAGAGAGAGAGAGAGAGAGAGAGAGAGAGAGAGAGAGAGAGAGAGAGAGGGTTGCTTCTTCTTCTTCTTCTTCTTCTTCTTCTTCTTCTCCTCCTCCTCCTCCTCCTCCTCCTCCCTCTTCTTCTTCTTCTTCTTCTTCTTCTTCTTCTTCTTCTTCTTCTTCTTCTTCTTCTTCTTCTTCTTCTTCTGCTTCTTCTTCTTCTTCTTCTTCTTCTTCTTCTTCTTCTTCTTCTTCTTCTTCTTCTTCTTCTTCTTCTTCTTCTTCTTCTTCTTCTTCTTCTTCTGTTTCCGTTGGGGTGCCGGTGTAACATCGCAGCTGGGCCGTGCTTCTTTTCGCATGCGCCAGATCAAGTTTCTTAGGCGTCGTAAATGGGCAGAGCTAACCCTAACTCTAACCCTTTCTCGTTAACATTGCCAGGTCGGACTACAATAGCACTGTGCACAGTCGTCGAATTTTGTAATGCGTTAGAAATTTCGACCAATCAGAATGCTCCAAGTCCGCTGGCGATACCCTAGTATCTTAGTTGGGCTGGGAGCGACTGGGAGCATTCTGATTGGTCGACGCATTACAAAATTCGACGCATGCGCACAGTGCTATCGTAGTCTTAGTAAGGATTAGGGTTAGGGGTTAGGTTTAGGGTTGCGACGCCTAAGAAATCGTAAAAAAGCCGGCCCGACTTCACCTTGCGCATGCGCAAAGGCGCCCGGCTAAAGTAAGACACCCGGAACTTTGAGGACGGGACACCGGGGTTTTCTGTATACATAGTATCCCCAATTTGTGGAAATTTAGTGCTTTAAATTACCATTGTTTCTGTCATTCTCATTTGGGTTGCTGAGGACACAGAAAGATGGAATACGCTGATTAAACGGTCATCTGTGGTGCCCCAACGACCTTCGAGTTATAGGATAGGATAGGACCTTTGATTTGTTGTTGCTATAAGAAGCTTTGTATAATGTTGATAATTTTCGTCGGTCGATATTGTTGAGAATTTTCTGGAATTGTTTATTATTGACCGAATTTCCAGATGTTACGGGTAAAAGCTGGTTGTATCGTGCAGATTCGTAAAATTATTTGACGGAAGACAGTGCATAGTTCCGGTGACGAGTTTTATTTTGATTGGGTGTTATTGCTTCAGTTTGGAATGTTCGAATTTGTTCTCCATTGCAGAAAGGCTATATAAGTAATGCACTCTCTGCTTGTAGGGATGATGGTTGAAATGATTTTCGGAAAGCTATCTTGTTGATGTTTGCTGAATAAAGTTGGACAACTTTATACGACGACTCCTGCCTTGTTGCTGATTGAACAGGCTGCGTGTATAAAGGAATTCGAGTTCCAATTATCAAGATTCAAGCATCGGGGTTGAATAAGCTATTGATACATACCGTGTAATACAATCAATACAAACAAAAATTGATGTTGATAGCAACTTATCGGATTTAAGAAGAACATGAAAATGCCATCACTTCAGTGCTGCAAGTTTCGGCCACATGAAATGGAAAATGGCGACAACATCGATCGTGAGGATGTCAAGCTGCCTGACATGCTCTTAAATGCAGTTTTGACATTAGGGCAGCCCAGCCAAAAGAAATAACATTACTGAAATAAAAATAAAAAAAACTAACAGAGTGCCAAAGGTTGTAGAGAGATGAGGTTTAAGATTGAAAGAAACTAAAAACGCGCCAGAGTAAAGGAAGTTCTATATATTTCATGTTACGTTTTTTTTATAAGAGTGTGATATTAGACAATAAATAAAAAACTAACTTTAAAAAATAAAAAATATTATTAGTATTTAAAAAAAAATGTTAAAAAGAAATAATTTGTACAGTAGACCTGTTGCCGCTATCGGGCTGCTATTAAGCTTATAGTGGAAGTTGGCTCGAAAGCGACGCTGACCCCAATGTGAGTGTCAGAGGCTGTTGAGGTCATACACCTACGCACAGCCTATGCTTGGTAGATCTGTGACACTCAGTCAGCGTCAAGGTCACCTGTTTAGTGGAAATGGGCCTATTCAGTTTTTATGATGACACACACAAAATTGTGTAATATAATTATACTTGTTTGGCTAGAAGCATTATCACGAATTACAACCTACTTAAAAAATATAACATAATTATTTATGTTTACATTAAATTAAAAGGCTGTGTGTACAATACAGTTTTGAAGATGACACATAATTACATATATTATAATGTTGCATTGTCGATAGTTACAAGCTACTGGGAGTGTTGAAAGAAGTATCTACGGGATAGACTGCATAAAATAAAAGAGTTTAGGAGCCTGGGCACACACACCCACACACACGCCCTCACACACACACGCACACACACACAGACACACACACACACACACCCGCGTACACTTGGACAGAAACCCGTCATAGCTACTTTGTGTGCAGGAACATTGCTTGAGGCGACGATCGCTAAGTATTGGATTGACAATATTTTCCCTCTTTTTCTTAAGCTGAGAACATTTTAGATAATTCCTTTTCTGCTGCACCCACGCCTCCTTCTTCTCCTCGTCAATCCTCTTCATGTCTTTGTGCCTTTCCAGAGAATCAAGCATGGAAGAGGTACATCTCTAACTCCTGCGTCGATATCATTGTGAACATCTGACCGTAGATAGTCCAAAGTCGGGGTCTCCAGGCTGCTGCTTGTGCTTCTTGAGGAAGTTTGGCTGTGGAGGAATCGAGCTGAAGTTGACTGAACTTAACTCATTGTAACTGCCGGCTTTTCGCCTACAGTCATCTCATTTCCGTCCTCCCGTGATAGGAATTCCTCTTTTGTCACAAACGGAAGTTCATTCCATCCTTCCAGCAGGGTTATCCAATGTCTGGTGTGTCTGTGTGGACGTGAGCATGGGGAGTTGGGTATTGGGGGAAGGAGGTTATGGGTGTGTGTAGCGTAGTGTATTGTAGTTTTGCTGAATGTAAATCTTTGCCTCCTTGGCATCTATGACCTATTTGCTGTTTGCACCTGGCCTACGCAAACAATCACGACAATAAGTGACCATTCTGACTTAATTGTCTTCTTCTTCTTCACACTGGGGCGACTACACGTGGTTCTGCTGTCCGATATTTTTCGTTTATTTAAAAGTTTCTAGTGTGAATTAAGGATTGAACTTTGGCAGTGACATGCATGAATGCTTCAAGATGAGAGCGACGTTGTTTGTGGACATGCTAGTGGCTGTGGCGGTGGTGTTTTGTGTGCTCAAATGTGGTGTGCTTGCGGCGAGTCAAGATGGCGGCGGTCATGCCGGTGGAACGCTTCGCTACACACGTGAGTCGATCTTGCTTCTGCAATCGTCGGCTAGCCCCCCTCCCCCTGATCTCTACATCTTCTCCATAGAAATCATCCCCGATCACGATGCTAACGACACCAACAGACATCCCAAAACAGCCTCAAAACGTAAACGTGGACAGAGAGGAGGAATACGACGAAGGTTGCGGCGCTACAAAACCCTTGTGCCCCTTCCCTCCATTGTAATGGCCAACACCCGCTCACTACGACCCAAGCCCCCTAACTTCAACTTTGACGAACTGTGCGCCTCTTGTCAGTTTTTGCAAGAGTTCAGAGATTCATGCTTATTATGCTTCACTGAGACGTGGTTAGATGACAAGATAACGGACGACAGCATCTACATCGATGGATTTGGTGTTCCCTTTCGAGGAGACAGGGACCTGTGGCAAGGATGGCGGCGGTGGCGTTTGTATCTACGTGAATGAACAATACTGTAACCGGGCAAACGTCACCGTCAGGAAACAGCAAAGTACCCGTGACATTGACCTTCTGTCTATATCAGTAAGGCCTAAATATCTGCCTCGAGAATTTTGACAAATTTTCGTAACTTTTGTTTACCCCCACCCGGCAGCCAACCGTGACAGTGCTATGAGTGCGATCGCTGAGGCTGTGCGCTCCCTACAGCTGATAGCGCCCGACGCACCCAACCTTGTGCTGGGAGACTTTAATCACTGCCATCTGCGTCGGGCCCTTCCATCATTCAAGCAGTACGTGAATGGTACCACACGTCTTGATGCCACACTTTACATTACATTACATTACATAATTGTTGCTTTAGGTCCAGCGGACTCTTCCGAGCCAAATCAGGACCGGACAACCCCCAATCCGCATAAAAGATCTGCTGAAACAACCCTATTGGTAAAACTGAATGCCCTCCACCAGCCAGTCACTTTACAATAAAGACATCCCACGCAGGGGACGCTGAGGCTGCACTCTAATTTATCGAACCCCCGTTTACAAAAACAAAATAGAATACAAACATCATTATAAATTATCAACAAAACATATACATATAAAAGGCCTACATTGCTAAATAATAACATCATAGGAAGCCCTAGTGACCACCTGGCAGAAAGCGTCCAATATTCCCAAGCTGATCCAACAGACCTCATACACAAACAAGGAGTCTTGTCCCGGAAGAGTTTTCTAGAAAAAGGGTAGGTGACTGGTCTAGCGAAGAAGAAGATAGTATAGCAGATTGATAGAACAGAACAGGACTGAGAAAGAGCAAATGAGAAAGACAGCGACAGAGGGAATTTAAAGCACTAAATTTCCAGAAAGTGGGGATACTATTTATACTGAAACCCCCGGTACCCCAACGGCGGTGATGCCACACGACCTATGTTATGGTAATATCAAAGATGCATACAAATCTTTCCATCTGCCAAAGATAGGAAAGTCAGACCATGACCCTATCCGCCTAGTCCCTTCCTAGAAACCGAAAATAAAGACTGAAAGTGTTGTGAGCAAGACAGTGAAAGTGTGGACGAAAGATGCGGGTAAAAGGTTGAAAGGCTGCTTTGAGTGCTCTGATTGGAATGTGTTTTTGGAGTCCACAGATGATGTAGATAAAGCCACAGACGTTATTACCTTTTGCAAAAACGTGATTATTCCTACTAGAACAATAAAAATGTATCCAAACAACAAACCCTGGATCTCAAAGTCACTGAAGAGTACAATTATCAACAAAAGAGAAGAGTACAATTATGGCTTGATAAAGATTTGAATAAAAATCGAAATATTGCCTCAGACCTCAACTTGGGTGTTGCTGTTTGTTTTGTTCTCCTCATGAAGAGTACAATTAGTGAGAGAAAGGTAGCATTTCAGATGGGAAACAGAAAAGAAAGGATAAGAGTACAGAAGAAACCTAGAGATGAAATTAGGCATGCTAAACTAGAGTATAAGGACAAAGTAGAGAAAAAAATTAAGTCAGGCAGCATGCGGGAGGCGTGGAATGGTTTAAAAGTATTGACTGGTCAAAATAAGCCTAAGAGTAACTGTCAGCTTAGTGAGGAAAAGAGGAGCGAGTTTGCAAAAGAACTAAATGATTTCTATTGCCGCTTTGAGCGTAGCGATGTAGCAGACGACCTGCTAAATGTTATATCTGATCTGCAAGGGAGGGTGGAGGGAGTAGCGGGAGATAACCTAGGCATCTTCTTGGACTGTGAGATCCAGGCGGACAAGGTTGAGTCCCTTTTTCGTAAGGTCAAATGCTTTTGGCCCTGACAGCGTCAGTGGTAAATTGTTAAAATTTTGTGCTTCCCAGCTGTGTGATGTTTTTAGCAAGTTGTTCACTTGGTCTTTGAAAACCTCTGTTGCTCCATATGCGTGGAAAAATTCAACTATATGTCCCGTTCCAAAGTCCAGGAGCCCATCAGAACTAAATGATTATAGACCAGTAGCCCTCACTAGTATAGTGATGAAGTGTTTTGAACGCATTGTGTTGAATTTTCTCCTCTTTAGTACACAAACGTCTTTTGACCCACTTTAGTTTGCATACAAGCACAATAGATCAACCGATGACGCAACACTCATTCTCCTCAACAATGCCTACGTTCACCTTGAAAAACCTGGTTCTTTTGTTAGGATTCTATTCATAGACGTCTCTTCCGCTTTTAACACCATACAACCCCACCTCATGGCTCGCAAACTTCTGGCTCTGAATGTCAGTCCGAGACTGGTTCTTTGGATTGTCAACTTTCTTGTCAACCGCTCACAGCCTGTCCGCTTTCAACACTGTCTTTCCTCCTCCCGTTCCACCTCCACTGGGTCTTCCCAAGGCACTGTTCTCTCCCCTGTTCTCTACGTCTCTTAAGTTCACCGCATGGTGCAATGATAACTATCTCAACCTGAATGTAAAGAAGACAAAAGAACTTATAATAGATTTTAGAAGAAACCCCGTTGCCATACCAGACATGGCGATAGGGGGAGAAAGGGTGAAGAGAGTCAATGAATACAAATACTTAGGCACCATTGTAGACAACTCAATTTTAACTCCAACACAACAAGGTGTGTGCGTGTGCGTGTGTGACTAGGTAGAAACGACGTTACTCTGACATGCACTTGAAACTCTACGTACTTCAGGGCTAGAAATTAACTTTTTTCTTTGGGGGCCACCGGGCCCCTTGATTGAAAAATTTGAGGGCCCACAAGCAACTTTCGGGGCCCAACTTGAAAAATAATGCAAACAAAAAACAAGAATTATTGACAATATAATAAGTAGAAAGTACAATTTGTCTAATAATCTAAAATAAAAACAATTGAATTTCCAATTTTGCTGAGTGATGTCATTTTTATTTGCCTTTTCTTTCACTTTCAAACATTACCAACAAAATAGGGGAAAACACACACACAAACACACACATTCAGTGACACACATATTCTAGTGACTAGTGAGTCTGAAATGGCCATTAAACAAAATAGAAAAAAATCAAGTGAGTCTCTCGTATAATACTTTTCAGTTTTGTGACTGAGTATTGCACAATACACATCATTAAATTTTCAATATGAGTAACCTAACAAAAAATCTGACCTCAATGCACAAAAGTTCAAAACAAAACCATGAAAGGGAACTAAACTTAACAGTACTCTTCCTCGTTCACTTCAAGGCCATGCCATGGAAATCTTTTTTTCCACCCTTCATTGTAGTTCCTTGATCTTTTTTCCTCTTCATACTTCTTTTTTCTCTCTTTTTCTTGTTCTTTCCTTTCGTCAACGTTTTCTTCTGTCGTCTTTCGCTTCCCAAAAATTGGAAAATACGCCATCGCCGATTGTTTTAGCAACTGTATGGCGACGATATGTAGCCATACTTTCGTGCTTGCAAAGATGGACATTTTGCGCTTATGTTGTGCCATAGCCTTTTGTTTATTATATTAAAAAGATATTGAAGTTTATATTAACATTTTGAGTGCAAAATTAAAGGGGTTTCGCTTCTTTTCTGGTTCTTTTTCCTGTCCAAATTTAGGGCACCGGTGTGGGTAGCTTCCCTTGGCCCAAATACGAAACTGCCGAGTAGAGCTAGCTGTAGCAGACAAATTATTTTGCGGGCCAAGCGGGCCCTTCGTTTTTCAACTTTCCGAGCCCGAAATCAACTTTGCGGGTTTTTGGCCCCGGGCCCCCGCTAATTTCGAGCCCTGTACTTTCTTTGGACGGCCCCGTTATTTTGACGTCAAAATAGTGTTCCGTTAGGGTTAGGGCTGTGTTAGGCTTAGGGTTAGGTGAAGGGTTAGGGTTAGGGATAGCTTCCAAAATGTCAAAATAATGTCAAAATCAATTTAAGTGTGTCAAAATAATGTATGTAGAGTTTCATGACAGTCATCACAACGTCGTTTCTACAAAAATGCGTGTGTCACTGTGTGTGTGTGTGGGTGTGTGTTTGAAGGATGAGAAGGTATATCGGAACAAATGTTGTCTCATTTTGAAGCATTCATGCACATCACTGCCAAAGTTCAATCTTTAATTCACACTAGAAAATTTGAAATAAACGAAAAATGTCGGACAGCAGAAGCAGGTGTAGTCGCCCCAGTGTGAAGAAGAAGAAGACATTTAAGTCAGAATGGTCACTTATTGTCGTGATTGTTTGCGTAGGCCAGGTGCAAACAGCAAATAGGTCATAGATGCCAAGGAGGCAAGGATTTACATTCAGCAAAACTACAATACACTACACACACCCATAACCTCCTTCCCCCAATACCCAACTCCCCATGCTCACGTTTACACAGACACACCAGACATTGGATAACCCTGCTGGAAGGATGGAATGAACTTCCGTTTGTGACAAAAGAGGAATTCCTATCACGGGAGGACGGAAATGAGATGACTGTAGGCGAAAAGCCGGCAGTTACAATGAGTTAAGTTCAGTCAACTTCTGCTCGATTCCTCCACAGCCAAACTTCCTCAAGAAGCACAAGCAGCAGCCTGGAGACCCCGACTTTGGACTATCTACGGTCAGATGTTCACAATGATATCGACGCAGGAGCTAGAGATGTACCTCTTCCATGCTTGATTCTCTGGAAAGGCACAAAGACAATGAAGAGGATTGACGAGGAGAAGAAGGAGGCTTGGATGCAGCAGCAAAAGAAGAGGAATTATCTAGAATGTTCTCAGCTTAAGAAAAGAAGGAAAATATTGTCAATGCAATACTTAGCGATCGTCGCCTCAAGCAATGTTCGTGCACACAAAGTAGCTATGACCGTTTTCTGCCCAAGTGTAGGTGTGTGTGTGTGGGTGGGTGAGTGTGGGTGTGTGTGCGTGTGTGTGTGTGTGTGTGTTAGGGCGTGTGTGTTAGGGCGTATGCGTGAGTGTGTGTGCCCAGGCTCCTAAACTCTTTCATTTTATGCAGTCTATCCCGTAGACACTTCTTTCAACACCCTCAGTAGCTTGTTACTATCGACAATGCTACCCAAACAAAGATCGTTATAATATGAAATTATGTGTCATCTTGAAAAAACTGTCTTGTGCATACTGCCTTTTAATTTAATGTCAGCATAAATAATTATGTTAGATATTTTTTTGTAAAGTGGGTTGTAACTAGCGATAACGCTTCTAGCCAAACAAGTATAATGCAGTGAGAAAGGCAATATCTAGTCTATGCAACTTAGACAAATGACATGTTTAATGTTGGAATAAATGTAATAGTAAGTGTACTGTGCGAGAACTTGAAAGCAATGTCCAGTCTATGTGCCTTAAAAGTAGTAATGAAACGTGAATATGTTGTGTTATATAATTATATGTATGCATAATGTGCTAATACATTTCTTAGCTCTTGTCCATATTCTCTCAATTTTTATGTCGGATTGCAGACCTTGTATCGAATTTCTCAGTTTGGGATCAATAAAGTAGTAATAGTAGTAGTAGTCGTCGTCGTCGTCGTCGTGGTGCAACTGGCATAGCTGGTGTCCACTAAATCTACTTAGGAATGCTTCTTCTTCTTCTTCTTCTTCTTCTTCTTCTTCTTCTTCTTCTTTTTCCTACTGGCATAGCTGGTCTCCACTAAATCTACTTAAGAATTCTTCTTCTTCTTCTTCTTCTTCTTCTTCTTCTTCTTCTTCTTCTCCTTCTTCTTCTTTTTGCAACCGGTATAGCTGGTCTCTACTAGTTTTCTACTAGTTGAATTTTGTGGCGCATTAGCCTGGTCCCTTACTTCAGAGATTTGTGTCAGTGTTTGTCTCACTTCACTTGAGCTTGGTCACCCAAGTCCGACCAGTTGACAAACAGGATTGGAAGTTTATCAGGTTTGACATCATTGAATTGTGGTGAGGAGAGGAAGGTGGACGTGCTGCGAAGAAGGTGCTTTAGCACGGTAATTGAGTTGAGTCTCCGGCTTCCTCGCTCACTTCTCACCCAAAGGCATTTCCAAGTTCCATATAGCGTAGCTGAGATTCGACGAGGTGTTCTCAACGTGGGAGATGGAGCAGGTCTCGTTTAGGCTCCGCTACAATGTATGTCATTGCTCTTCACCAAACTTGGCCAACCAGCTCGAGATTAATTCAGAAAGAATATAACGTGTGTGTATGTGTGTGTGCGCGCGCTTGCGTGTGTTTGTGTGTGTGTGTGTCTGTGTGTGTGCGTGGGTGTCTGTGTGTGTGCGTTTTGCTGATGAAAGAGAGGTTTTTGTATTTAATTGCTGAAAGTTTGTTGTGATTTTGCATTTCATGCATGCTTGCTGGAAACGGAAACCGGATTTCCTAAGTTGTCAGCTTTTCCCGTTCAGATTTTGGGATGCACATATCGTCATTCCAAAGCAGAGAATTTAAAGAACTAAGCAGCGTGGTGGTGAAATTGTCAGATGGAAACTCACAGGAACACTCCGAACAGTCCACTGGATGACACGCTTGAATAACATTTTGCCTCCCACCACAAACCTTTTTAGTGTGGACATGTATTAGTGTGTCAATGACAGAGACTCCTCGCCTAGAAGGTGGTTCGCTTAACCGTATAAGCTCATACGTGCGTGTAGCAAAATGTCTGAGTTTTATGTACTACAGTCATTGTGATCATTCTCCTAGACAGAACTTTCATTCACACGAGATCCTTCCTAATGTATGTATCTATACATACGTGGATAGCTGTTCTCTGAGGTAGCGTATGATTGAATAGGGGCGTATGGGAGGCACGGTGGCCTAATGGTAGAGCTTTGGCTTGCGGATCTGAAGGTCCTGGGTTCGAGCCCAGGCCGGGGCATTGTGTTGTGTCCTTGGGAAAGACACTTTACTCCCGTTTCCTACTCCTTCGGATAAGAGTATAAATCGAGGTCTAGTCTGTGTCGCATACATTCCATCATAACGGACTTTAAAGATCCTGACGCTCATGTCCTAGAGGGGTGAGTGCCGGTGACAAGAACACACCCAACATGCACCTAGGTCCTTCTCCCCCATCCCTGGCTGATCAGGATTGTGCTCAGTTGTCTGGAGCGTTATTACGATGCGCTCAAAGGCTGCAAGTTGGCGCCTCGGGCGGCTTGAGTTAGATCCTGCGCCTTGAGCAGCTCTTGAGCTGGAAAAGCGCTATATATGAACGATTAAATAATAATAATAATAATAATAATAATAATAATAATAATAATAATAATAATAATAATAATAATAATAATAATATTAGGTAGTGACTCAGGAAGTACAGACTCACCCGCGTGTTTGTCTGTATCTCTGTCTATATCTCTCTGTATTTCTGACTGTATCTCTGTCTGTATCTCTCTCTATTTTTGTCTGTATCTCTGTCTCTATTTCTGTCTGTATCTCTGTCTATTTCTGTCTGTATCTCTGTCTCCATTTCTGTCTATATCTCTGTCTCTATTTCTGTCTGTATCTCTGTCTATTTCTGTCTGTATCTCTGTCTCTATTTCTGTCTGTATCTCTGTCTATTTCTGTCTGTATCTCTGTCTCCATTTCTGTCTATATCTCTGTCTCTATTTCTGTCTGTATCTCTGTCTATTTCTGTCTGTATCTCTGTCTCTATTTCTGTCTGTATCTCTGTCTATTTCTGTCTGTATCTCTGTCTCCATTTCTGTCTATATCTCTGTCTCTATTTCTGTCTGTATCTCTGTCTATTTCTGTCTGTATCTCTGTCTCTATTTCTGTCTGTATCTCTGTCTCCATTTCTGTCTATATCTCTGTCTCTATTTCTGTCTGTATCTCTGTCTATTTCTGTTTGTATCTCTGTCTCTATTTCTGTCTATATCTCTGTATCACTGTCTCTATCGAGTATCTCTGTCTGTATCTCTGTCTGTATCTATGTTTGTTTCTCTGTCTGTATCTATGTTTGTTTCTCTGTCTGTATCTATGTTTGTTTCTCTGTCTGTGTCTGTCTCTCTGTCTATGTTTGCCCCTATATTTCTGTTTCTCTCTCCATGTTTGCCCACGTATTTCTGTTTCTCTCTGTCTATACCTGCCCCTATATTTATGTTTCTCTCTCGCTTGGTCTGCCTGTCGGTCTGTTTAGTGATGTTTGGGTGGGTTCAACAGTGATGCATAGCCTGCCATGCATGACAAGCTGGAGAGCTTGGGACCCCTTTTATGAGCCAACGTAAAACGTGATATTGCACGGAAGAAGTCGTTGGGGAGAGATACGATGCTGCCAGCAAATTGCATGCTCCACACGTTATGGTCGTACTAAACTTCATCCTTTTCATGTCGCCTTCCTTTTCTCCTTTCTTCCTTTTTGTTTCGTTCTTGCCAGTCACCCCACATACGGCCAGAGTTTGCGTTAACAGGTTATTGAGGCAATGTACAGATCCACTGGACAAGTAATCTTAGTGCTAGTTCATAAACAAAATATGCGGAATGATTGAAAAAGTCATTCTCCATTGAAAACTGCTGATAACGTTTGAACAAAACAAAATGAATTGTGAATGTGATCCTTACAATGGCAGAATAGCATTACAGTGGCAGCGTTTCCTTGTGGAGATTTGATTGATCTGATAGTGACGAGAGCAGCTTGTAATGATCTGTCTTAGTAAGTTCATTAGAAGGTTTGTGGACGTTTACCAACCTTGTTTTTTTGTTGTTGTTTTTTTGGTGTTTTTTTTTAAGGTTCTCATATTCCCAACCTTTTTTTTTTCGAGGTTCTCAGATCCAGAACCAAAGTTCTTGATCCTGAACCTTCCAATTAAGACACTGCCTGACCGACCCCCGTTGGGGTGCCGGGGGTTTCAGTATAAATAGTATCCCCACTTTCTGGAAATTTAGTGCTTTAAATTCCCACTGTCGCTGTCTTTCTCATTTGCTCTTTCTCATTCCTGCTCTGTTCTATCAATCTGCTATACTATCGTCTTCTTCGCTATACCAGTCATCTACCTTTTTTCTTGAAAACTCTTCCGGGACAAGACTCCTTGTTCGTGTATGAGGTCTGTTGGATCAGCTTGGGAATGTTGGACGCTTTCTGCCAGGTGGTCACTAGGGCTTCCTATGATGTTATTATTTAGCAATGTAGGCATTTTATATGTATGTGTTTTGTTGATAATTTATAATGATGTTTGTATTCTGTTTTGTTTTTGTGAGCCGGGGTTCGATTAGTTGGGGTAATGCCTCAGCCGTCTCCTGCGTGGGATGTCTTTATTGTGGGGTGACTGGCTGGTGGAGGGCATTCAGTTTTCCCACTAGGGTTGTTTGAGCAGATCTTTTATGCGGATTGGGGGTTGTCCGGTCCTGATTTGGCTCGGAAGAGTCCGCTGGACCTAAAGCAACAATTATGTAATGTAATTTAATGTACTGCTTGACCGACCTTGCCCTGCCATAAAACATACAATCACAAGTTCAAGCGACGGGCCGCTATGGGCCGCTCTAGCCACTGCCAGAGGAAATCACAGACCAGAAGCTACATTTCTACCACTGTAAGGACCAAAGATTTGTTTTCTGCAAATGCAGCGACATCTACACCAATTATTAGCAGATTGTTTAAGATTGGGACTAACTTTTCAACCACCCCTAGCTTAGGATGAAGATCGCTGACAGCGAGTATGTGGTACGACGTTCCTGTATAGATCTGGAACTTGCGATCTGTGTAAACGGTCTGAAATGGAAGCGTCAACATATTACATGCTGGAGAGTGGCTGTGATTTAAGGAGAAGGGTTTCCATGGCCGTGTTTGCTAGGAGACAGATAACGATCTAACAAGCGTTTGTCCCCGCCAGAAGTATGTTTGCTCGGCCATCATACAAGCATTTCCCAATGGCAATGATTGATGGGGAAGAGGAAAATGACTGGGGAAAGATATTGTAGTGAAATAGAGAAGCGTTGCACAGTGAGCAGGATGGAGTGGTCTGGGGTAGCGGCATTCATAGCCACAGTTATCTGTAAGCGCAAGAAGAACAAGACGGCAAGCCGTTCAAATAGATTTCCAAAACACTCGCATACATAGGCCTATGCAGCATTTTGAAAAGTGTTGATTTCCCTGACTCAGCTTTGTCCTTAAAAATGGAAATGACAAAAAAGTAGAATGATGAGAATGGCTGCGGGGAAGAGGGGTGAAGGGTGCGAGGAAAGGAAACGCTAAAAGAGGAACCAGGAGTATTTCCCAGGGGTGAGGTAGCGTTTCGTTGTGACTGTGCTGAAACAATCTCTTCCTTTCCATTCTCTACGTCACTGCTATCCACACCTCCAACTTTGCTTCTGGGACAAGATCTTCTTCTTCTTCTTCTTCTTCTTCTTCTTCTTCTTCTTCTTCTTCTTCTTCTTCTTCTTCTTCTTCTTCTTCTTCTTCTTCTTTTCCTTCTTCTCCTCCTCCTCCTCCTCCTCCTCATTCTCCTCCTCCTCCTTCTTCTTCTTCTTCTTCTTCTTCTTCTTCTTCTTCTTCTTCTTCTTCTTCTTCTTCTTCTTCTTCTTCTTCTTCTTCTTCTTCTTCTTCTTCTTCTTCCTCCTCCTTCTTCTTCTTCCTTTTCTTCTTCTTCTTCTTCTTCTTCTTCTTCTTCTTCTTCTTCTTCTTCTTCTTCTTCTCCTCCTCCTCATTCTTCTTCTCCTCCTCCTCCTCCCTCTTCTTCTTCTTCTTCTTCTTCTACTTCTACAACCCCTTGGGGTCATGAGCAATCTTGCCACTGTAGATTGTTCTAACCTATAAAGGGAAAAGTGAAAGCCCCAGTTGAAAACCTGTCTTGCCTTTGTAGGCATGACTGATTCACTGCGGCAACAGTACCCCCGTTGGAGTGCCGGGGGTTTCAGTATAAATAGTATCCCCACTTTCTGGAAATTTAGTGCTTTAAATTTCCACTGTCGCTGTCTTCCTCATTTGCTCTTTCCCATTCCTGATCTGTCCTATCACTCTGCTATACTATCTTCTTCTTCGCTAGATCAATGACCTACCTTTTTTCTTGAAAACTCTTCCTGGACAAGACTCCTTGTTTGTGTATGAGGTCTGTTGGATCAGCTTGGGAGTGTTGGACGCTTTCTGCCGGGTGGTCACTAGGGCTTCCTATGATGTTATTGATTGATTGATTGATTTATTGTTGCTTTAGGTCCAGCGGACTCTTCCGAGCCAAATCAGGACCGGACAACCCCCGATCCGCATAAAAGATCTGCCGAAACAACCCTAGTGGGAAAATTGAATGCCCTCCACCGGCCAGTCACTTTACAATAAAGACATCCCACGCAGGGGACGGCTGAGGCTTTACCCCAACTACTCGAACCCCCGGTTACAAAAACAAAATAGAATACAAACATCATTATAAATCATCAACAAAACACATACATATAAAATGCCTATAGTGCTAAATAATAACATCATAATGTCTTTATTGTAAAGTGACTGGCCGGTGGAGGGCATTCAATTTTCCCACTAGGGTTGTTTCGGCAGATCTTTTATGCGGATTGGGTCCTGATTTGGCTCGGAAGAGTCCGCTGGACCTAAAGCAACAATCAATCAATCAATCAAAACTACTTCTACTTCTTCTTTTTTCTCCGAGGGTTTGAAAATGAATGACCATTAAAGTTTAGCGTCTACACCCACCATTGGCGATATGGCAGACGGGGATAACCGTCCAAAGGAACAAGGAGTAGGGACATCAATCAACACTGAACCACCAGAGCAATCATACTGCTAAAATGGACAGTGAAAAATTGCATCTTTTTTTCTTGCTCATCACGGGATTCGAACCTGGGTCATCGGTGTTCCAGTCGAACCCCTTTACCACTTGAGCTACGGCGATGGGCGACCGTGGGTTTAACAGCCATAATCAGTACTTTGATTAGTTTGCTGCTGTTTTGGTTGACCAAAAGGTTAGGAGCTTACCTGCGGGATGGGGGAGAGGGAAGAGGGGATAAGAGAGAGAGTTTTGTTTTTTGTTGTTGTTGGAAGTAGGGTGGGTGGGGGGGATTTTTTTAAATTATGGATAAAGATTTTATACTAATTAATAAGTCGAATCTTCCCATCTGTCCCTTAACAAGTTAACATAATAAAGAACCTTTAACATTCAATTGGAAATCGTATTACACACACACACTCATATATATATGTGTTGCAGCATGAGAAAACCAGGCTAAAGTGTCAAAATATGAAAAATTACTTATTTATTTATTAACAATGTACTAAAAATAATCTTCAAAATGCAAAAAACAGAATTGTTTTATCTTTATTGGTTGATGTTTTATGATTTTTTAAAATATTTTATTTTCTCGGGGGCTAATTTCCAGAAATTGCCTTCAAAGTTTTGAATTGTAAAATGATCATTACTTCACAACCAGAATTTTCCCATGCATGTATTTGGTATCAAAACAATCAGGAAGATGGCAGCAATATGGCAGTGAGTTGAGATAAGATGAGAAAATTCACATTATACACCATTCACACAATACTGAACATAAACAAATTAAAACAGTACGCACAATTTTATTCTGTACCCATCCATAATGCATAGTGTTTTTAAACATATTAGAAATAAAACAAGTGTTTAGCAAGTCTATAATAACTCAAACACATAATAATATATCAAGAACATGGCCTGAATCAATCATTTTTCTAAAATAAACCCTATCATAATGCCCTCTCCCTCCCCCCTCTTAAATCCCTCGTCCGTCAAGTAATCTTTTGTTTAATTGCAAGCAGCTACATCAGCTCAGTTCAAATAGTCAAACAAAGATTACAAACCTAAAACAAAAGTTTCATTAGGTAGTTTTCAGTCCTAATAATCAAGCTTTAATAATTCCCCGATTCTCCACTCCCTTCCACACGTCGAATAAATCTGTCGCGTCACAGGTGTAAATCAAAATAACATGTCATTTTGCTCTATAAAGTTTAAATAAACACAAATATCAAAGCAAATACTAATTACTAGTAATTTGGTAAATAGTCCTCATGTTCATTTCCTAAAACAGACTAACCAACAATAATAAATACTGAGAACATAGTCCACTTGTCATGCTAGTAATATTGAATGCAGGCCAGACTACTTACCTTTTCAACCACCCCACCCCACCTCCACCCAACAAAATATACTACTGAAATATTTTCCTCACTCCTACTGTAATTCTTTCACTGATATCGCCTTTTCAACCTTTACCTAAATCTATGCAAGTAGAATGACGGATTATTAAAGACACGCCAATAGCGAAGAGGCCTACGAAACATGAATCATTGAATGAAAACAAACAGTATCGTTTAATAACGGGATCAAGCTTCTGCTCGTCAGAATCATAATCCTCATCACAGTTCCCACTGGCACCATCATAAAAATAGTCTGAAAGCAGGTCTTGGAGCTCTTCAGAAGCAAAACCAGGTCGATTCAAGGCCCTAGCTACTCTAGCAGACGACACATCTACTGACGCTGGAGACGAAGCCATCACTTCCGGTTTCCAAAAAGAATCGGTCACTTACTTTGACAAATTGTTTCTAACAAATGCAACATAAATATTCCAAGAAAACACTTGAAATAGATGTATGATGAGTTTATCTACATTAAAAAATTCACTTTGAACTAAAAATCGTCGAAAATCTATAGGAAACACTTCAGTTTTTCACGATCAACCTGTCCTCACCTAGCTCCTTCTCCTCTGCAATCGGGAGGTACAGGGATGCTGACAAGATCTTCTAGAGTCAACATAATAGAACAGTGATTTTAAACTTTTAATTGTACATACATATCACCAGGCTTCCACAAGAGGAGCCCTTTTAAGAATATAATTAAATAAAATCATAACTAAAATAGGTATTAATATGAAGTTAGTACAAAAAGAACTATGAGTATGAAGCATAAAATTTTTTTTATTTTATTTTATTTTTTTTTCTTTTTTAAATCAAATTAATTAGCGCGCACACACCACCACCACGGTAATAGCCATCTATGGCTCCTGTGGTGTTTTCTGCCAACAACATCATCGGCAGTATCCAGATCCAGATCCAGATCCAGAGATCCGGCTAGAGACACATTCGAACACAACTTGTGTCACAAGCAAGCTTCGGAACAAGGAATTTCATGAAAAATTCATACGCCACACACTTTTATGTACCAAAACGTAGTACCAATAGGGACTTTTCACTCTCCAGACGTTATATATCAATCCACATTGGGGATTTCCCTTCATAGTCGGACAAGAAAAGTTGGGGTATCGGAGGTCAATTAGTGCCATTGTTTTAGCAAGGTGTGATCAACACCCTTATCAAAATCAACAAAATAAACAATGTTCTAGTAAGTTTTGAACAAAATCCGTTTGGGATATTAAAGAAAAGTCTTAAATAAAGACAAAGAGGCAACAATCTTAAAATTGATGGGGTAGCCTATTTTTAGTGTTTTATGGCTGTAGCGGCGAATCAATCCTGGCGTCTTTAGCCGGGTTTTGTCATGCGGCAACATATATATATATCATTATCTTTAAACAATTGAATGACTGTGTTCTCATAGGTGTTATACATCACTTTTATAATTAATGCCTACATATTTTACTAATTTGAAAGAAAAGTTTGTCGCAGTGTTTACACTCCACAGGGAGTTCCATACTGCAGCTCCATTAAATGATAGGCTTTATGTATAAGGGGAGGGGCAGTTTATAATTACAAAATTTATGTCCATCAACTAAAATAATTTATATTTAATACAGCTATCCTTATGTTCAAAATCAGACACGGAGAAATACCTGCATACCTTAATACATTTTTTGAAAAATTAAGTCTGAGTTAGGAAAATGTTGTGCCGTAGTTGTTTCAGGCATCAGCAACAAGCCAATGCAACATGACAGTGCAACTTAAAAATAATAAGCTTACTTCGCTTTGGACTCAAGTTTTGTTTACAGCGATAAAATAATTACAGCACTTTCTGTCGTAATGTGTGATAGCATCCTGTAATGTTATTATTGTATTAGTTTCCCATCATTGAAATGTCTAGATCCTTTGCTTTTCGTTTGATTAGCGAGTGATGGTGCCACGCCTTTGACGTGACAAGATAGTGGTGGAAGATGTTACGATCGGCGTTTACAGCTGTAACGCTGAGGAGTCCATGAAGTAGCCTTAGTATGGGATCTGGTCAGGGCGATACCGCTTTACAGATGTTTGTTACTCAACTTCACAGCTAAGGGCTACTACGTCAGCGAAGATTATAGCTTTGCTATCTACAAGATTTGTGGGGTCGGTTTGGTTTCACTCTGTGCTCTTCACGGCACTGCTGCACGCTATACAAATTAACCTCGGAAGGTCTGATCCACTACTAACTGTTCAATAGTTTACCCAGTGAGCTTCAACACTCCGAAGGAGAAATTCCATTGTGGTGCTAACATGGTACACACAATTATTTAAAACTGTATACATATTAACATATAGAAACTATAAACAAAACTCAAACTTATTATGTATTCCTATCCTATATTATCCTATCCTATTGCGTAAATCAGAGGTCGATGGGACACCACAGATGATCGTTTAACCAGCGTACACTATCTTTCTCTGTTCTCAGCTACCCTCACGGCTTTGTCCAGTCCATTGTGTATTAACGCTTTGTTTCTCTGCTGAAATGTGTCTGGCCGATGCTCAAAACGGTTGGTTCCGGTGCTAAAACGATGTCCACTAGACTGTGCCCAAAGAGGGGACATAACAGTAGAAAGGGGAAATAATCCTGTCACCTACAATCACCGACTCGCGTGCACTGACTCGCTCGCTGAACGCGTAATTTTATTCTCCACATACTAGTGTGGTGGATGCTGGCCCTGCAGGCTGGATAAGGACGGTGTAGGACTAGAAGAAGGAAAGAATGAAGAATGGGATAAGAAAGAGTAGGGGGAAAGGGGGGGGGGAGGAAGGTGCTAGAAAATGATGAAGTTTTAGGGACAAGAAAGATGAAGAAGAAAATAATTTATGATAATTATTTGGAACCAGAAGGGGCGAGAGAGAGAGAGAGAGAGGGGGGGGGGGTGGGAGGGAGAGAGAGTATTAATTTGGAAGAAACTTTAAAGTTGATTGGAAAGCTTGATCTTGCAAGATGTGTGGAGACGATTGTGATAAAAAACGATAAGACGAGTGATAAGAAGAGTGTTTTTCCTTTTTTCTAATCCTTTGAACCACATCCCGCGGTTCTCGGTTCCGAGTTGGCACTAAAGTGTTAGATATAAGTGTAAGTATATATGTGTTCACATCTGTCAGTGAGTGTACACAGGACAGAGGGGTGGACGTGAAAAAAGACAGTAGAGGGTGTCCTTGACTTGCATGTCGGATGTAGCCAAGTTTGGCTTCAGTGCACACGTTAAAACATTATACTGCAGGACGGAGACAATGTGATTGGTGTGCAAGTGTTAGTGTGTTATATCTCCGCTGTTTGTTCCAGAAAGGTGGACTCCAAGGAGTACCGCTGCCAGAAGTGTCTGGAGAAAGGCCACTTCACCTACGAGTGTACAGGCAAGCGCAAGTACGTCCACAGACCTTCACGCACCCAGGAGATGAATAAACGCATGAAGAAGGAGGAGGAAGAGAAGAAATTAGAGCTCGTGTAAGTAGTCTATATTAAGTAAGCTTGTGTAAGTAGTCTATATTAAGTAAGCTTGTGTAACAGTCTATATCGCGGGTGTAGAGGAAAACTATTCTAAGTGACATTTTGACCGAAATTGAGTTTTTCCCATGGTTTAAACAGCCATAGAGGGGGGCAACTTCTTTCAAAATATCAGAACTGTAGCTTAAAAAATGACAGAGTTATAACCCTTGAAAAAAATATTCTATCTTTGTCTTCAGAAAATGTTTGGTGGAAAAGTATCATATATGGCAGTTAGAGTAGTTTTCCTCTCAAATATTTTCTAATATTATTAGAAAAGGAAGAAGACTATTCTAACTCTGTAAGTTAGAATAGATTTCCTCTCGAAATGTGTCTTTGAAAACGAAGTAAACTATTCTAACTACCTCTTAGAATACCTTTCCTCTCAAAATGGTTTCTTCAAAAGGAAGAAACTATTCTAAGAGTCAGTTAATATACTTTTCCTCTCTAACATTTCTTCCAAAACCCCAAAAATATATTTTAAGTACCGCTTAGAATAATTTTCCTCCCAAACGTCTTTGCTATGAGAACAAGGAAAGTGCCAGTTAGAATACTTTACCTCTGAGTGGATTTTTCCATTAGGAGTCCTGCGTGAGAAGCGTGCTCAATATTTTCAGCAATTTTAGTATGAACACTCACTAACGCAGGGTGTACTTTCTGCTCTGTAGCAGAGCTGGTGTGTGTGTTTCTAACAATGTTGTGGCGATTCTAGCCCAAGACAATATTGATAAGGTGAGTTTACATTTTACACAGACGTGTGTCGGTTTGGGTATGTGTATCTTTATATGCATGAGGATGGTGAGAAAGAAATGACAGAGACGACACACTATTTAGTATGCCACCAAAATGTCATTAGGCTAGCCTATGCCGTAATGCTAAAGAATAGTACTAGCAGCGTGCGATAGTCGACACATATCCGCACAGTCCCATCTTTCTTTCGCACAACGACGATTGGTGCCGTGTATGGACTGTGGCTCTCGACGATGTTGTTCTTCTCCAGGAGTCCTCTGATGTGGTCTTGGATTTCCTTCAGCTGGTGAGGTGAGATGCGCCTGTAGGGTTGGGCGACGGGCACTTCGTCTCTCGTCCGCAGTTGATGTTGGACGATGTCCGTGTAGCCCAAATCCAACTCGTTTTGGACAAAGGCTTCTCTGTTCTTGTCCAGGACTTGTTGAAGAAGTTCCCACTGTCTGGTTGTGCCATCGAACGTGGGGCAGGGAATGGTGTTCTTGGTGGTCTGTCCTGATGGTGACCACGAGTTCATTTACAGTGGCGGTGAATGCCACCTCGTCCTTTCCTTGGACATCCTCCACTGTCTGCAGTGACGCCAGTGGAGTCCGGGCTGGAAGGATGACGTCCAACTGAGAGATTGGACACTCACACGTATCGCTGTGAAGCGTCACCGCTGACGAGGGACGGAACGATCAGCAGACTTCCAGGCAGGAGTTGTGCTAAAGGTGACGCCAGTAGCTGTCGCGTAGGCCGCTGCGTTGAGGTCACTCGCACAGTGGCCATGGCGAAGGGTGGGACCACTGTTTGTACTGCTGTCTTGGCGATGCCTTGGACCAAGGTGTTGTCATGTCGCACTTCTTGGATGGATGCAAACAGGCCTTGAGGTAAGCTGGTCGGACTGGCTATCATCCACTCTCCCAGGACGTTCATCCCGACCAACAACGGCAGGCGCTTCTTGCGTTCCCTCATGACCGGTTCCGTGAGCTCCCTGACGACCAGGATGGGAATACCAGAAAACGTGCTCCCGTCCAACTGCAGCTCGGCGACCAGGATACCGGAGTAGGGTACCTCTGCGCCGTTTACTGCCCGCAGCTTGAGGTGGGACGACTGAAGGAAAACGTCACCAAGATTCTCGGTGACCCAGGTCTGCGTCACAGTCGTTACCTCGCTGCCCGTGTCGAGGAAAGCTTGCACAGCTCGGCCATTGATGTGTGCGGTTGTCGTGGGGCATTCGCCAATCAGCCTTTTACTGCCCTTGCCCCCCGTTGCCTGTGTTTCGACAACGGGGCTAGCAGTTTCCCTGCTGCCCTTGTGGTGATTGTTGTCCTCGTAATGGTTGGACGTGGGGTTGTCTTTGAGGACAGCTCCTCTGGAGGTGGCCCCTTCGGCCGCAAACCCAGCAGACGGCAGTTCTGGTGTCACGTTGAGGAGCCGACTGTGGACGTTGCTTTAGCTGCTGCAGCTGCTCCTCCAGCTCCGCTAGTTGACTCTGCAGAGCCGCCATTCATTGGGGGTCGAACACAGGCGTTGCTGTCTGTTTTTGGGTTGTCACGCTGTCGCCGTCACGGTCCTCCTCCTTCAGCCAGCGCTCAGCTTCTGCTCTGGCCCGCAGGTAGGAGACATCCTCTCCCCTAATAATGCGGCGGAGCTCCCGTCGAAGGTCTTGTGATTTGAGCTCCTCAACGAATTTATCACGCAGCATTTCGTCAGGGATGCTGCCAACCTTTCTTGTATTGGACCGCAGGGCCAGCTGCTGAGGTTATTGGCCGTACTGCAGCACGGTCTCTCCTGCTCCCTGCTGCCGGCTGTGGAACCTGCTTAAAGTGCTGGTGACTCCCCTCTGGTCGGCGAACGTCTCCTCCAGGACACCCAGGGCCTCCTCTGCCGTTCTCACATCTGCCCGCTGGATGATCTCCTGTCGGGCACAGCCGCGGAGCGATTGAAGCAGCCACTCCATAGCTGTACCACCATCCAGCTGGCAGTGGCCCAGGATTTGCCGCGCCTCCTGTGTGAAGTCCTCGACGTCATTGCCATCCCCCGTGAAGGTTGGAAGTTTGGGGGGTGACATCATCCACAACTTCTGCATGGTCGAAGAGGGTGCGTGGGTGGAAGAAATGTCATCTTGCGCCGCCTCTGATGTCCTCTCGTGACTGGATGGGCGATGAGATGTGGTGTCGCCTCTGTTGGCCCCTCCTTCCTGGATGAGGGCAGTCTCTTCGCTCTCGCTTTCCACTGGTCGGTTCCTCAGCTGCCTTGCCTTCTTATATGCCTTCCTTGAGTTTGTCATCTTTCTTGATCCTGCTCGCAGCTCCAAAATTTGTGTAGTGGTGTTGGAGAGAAGATGATAAAGTGATGGAGGCTAGGGTGATGAAGAATTCTCACACATTCTCTCTCTCTCTCCCCAAAGCCAGTTCGTTGATGACCGTTGAAAGTTTTATTCTCGAAGTGCATCATACTAAGAGAGCGCAACAGGCAATGCTCCATTTGTACCAGATCTAAATAAAAGTCTTTTTGTGCATTAATGCAGTGTAATTTGACCAGTCTTGTTCACAAATGTTTCATTTTGGTAGCTGCATAACACGTTGTCATTATTTTATTAGTGCACTAATAAATTACATAAGTAGTGTTGGTACAAGAGTAGTACATAATGACTTATGTCTAATATGATTTTAATTATTTTATGTTAATGGTACTTTGGAAAATGAAGATAAGGTTACGGTTTTGTATTTGGTTTGAATAAAATTGGGAACTCGTTTTTGGGATGAATATACAGTGTTGCTTTCTCGTTCTTTTGTTTGTTACAGAAAACTATTGTAAGTGTATCATGTGTAAGTTGTTTTTTGTTGTTTTTTTTTCCTCAGTTTTCATAATTTTTCGAGAGGAAAAGTATGCTATTTGACTTTTACAATAATTTTATTTTCTTTTCTTTTCTCAGCAATGGAGGAAAACTATTCTTTCTGACACATAAAATAGTTTTCCATTAATTTTTCTACATTTTCAATGGAAAACTATTCTATGTGGCAGATAAAGTAGTTTTACTCATACTATTTTACAGAAGGAAAATATTCTAAGTGGCATTTTGTTTATTTTAACAAGATAGGAAAAGATTTTTGAGAAAAGTATTGTCAAAAACAGACCACGATCCATTTATCTCCTACATATATGGGTTTCAGACCATAAAATTACTTTTTATTGAAATAGGAAGATTTTTTGCTTCTCCTGTAAAATTTCAAAAAAGTCACTTAGAATAGTTTTCCTCTAGACCCGCGATATTAAGTAAGCTTGTGTAAGTAGTCTGTATTAAGTAAGCTGTTGTAAGTAGTCTGTGTTAAGTAAGCTGCCAGTGTAAGTTGTCTATATTAAGTGAGCTTGTGTAAGTAGTCTCTATTAAGTATTTTATATGTATGTTTTTGTTAATTGTTTATAATGATCTTAGTGTTTATATTCTATTTTGTTTTTGTAAACGGGAGTTCAATAAATTATAATACAGCCTCAGCGTCCCCTGCATGGGGTGCCTTTATTGTAAAGTGACCGGCTGGTGGATTGCCTTCAGTGTTACCATTAGGGTTGTTTCAGTAGATATATTACACAGATCAGGGGTGAGCCCTCTTTTAACCAAGTTGTGGGAACTTGATTCGGCTCTTTGGAGTCTGCTGGACCCTATAAACAATGACTAACTAACTAACTATTTAGCTGGACCTAAAGCAATAACCATGTATCTTAATGTCTCCTGAGCTTGCTCACCTAGTGTCATTTCATGGGCCATAATGGGCTGTTCTTGTTACTGTGAGATGGAATCAGTTATCATCAATTAAATTCTATTCTGTATAATTATATAAAGTGCACCTCTATCTCACAGAGGAAAAGATTCAAGAAGCAATCTCATGCATTTACACACGTGCAATAAAATAGACCTTGCTCGGAAATATGAGGGGAAATAACTTTTCCTGGCTTGCCCGGATGTTGCGGCCAGAGTTGTTCCACGTTGGGCGGACATTCCTTGCACACGAACACAGTTCTTGCCTATAATTTCTGCTCTGTCCCCCTCAAACCTTCCGGATCAACCGGAAGGTTGATTGCAGTTGCAATCCTGGCTAGCTCCGCTAGTTCGGCCTTGCACTGCGGTACAACCGCCACCCTTTCCCGAAGAAAAGCTTCCAGATTGGTTGCGTTCATAGTGCTGAGACGCAATGCTCATGATGTCCACCCAGATAACTATAGGTAACTAAAAACAAAACACAGGACAAGTTATCTCCCATTTTTCAATAAGAGCTATTACGAAACGCAGATAAAAGAGAAAAATGTTTTACAAATGTATTTTGTATTAGTTTAGTATGCAGATCACGAAGGCACAGTCAGCACAGAGGGTAGAGTAAACTCCAACCTCCGTTTTGCGGATGAACTTGAACAACTGGTACAGAGGTTTGACACCACCTTCAGATCTTTTGAAATAGAAATAAGTGCAGAGAAGACCAAAATGATGACCAACAATACCAATGGCATTAACACGGACATCAAAGCCCAAGGCCAATCTCTCAACACATTGCATAGTTTCGATATTTAGGAGCCATTGTATCAGAAAATGGGTCCCGACATGAAGTCCTCTCCAGGATCACACAAACAACTGCTGTCCTGACAAGGTTGAAGCCCATTTGGAAAGACAGGACCATCAGTATAAACTCCAAGTTAAAGCTGCTGTTCTCCCTTGTCATCTCCATTTTCCTATACGCTTGAGAATTATGGACCCTCACAGCAGACCTAAACAAAGAATGCAAAGCATGGAGATGAGGTACTACAGAAGACTTCTGGGCATTTCCTATACCCAGCACATCACCAATGACGAAGTCCAACAGACCATCACACAAGCCATTGGACAAAATGATGACATGCTCACAGTGGTGAAGAAACGGAAACTCAGATGATATGGCCACGTCACCAGAGCATCAGGCCTTACCAAAAACCATCCTGCAAGGCATGGTGCAAGGAGGCAGAAAAAGAGGGAGACAGAAAAAGAGATGGGAGGACAACATTCGAGAATAAACTGACTTGACACTGAGCGAAGCCATGAGGGTTGCTGAGGACAGAGAAAGTTGGAATACGCTGTTTAAACGATCATCTGTGGTGCCCAAGCGACTTTCCAGTTACGAATACGAATGCAATCACTTTATTATCTCAGTCGTAGAGAAATTCACACGTGGTGCCACATATAAATGTTACAAGACGATAAAGGACAGTATAACAACAATAAACAGTAAACAGTAAAACAGGATAAAAGTTTATCAAGAAGACATTACTGAATTAACCATTTAAAACTGTAATCATAAGAAGTTACATAGGGAAAACAAATACCTATCACATGATTTGCGTTCAATGTCATAATCATGATACAAGGTATTGCAACATAACAATCACTGCTGGCAAGCAATAATCACATCAATATATAACTATGTAAGACTTTTAGATAAATATGTTCATAAAAGAATATAAAAATCACCAAGCACATAGGCCTACACTAAAAAGAAATCTAAGATCACAGGGGCACATACCTACTAATCTCGCGCGGATTGGACATTAATTATAAAAATCATGCCACGCACACTATCATAATAGAAGCATCATATGTTCAGATTCTTAATCATTTAATAAAGAGATTGCGGTGGTAGGATACATTAGGATTAATATTAAAATATATTGAAATATTAATTAAAGAGTTACGGGGTAGGATAGAATAGGATTAATATTAAAATATATTGAAATATTATTTAAAGAGTTACAGGGTAGGATAGGATAGGATTAATATTAAAATATATTGAAATATTAATTAAAGAGTTACAGGGTAGGATAGGATTAATATTAAAATATATTGAAATATTAATTAAAGAGTTACGGGGTAGGATAGGATTAATATTAAAATATATTGAAATATTAATTAAAGAGTTACAGGGTAGGATAGGATAGGATTAATATTAAAATATATTGAAATATTAATTAAAGAGTTACAGGGTAGGATAGGATTAATATTAAAATATATTGAAATATTAATTAAAGAGTTACGGGGTAGGATAGGATTAATATTAAAATATATTGAAATATTATTTAAAGAGTTACAGGGTAGGATAGGATAGGATTAATATTAAAATATATTGAAATATTAATTAAAGAGTTACAGGGTAGGATAGGATTAATATTAAAATATATTGAAATATTAATTAAAGAGTTACGGGGTAGGATAGGATAGGATTAATATTAAAATATATTGAAATATTAATTAAAGAGTTACAGGGTAGGATATTATAGGATTAATATTAAAATATATTGAAATATTAATTAAAGAGTTACGGGGTAGGATAGAATAGGATTCATAATTAATCGTTAATGATTTTTTTATTTAAATTTTTTATGATTATTTAGTATTATATACTCTTACTTGCAGAATTAAAACTTATTAATACTTTTTTTTTTTTTTTAGGGGGAATATGAAGAGGGGGGGGGGAATAACCTTTGTTTGTTTTGTTTTAATGGACTGATTTTCATATATATGTATAGGATTGTTGTTATTTTGAAATATTTATGGTCACGTTTTCAATGTGCAGGGTCAAAACCAGTACCATTTTGGAGAAGAAGACAAAGCGCAGAAAGAAGTCGTGAGTACTTTAGGTTACAATTTATTTTAGTCGGATTAATCAAGCATCTTTCAAAACAGGGAAGTGATTTCAAATTAGTTGAAAATAAAAATTCAACTGGCTGTGCTTTGTCAGGAGAAAATGTGTCATTGTTGCGCTTTGCTGACCAAAGACATACAAGGATATTAGCAAGGGATAGCTCATTGGTCAGAGCAAACGATTTGTTTAAGTGCACCTTGGGAGATGATTGTTTGAATCCTGACTTCGGCAAACTATTGTGTGATTGCTGGGTATTAGTGACCAGCTCCTTGAGAAGCTCTTTGAATTTGTAAGTGCGCTATATACGAGTTCTCTCTCAAGGTATTTTGTGCAGCACATACACTTTTCAGTGGTTAAAAATCAGAAACTCCGATGGTATGGCCACGTCACCTGATCATCGGGTCTTGCAGAGACCATCCTGCAAGGCACAGTGCAAGGAGGTAGGAAAAGAGGGAGACTAACATTCGAGAATGGACTGGTTTGACACTGAGCGAAACAATCAGGGTTGCTGAGGACAGGAAAAGATGGAGTACGCTGGTTAAACGATCATCTGTGGTGTCCCCTACGACCTCAGAGTTACGGGATAGGATAGGATAGGATACACTTTTTATAAAAAAAAGTTTCAGCAAGAATTTATTTGTTTTTCTTCCAGTTATAATGAATGTATTTTCATCAAGCTTTGCAAAGACCATCCTGCAAGGCAGAAGAAGGAGACAGAAAAAGAGGTGGGAGGACAACATTCGAGAATGGACTGGTTTGACACTGAGCAAAGCCATGAGGGTTGCTGAGGACAGAGAAAGATGGAGTACGCTTGTTCAACGATCAACTGTGGTGCCCCAACGACTTTTGAGTTACAGGATAGAATAGGATAGGATAGGAATCTTAGCTTGTTTCCACCCAAATTTGAGCTGGGACTGTTTGGCCAAAAACGCTATATAAATGACCTTTTTTTTTTTTTTTTTTTTTTTTAATTGCTGTGATTATTATTATTATTATTATTATCATCATCATCATCATCATCATCATCATCATCATCATCATCATCATCATCATCATTGTTGTAGTTGTTGTTAATTACTAATATAAGAATGTGTGTACAGGTCAGATGGAGATAGCAGCAGCAGTGACAGCAGCTCCTCTGATTCCGATTCCGACAGCAGCTCCTCTGATTCTGATTCCGACTCTTCCTCATCTTCTTCTTCAGACTCCTCTGCATCAGACAGCTCCTCATCCTCCTCATCCTCCTCCTCTTCCTCATCTTCATCCTCATCAGATTCTGAAGGTGGCGGTGATTCCAAGTCAAAGAAGAAAAAGAAGAAGAAGAGGAAGAACTAGAGCAAGAAATTACCTTGATATACTCAAGCACTGTTGTTTTTGAATGGCTAACTGGTCAAGACAGAGAGGAAATGTGCAACGGAGTTTGTTGATGCAGTATTTGAGGGACGATTGATAGTGTGCAGTAAGAAAGTGTTCACCATTCATAATTGTGTGTGCAATGTTTCAACAAACTGAAAACAACGGTTGAAACTCTGATGACATCTTCAGTTTTTATGCATGCATATTTAATGTGGTAGACTGAACGGGCCTTGCGAGGAAACGAAGGCATTGAGCATGCGGGCCTGAGCGGGCCTTGCGAGTGGCAAATGGTTAATTTAATGTAATGTTTAATGCTTGTCATAATTCTTTGTAAGAGGTCAAAAAGATTTGTTGAATTGAATGGAATGGAATGTGCAAATATTGCTTCAAATATTTAGGAGCCATTGTATCAGACAATGGGTCCCGAAAGGGTAGTTCTCTCCAGGATAGCGCAAACAACTGCTGCCCTGACAAGGTTGAAGCCCATTTGGAAAGACAGGACCATCAGTATAAACTCCAAGGTAAGGCCGCTGCACTCCCTTGTCATCTCCAGCTTCCTCTTCGCTTGCGAAACATGGACCCTCACAGCCGACCTACAACGAAGAATACAAGGCATGGAGATGAGGTGCTACAAAAGACTTCTGGGCATTTCCTATACACAGGACATCACCAACGATGTAGTCCGACAGAACATCACACAAGCCATTGGACAATACGATGACATGCTCACAGTGGTGAAGAAACAAAAACTCTGATGGTATGGCCACGTCACCTGAGCATCATGCCTTGCAAAGACCATCCTGCAAGGCATGGTGCACGAGGCAAAAGAAGAGGGAGACAAAAAAATAGGTGGGAGGACAACATTCGAGAATGAACTGGCTTGACACTGAGCGAAGCCATGAGGGTTGTTCAGGATAGAGAAATATGGAATACATGTACGCTGGTTAAACGATCATCTATGGTGCCCCAACGACTTTCGAGTTACAGGATGGGATAGGTTAGGAATGTACAAAGTGTTATTTTGGATGGCGTCTATGTGTGCATGTGCACCAATGACCATGTTCTTGTGCACACTGAGAGAAGGCAATTCTGACCATTGATAATAAAATGCAATCTACTCGATGTGGAATGTGTATGTACACATTCTCTACTATGTGAAGGGAATATTATAAAAATGCTATTACATTTGAATTGAAGAGTATGGATGAAAATAAATACTGACGCTGGCTGCCAAAATAAATAAATATTTCAAAAATAAATAGATATGGCTTTGTTGTCTCTCTCTCTGTCTGTCTCTCTCTCTGTCTGTCTGTCTGTCTCTCTGTCTGTCTGTCTGTCTGTCTGTCTGTCTCTCTCTCTCTCTCTCTCTCTCTCTCTCTCTCTCTCTCTCTCTCTCTCTCTCTCTCTCTCTCTCTCTCTCTCTTTGTTTTGTTTTGGCATTCACAATTCTAATTTGATAAAATACACAAATCAAAAAGTAAGAAATTTTTTGAAAAAAATGTATATATTTTCTTGTTGATCAGTGTATTTTATATAATTTTTGGCCATCTTTTATTTTTTCTGTTGTTGCTGTATTGTCTTTGGTGTGATGAAAATGTGTTGTATTTGAAAAAAAAAGCAATTGAATTCTTCTTTGTTGCGGGCAATCAACTTCAAACTGATGAATATACGTCTTGTTTTTGTTGTTGTTGTGTTGTTGTTGTTGTTGTTGTTCTTCTTCTTCTTCTTCTTCTTCTTCTTCTTCTTCTTCTTCTTCTTCTTCTTCTTCTTCTTCTTCTTCTTCTTCTTGTCCTCTGGAGTCATTTTGCTGCAAAACACGTCTTGCCTCGCTCATACCGTCAAAAAAGTACGTTTTTAAAGTTTTTTTCTTCAAGAGAGGTGCATTGCCTCTTTCCGTCATCATCTTCTTCTTCTAAGTCTGGGAAAACTTTGATATAGACTAGGGGAATCAGAAAACCCCAAATGTCGATCGGTCCGCTGCATGCAAGCCATGTCTCAAGAACCACTGAGCCACAGGCGCTTGTATCTGGATACGCGAGCGCCTATAGATAACCAAATACGCGAGCGCCTATAGATAACCAAAGGGAGATGTGTCACAGGCATAGACGCTCTCGTATCCAGATACAAGCGTGTATGCACTGAACGGATTTTGGCCAAACTTCTTAGGAACTTCTTTTAGGTTAGTAGCCTGCATCACGTGAGTTTATATTTGCTGTACCTTCAGTAGTGGTACACAGGTACTTCATTGGCCAGCCTTCAGTAGTGGTACACAGGTACTTCATTGGCCAGCCTTCAGTAGTGGTACACAGGTACTTCATTGGCCAGCCTTCAGTAGTGGTACACAGGTACTTCATGGGCCAGCCTTCAGTAGTGGTACACAGGTACTTCATGGGCCAGCCTTCAGTAATGGTACACAGGTACTTCATGGGCCAGCCTTCAGTAGTGGTACACAGGTACTTCATGGGCCAGCCTTCAGTAGTAGTACACAGGTACTTCATGGGCCAGCCTTCAGTAGTGGTACACAGGTACTTCATGGGGTAGCCTTCAGTAGTAGTACACAGGTACTTCATGGGCCAACCTTCAGTAGTGGTACACAGGTACTTCATGGGGCAGCCTTCAGTAGTGGTACACAGGTACTTCATGGTCCAGCCTTCAGTAGTGGTACACAGGTACTTCATGGGCCAGCCTTCAGTAGTGGTACACAGGTACTTCATGGTCCAGCCTTCAGTAGTGGTACACAGGTACTTCATGGGGCAGCCTTCAGTAGTGGTACACAGGTACTTCATGGTCCAGCCTTCAGTAATGGTACACAGGTACTTCATGGGGCAGCCTTCAGTAATGGTACACAGGTACTTCATGGTCCAGCCTTCAGTAGTGGTACACAGGTACTTCATGGTCCAGCCTTCAGTAGTGGTACACAGGTACTTCATGGGGCAGCCTTCAGTAGTGGTACACAGGTACTTCATGGGGCAGCCTTCAGTAATGGTACACAGGTACTTCATGGGGCAGCCTTCAGTAGTGGTACACAGGTACTTCATGGTCCAGCCTTCAGTAGTGGTACACAGGTACTTCATGGGCCAGCCTTCAGTAGTGGTACACAGGTACTTCATGGTCCAGCCTTCAGTAGTGGTACACAGGTACTTCATGGGCCAGCCTTCAGTAATGGTACACAGGTACTTCATGGGCCAGCCTTCAGTAGTGGTACACAGGTACTTCATGGGGCAGCCTTCAGTAGTGGTACACAGGTACTTCATGGGCCAGCCTTCAGTAGTGGTACACAGGTACTTCATGGGCCAGCCTGCAGTAGTCCTTCCTTCCTTCGGTTATCTATCAGTAGTTAAGTCGGTCGTTCACAATCTTAACTTTTTTGTTTGAAACACTCTTTGTGCCTTATCTCAAGAATAATTCATCAGTTTTACATTGCAGATACTTTAACTGCTGCCACTTTTACATTGCAGATACTTTAACTGCTGCCACTTTTATATTGCACATACTTTAACTGCTGCCACTTTTACATTACACATACTTTCACTGCTGCCAGTTTTACATTGCACATACTTTAACTGCTGCCACTTTTACATTACACATACTTTAACTGCTGCCACTTTTACATTACACATACTTTAACTGCTGCCACTTTTACATTGCAGATACTTTAATTGCTGCCACTTTTACATTACACATACTTTAACTGCTGCCACTTTTACATTGCACATACTTTAACTGCGGCCACTTTTACATTACACATACTTTAACTACTGCTAAGCATATTAGATCTTTAATATTCGTTCTTTCAATTCAATTCATTTTCAATTCAAGATTTATTCGCCAAGTGACATACATACAGTTATAGTGTACATGACACAAAGAATGCTTTAGATCAGCGGCACGCATGCACAAGATACATAAAAAACAACAAATAAAGCATAGATCTAGTGCGACCTATGTAGCCCCCAGTATAGACTAGACAGCAGACCCACGCCTGACCAGAACACTCATGTAGTACATAAAAATAAAGACACAAACCTATTTACAGATAACAAAACAGATGCATGATTTTAACGTACATCGTCAGACACAGAAATATCCAGATGACCAAAATAGATTCGCACGAATAAGCACACTCCCGCAATTTATGACTAGTATGACTATACAAGTGCACACAATAAAGAACAACCTAAGTAATTCTTATATCTGGTTTAAGTGTCTGACAGACCACGGGAAGAAGCCATTCAGCGAGCGTGTGGTTTTGCTTGGGAGGGAACGGAATCTAAGGCCTGAGGGGAGCATCTGGAAGAGCACGTGGGCGGGGTGGGACTCGAGCTCATTTTTCTTCACCATTTTATTTACTACACACGATTTGCTCTGTATGTAAAAATTGACTGAACCGATGCTCTCTTCCTCCCTCCCCACCCCCCACCCCACCCCTCTCTCTCTCTCTCTCTCTCTTTCTCTTTCTCTCCCACACACATCAACAAACATACATGACAGCTGAGCGAGCCTAGTTATCATTCCATATTATCATGTTGCTTTGCTTAGACAAAAGCTAAGTCACAACGCTGCCAAGGAAATGAATGCTCTTAACAGGCGTATTTTTCGATTATATGTGCCACGTCAATGTCCGGAAATTCCCCCGTTGGGGTGCCGGGGGTTTCAGTATAAATAGTATCCCCACTTTCTGGAAATTTAGTGCTTTAAATTCCCACTGTCTCTGTCTTTCTCATTCCTGCTCTGTTCTATCAATCTGCTATACTATCTTCTTCTTCGCTAGACCAGTCACCTACCTTTTTTCTTGAAAACTCCTCCGGGACAAGACTCCTTATTTGTGTGTGAGGTCTGTTGGATCAGCTTGGTAATATTGGACGCTTTCTGCCAGGTGGTCACTAGGGCTTCCTATGATGTTATTATTTAGCAATGTAGGCATTTTATATGTAGGTGTTTTGTTGATAATTTATAATGATGTTTGTATTCTATTTTGTTTTTGCAAACGGGGGTTCGATAAATTAGAGTATAGCATCAGCGTCCCCTGCGTGGGATGTCTTTATTGTAAGGTGACTGGCTGTTGGAGAGCTTTCAGTTTTACCACTGGGGTTGTTTCAGCAGATCTTTTATGCGGATCAGGGGTTGTCCGGTCCTGATTTGGCTCGGAAGAGTCCGCTGGATCTAAAGCAATAATCATGTCATGTAAGGTCATGTAATGTAATGTCCGGAAATAAATTTGTAAGTCTTGCCATCTTGTTGTTGATGGTGTGTTTTATTTTAGTTAGAGGGGAGTGGGGAGGTGCTGTTCTATTGTTAAAGTTAAGTAAGGGTGATACAAGTTTGGGGGTGAAGGAGGGGGGGGGTCAGGTGAAGGATATGAAAGGGGTGGGGATTGGGTGGGCAGAAGAGAGGAGGGAGTGGGGTATTTGATGGGGTTTGTTGGACGAGCTCCACGTGGACTAAATAATAATAATGCTATTGTTGATGATGATGATGATGATGATGATGATGATGATGATGATGATGATGATGATGATGATGATGATGATGATGATGATGATAATGATGATGATGATGATGCAGGGCCGGATCCAGAGGGGGGTTACCTGGGTTCCGGAACCCCCCCTCCAAACTTTTAAAAAAAAATTTTAATGCAAAGAGTTTAATTTTTTTAAAATTGTTTTTAAAACATTGCAGTTTTTAGTCACTTTTGGTCCAAGGTATAAAGAGTTATTTATAGACAATTCAACGGAAATCCATTTCAAGGGATCCTTTGAAACGTCCAAAACGTTTTCCCGTTGAAACGACCAAGTAACCCAACCCCTAAGACTAAATGAGTAAATGCAGCCATATTTTCCTGTTCTGGCCGCAAGCCTCTTACAGCACCTTCACCTTGATACTGCCCTAATCCCCCAAAAACGACTTTTTAGAAATATTAATTAAGATGCTAATTATGAACTATAATTCGTTGCCTGGTTTGGTGAAGTCAGCAACATGGCAAATGCTTTGACAACTGATGTTATTGTTCCTCGTCAAGCATCCCGACAGACTCTCCGTGACAACCAACCTGCGGCCACTCCAGAAGAATATTTCAAGATTAGCATTGCCATTCCTTTCTTGGAACACCTGTCAACCGAATTGGACTCGAGGTTCAAAAATGCTGACCTAGCAGTTGATGGTCTCTGTCTGGTGCCAAGCACTTTAATAGACAACCAGGATGGTTTCATGCAGGTTCCAGAAGGGGTGAAGACACTGGCAATGTTGTGGGAGTCTGACCTACCAGACAACGCTACCCTTGATGCAGAATACCAACGGTGGGTTTGCAAATGGCGCAGTGCTGCTGAGAATGCGACAGCTATCATCCCATCCACGGCATCAGAAGCACTGAAACATTGTGACAGGGATTTTTATCCCAACCTGTTCATCATACTAAAGAACCTTTGCACCCTGCCTGTCACTACTGCCGAGTGTGAGCGTTCAAACAGTCAACCTGAAAAACTACCTGCGCTCTACAATGGGGCAGCAGAGGCTCAATGGACTTGCTTTACTGAAAGTGCACAGGGATGTTGATATTGACTTCAAAGAGACAGTGAACTGTTTTGTCAGAAGATAAAATTCACAAATGGTAATAATGCCAGAGAACCTAGTGCAGCAAGACTGAAAGTGAAAGCAGGGCGGTGATGTTCATAAGCTTTATACCGTTAACGATCGACAAAAAGTAGTGAATAATAATAGTATACAAAACATCTCTGCTGATAAATAAATGTTTGTGTGAGTGTGTGTGTTGTTGTAAGGGAGGGGCAGAGGATAGTTTTTGTACCCCAGAGTTTGTCAGTTCAAATGTTAAAAAAGCTCAAATTCCCAGACCATCACAAATGGCTTTTTCAAGGTTCAGAGTGCACCAGATTGCACCATTTTGCATCCTTTAAAAAAAAAATTCCCAGACCCCCCTAGAAGGCTCGGCGCTTCGCGCCTTCGCTGAATCTGTAACCCCTCCCCCCCCCCTTCGACTTTTCCCAGGTCCGGCCCTGTGATGATGGTGATGATGGTGATGATGATGATGATGATGATGATGATGATGATGATGATGATGATGATGATGATGAACTCTTGTATAGCGCGATTCCATCCAGGACAAGTGAGCTTGCTCTGTGCGCTTTAAAAAAACAACAAAACAAATCTTTATTATTTGGTTACTGGTTAAAAAGATAGTTTCATCATTTAGTGTGACTTGGGCATTGACATTAATGGATTGGCTGGAGAGGAACAAGAACTTGAGCAGCTGGTACAGAGGCTTGACACCACCTCCAGAGCTTATAGAATGGAAATAAGTGTAGAGAAGACCAAAATGTGGACCAACAACACCAATGGCATCAACACGGACATCAAAGTCCAAGGCCAATCCCTCAACACAATGCATAGCTTCAAATATTTAGGAGCCATTGTATCAGACAATGGGTCCCGACAGGAAGTCCTCTCCAGGATCGCACAAACAACTGCATGCTGCCCTGACAAAGTTGAAGCCCATTTGGAAAGACAGGACCATATCAGTCTACATTCCAAAGTAAGACTGCTGCGCTCCCTTGTCATCTCCATCTTCCTATATGCTTGCGAAGCATGGACCCTCACAGCAGATCTCCAACGAAGAATACAAAGCATGGAGATGAGGTGCTACAGAAGACTTCTGGGCATTCCCTATACCCAATACATCACCAACGACGATCGAAGTCAGATAGACCATCACACAAGCCATTGGAAAACACGATGATGAACTGGTTTGACACTGAGCGAAGCCATCAGGGCTGCTGAGGACAGAGAAAGATGGAGTATGCTGGTTAAACGATCATCTGTGGTGCCCCTACGACCTCCGAGTTACGGGACAGGATAGGATAGGATAAGATAAAAAGATGGCCCGGGTCTTCAGCTGACGCTAGAGGGGCCGGGTAGCTCAGTTGGTAAGAGCGTCTTGCTAGTAACCGAAAGGTCGCTGGTTCGAATCCCGGATTGGTCAACGTGTGATCATATTATTTTCCCCTTTACCAACAACTGGCCCGCTGGTGTCAGTATAAATCGGTCCAGTAGTCACCTATATGCGAAAGTGTCGTGTGACTATAATCTACAAACAACAACAACAATCAGCTGACGCTCACTTGAAGGCTGCTTTGGAGATACACTGACGTAGAAAAAGAATAAAAACGCAAAATTACCGTGCTTCTAGTGTGACACGGAGAATAAGATAAAAGAATTGAAAATGCTAATATTTTATCGAGTTTGAGTCCGTGTTTACATATTAATCTCCACATTTGTTCATTCTTATTCTATTTATATATTTGTTATTTTTAATGTAAAAAAAATTTTCTTAGGCCCGTGTATGGGTTTGAATTCTGGTTGCTGTTTTTCACTACTGACATATATTTATATTATTTTGTGTCACTGTGTAGTGCGTTTAATTTTCAAATGTGTTTATGGTTGTGATTTTTACGTAGCCTTAACGTTGATGTCTTGGCTTATGTGGTGTGTGTGTGTGCGTGTGTGTGTGTGCGTGCGTGTGTGTGTATGTGTAGATTTATATATGCTTTTTCATACTTAGATGTGATATTCGTTATTATTTCTTATTATGTTTAACGTGTTTTTATCCCATAATGTTTTTAATATTGTTTAAATATTTATTCTTGCGTATGTGTGTGTGTCTATGCGTTTGAGAGTTTAGAGCAGACCTTAGTTTAGTAGTGCGCTTTAGAAAATTATTATTATTATTATTATTATTATTATTATTATTATTATTATTATTATTATTATTATTATTATTATTATTATTATTATTATCATTATCCTAATTTTCTAGACTGTCTAATGAGCGATCGGGGATGCAAACGCAACAAGGTGCATAACTCTTCCCATATATCCTACAACTTCCTTTTTCCGTCATCACTTCCGAAATAGGTAAGGAAAGCGAGGTTTCTGTTCAAAAATCTTGGTCATCCTTCATTTTCTTACATCTATCCTATATAATTTTATGTTTGTAACCTTTAGGAATATTTCATTTAACTGTTTAATATATTATTCCGAAGTTGTACGACGCTGGTTTTTCGAAATTTACGATTTCAATCTTGTTAGTGTGCATTTGATTTTAATGGGTAAACGTGTTTTCGTTTAGATTAGAAGCGATTTGTTGAATATATTTTGAACAGCAAGTTGTGCATCTTGTTTTTTTTCTATGAAGTTTAGAAATGGCGCCCGCACGTCGACGCGAGAATAAAAAGGCTGTCACCAACGAGGTGATCACCAAGGAATGTACTATCAACCTCCACAAACGCATTTTTGGCATGTAAGTCACTAAGTGTTAATGTTATTGTCTGATTTGTCTCTGAAATGTCTTATAGGTTTTAATGCATTTGAAGTGCTTTTAATCGTTAGGATATTGATAAAGCAATCCTCAGCTAACAGCACGCTATGTTTATATACTGCAAATATTCCATGTAAAATGTTCGAAATGAAGCTAATTAGTTAGGATTAGGTTACAACTAATCTGATCAATCCCTAACCCTTGGCAGGTTTCACAGTATTCAGTTCAGCCATTTACTATTTGCCCATAAGATCATGCAAAAATAAACTTCAACACAGAAGCCAAAATCCACTTGTTTTCCACACATTGGTTGTATTTCAACATAAAACTGTAAAAAAAAAATTATAGTCACCATAATAGATTTAAAGAAAATAAAGGGTAATCATGTGTACCCCCAAATGTCAAATAAATGTCATATTGATTCTACAATAATGGCAGAATAAAACAAACTCATTAAAACAGTCATAAATGTCATGATCTGGATATATATGTGACTATACCATATGCTCTGTATTATATTAATATAGGTATTTCAATATATATGAAGTCACTTATTTTATATGGCGTCATTTTGAAAGACATTTTTCCTCTTCAGCTTTAGTCTGAGGCTAATTATCTTCTACAACTAATGCAAAAGTTGCCTACAAGTAAACAATAGTCTTGTGTGAATGTTACAACAACATTTATTACATACAACATTACTACATTTGATATAAATGGCCCAAACCTACCCCTACCCCTTAAATATTTTCATAGCGTCAATTAGACATCATTTCCGTTTGAGATCTATACGCATACAACTAATCCAAAAAGTTATCAACAAGTAAATTAGATTGATGTGTGGATGCTAAAACATAATTTTTGTGACTGTCAACATTACTACTGTTGATATAAATGGCCCAAACTTACCCTTACCCCTTACATTTTCTCATAGCATCATTTAGACGTTTCAGTCTGAGATGTATATATAACTTATTCAAAAGTTATCAACAAGTAAACTAGAGTGATGTGTAGATGCTAAAACATAATTTTATGACAATCAACATTATTACTGAACATTGATATAAATGGCCCTACCCTTTAAATCTTCTCATCTAGCATCATTGAAACATTGCTTCAGTTTGAGGTTTATATACACACCTACAATCCTAAGATTAACAGCACTGTGTGGATGGTATTATTTTCTGATGTTTTCATCAATTAATAATCAGTCATCCAAGCACTGGTGACAAATATTAATAATGTAGTCACAAACGGCAGAAGAGAGTAACTAATCTTTAAAAATAAAAAAAAGTGGTGTCCACGACTGTTGATAGTTGGGGGTGGAACTTTCCTGACTTCATGACAGGGTACTGGCCACTTGTTATCAACATCAGGAAACACATATTTCCCATTGGTGATGGATTTCAAAACACTGATATACACTTCATTTTCTGCCACAGTTGTGTTGAGTGGAGGAGGGATAACCAAGGCATAGAACTGCCTTAATTTACCATCCACTGTGATGACATTTGCTAGAACAAAGTCCCCAACCCTTGGCCTTGTCTGGGAAGAACTGTCCTTGACAACAGGAAGAAAATGGTTGGCAATCCACTCCAGTGTGATCTGCTCCATGTCATCCCTATTGGATGTCCACTGAACATACACAGGAAAGTTCTCAACTGTGTCTGGCACGCAACACCGGTTGAAGTCAGCCACTGGAAGAGGATATATATGTCTTTATCAGTGGCAAACAATAACATTTTAAATTCATCTATAAGTTAATTACTTATTGTCAACATTTCAAAGTTAAAGTCTCATACTTGTAACTTGTAAGTTTACACAAAAAATGTTCCTTTTAATTGTGTTTTATTAATTTTTTTCTTATTAATATATTAAAGCATTTACAGAAATTATGGAATTTGTAAATTTTTGTGATTAGTAATATATACTAATAATGTTCCATTCTCCCATCAATTGAGAAAAAAAAATTTAACATGGATTTCACTTTCTCATTCAAAACTTTAGTCTTTAGTCTATTCACCACCTTCTCACCCCACACACACCCCCTCCAACCCCAACTGTATTACTAGCAAGAAGATATGTGTTTTCAAAGCAAAGTACATTTGCAATGTGGCAACAAACTAACGATTGCTGTGTTCGTCAGTCATTAACTAACGATCGAACTTTACCGTCAGTTAGTGATCGAACATTTTCATTGAATCACAGGCTGGGAAGTCTCGTCTTTCGTAGGCCTCAATTACATACTACGTACGTGTGTAGGAGGCCCACGAGTTTACAAAGGCGAAAGAAAAGACTTCAGAGCCTGTGACTGAATCAGCATCACTAGCGTCAGTCAGCGTCACTAGCGATCGCTATTTCCGTCATTCGCCAACACTAACGATCACACAAAAATTACGTTTTATCATCGGAGCAGGTCTGGCGACATGTAGCCATCAACCGATCACAACACTGCGTTTGCACCATCATCAACTTTCTCAAAGTCAAGTAAAACGTTGCCAGATAAAGCCACAACCGACAAAAAACCCAACATTTTTACGGTCTATGACGCAAAGGCGATCGCTAGCGTGCCGATCGTTAGGCGACTGACGCTATAAAAAACCAGCAAAACATAAAAGTCAAGCCTTGATCATACCTTGAAACACGTGGAAAATCACAATCAAATCACGATACATGTTGTTGAAACATCACAACGCTATTTCCGGTGTTGAACTCTGGGAAATTTGTTAAAAATAAAAAGTGTCGACTGCTAGTTCTTGACGACTGACAGCTCACGTGTTCCGACATCAAGGACTACTACGTTTTATTCCGAGACATTCTGACTCGCAAAATACCATAGATGCTAAGAAAAATCACCGTACTTCAATTTCCAATGCCTAAAGATGCAATATATACTAGCCCTTTCATCAAACATAAATTTTTCTGAAGCCATAGTGCAGTTACGTTCGGCGACTGACAAGATTCCGCTCTGACGATTTGACACGTTTTTAACGCTTCAAATGCGAAAGGGTGCACAATTTTTATAATATTTGATATGCTGAGGTGCAGTAACTTATATATTTTAAATATCAGTCGACCTCAGTCAGATTTCATCTGCCAAAACGAAAATATTAGACTATCAAAATCGTGAGCTTGGTGCCAAAAGTAAACGCTGTCAGTCTCTAAACTAATGATTGCAACCATTCACACGCATGTATTTTATTTAGGATAACACAATATTAGGTTGTTCTTATGAATTTTTATTCATTTTGCTATATACTTCAACAGTGCACACCAAAAAACATAAAACATGTATTGTCAAATTAAAATTACCACCAGAAAGATTGTGCAGTGACCTATGTCTTAATACCGTGAAACCTGCCCCTTATGCTTATCTAGAATTATATCCATTTTCATGTTGTGCTGAAGTTGACGTTCACTGCTAAAGGCAAATCTTCAGGATTTACAAGTGATGAACTCGCAGAAGTTGTCCTGAAAATGCTTAAGTATTGTCAGCTAGTAAGTAGGCCTAATAGCAATGCCTGAAAAATTTTCTTTCCCATTTTATCTCGGAACATAAACTTTCATTCCTCTGATAGTGATACAGTGAATTTGCACACAATACACTCCTGCATTTTGTGGAAAGACTATCAATTATTATTATTCCAAACAACTTGCAAAACAGAATGTAGTTTAAAAGTTTTTGTTTTGTTTATTATTTTTCCAATGCACTTTTTTAGTTAAAAGAGCTGCTCAAAGCACTCACTGATACAGGATCCAATTCAAGCCATTTAAGACTCCTGCTTGCTGCTTGCTACTTTACTGAGGCCACAGACAATTTAACTTCACCATGAACCTGCAACTTCTTCATGGCTTGAATGTATTTTGTTTGGGCTATTTGTTGACAACATTATGTTGTTTTTTGATATATGTTTACAGAGGTTTTAAGAAGAGGGCTCCCAGAGCTATCAAGGAGATTCGCAGATTTGCAGAGAAGATGATGGGCACCCCTGATGTGCGCGTGGATATCCGCCTCAACAAGCACCTCTGGTCCCAGGGCATCAGGTGAGTTGCTCGCAACTTTTTTAGTTTTTATTTGACCGGAAGTATGGAATGAATGGAAAGAATGTCCATACCAGGGTTAGAAATTAACTTTTTTACAAGGGTGCCACCCCTTGGGGTCATGAGCAATCTTGCCACTGTAGATTGTTCAAACCTATAAAGGGAACAGTGAAAGCCACAGTTGAAAACCTGTCTTTCCTTTATAGGCAAGACAGATTCACTGCGGCAACAGTACCCCCGTTGGAGTGCCGGGGGTTTTCAGTATAAATAGTATCCCCACTTTATGGAAATTTAGTGCTTTAAATTCCCACTGTCGCTGTCTTCCTCATTTACTCTTTCCTATTCCTGCTCTGTCCTTCACTCTGCTATACTATCTTCTTCTTCGCTAGATCAATGACCTACCTTTTTTCTTGAAAACTCTTCCTGGACAAGACTCCTTGTTTGTGTATGAGGTCTGTTGGATCAGCTTGGGAGTGTTGGACGCTTTCTGCCGGGTGGTCACTAGGGCTTCCTATGATTGTACTATTTAGCACTATAGGCATTTTATATGTATGTGTTTTTTTGATGATTTATAATGATGTTTGTATTCTATTTTGTTTTTGTAACCGGGGTGTTCGCGTAGTTGAGGTCAACCCTCAGCCGTCCCCCGCGTGGGATGTCTTTATTGTAAATTGACTGGCCGTTGGAGGGCATTCAATTTTCCCACTGGGGTTGTTTCAGCAGATCTTTTATGCGGATCGGGGGTTGTCCGGTCCTGATTTGGCTGGGAAGAGTCCGCTGGACCTAAAGCAACAATAAATCAATCAATCAATACAAGGGTGCCCTTTGGGTGCCTTACTTGAAACTTCTGAATGCCCCCCCAAAATTGTTGAGTTCCCAAAGACAAATAAGTTGAAATAAGGAGTGACCTTCTAGGAGATTCCTTCCAGTTAAAGCTAATCAAACAGTTACAAAATGACAAAAATGAAAAAAACAAACCAATTTTTGTTTTGTTTTTTGGTTGTACTCAACGAAACTTTATTAATTTTATTTTAATTTTAAAAGTGTTTAAAATATCAGAGTAACAATACAAACAATAACAAGGGCTCAATGCTCAATATCTGAGAAGAACTCGCATTTTTGGTTGAAAGAACATTGACATTAATGAAATGAAAAAGCAGTGCACAAAATAAAGCCACTTTTCAGCTTTTTTGCTTGAACGTTATTCATCAAATTTTTTAAAAATTTTAATATGCTGTAATTTACCATCTTTTTTTCGGCTTGCTTGTTTCAGAGTAACTTCATGTTTTGTTTTGCACACGCAAGTCAGCAACTGACTCCCTGATTAGTCATTTAATAAATAACTGGTCAGTCAGAAATCTCTTCTTTTCATGCGTAAAGGGAGACTATTCCCAACCCATCGCAACCAAAAGTGAATGGAGAAAATAAGAATGCGATGTGCAACGGAATATTTTTATTGCTGTCACTCTGCAGTTTTTCTTTGATTATTCAATGAGTTAACTTCCTTTTAGGATTTTACATGCACCCATTGGACGCACTGTCAACTAAGATCTGGGTGCCCAAACAGGAATTAAGGCTCTAACGCTGCCATAGCCATGCCAGAAGCAAACACAAGGATGCTATGCAGTTTGTATCAGCCCCCATTCCCTTACCACCTTTCCACACTTTGCCATCTTTACATTATTCGTTTTTCTGCTATGGTGGTATAGGGCAACAGTGGGGAGAAGGGGGAGGAGAGATATCTTTTTTGTGAATTTTACTTTCAGAATGCACAGATTTTAATGTCGTTGCAAAATTCCTTCCCCCTAGGAATTTTTTTTTTTTGATTCTCTTTTTTGATAACACGTCCCATTCCTCACTGATATGTAACAGGTATTCCATTTACAATGAGTTTCGTCCATTGCCTGTGATTAGTATTTGTATAACTGTGTTTGTAATGTGTGTCTTCTCTATTAGTATCTAGGGGTTTGATGCATTTTATAATGTTATGATTCATTTAATGTCGAACTTTTCAAATTTACTTTTTTGCCGCATATGAAATACCCCACACAGACTGGGGAGCAGACAAGCAAACTCTGCTCCTCTATCTTTCTTTGATAAGCTCTAAATTGGATCATGGTTGCATCATATATGGTTCCTTCCTCTAGGAAAGCTTATTTGAAAGCCTTGGATCCAATCCATCATCAAGGTCTTTGGATCTGCATGGGGGCGTTTCATACTTCCCCGAAGGAAAGTCTCTAAGCTGAGGCTGGTGAACCTTGGCTCCACAGGCTTCAGCTCGCCATGAACTATTTTCTCAAGCTTAAAGCAAACCCTGAAAATACTGCTTATGATTGTGTTTTAAATCCATTATTTACACTTAAATACTCCCAACAAACTGAGTTATGCACCTCTGGAAATGTGTCGGACAAGTTTAAGTTCTAGGTCTTTGAGATGTGGTGTTGTACATGTAAGTGTGTGGCTATCAACAGATGTGTTGTGCATTTGAGAGTGTAGCTATCAAGTTGCATAAATGAAGCTTTGTTGTACTATTTACATGTTCATTTATTGTTGGTTGCATCTGTTATCTGTTGAAAACTGATGACCAAACCATGTGCGTGCAGACACGTGCCATACCGAGTGCGTGTGCGTCTAGCCCGCAAGCGCAATGAGGATGAGGACTCCACACACCGCCTGTACACCCTCGTCACCTTCGTCCCCTGCGCTGACTTCAAAGGTCAGTCCTGCTCTTGCCCTGTGAGGGCACTGGGTTCACCTTTCTCTCTTCCTTATCCATTGTTTATTGAATGGAGCTCTACACTGTCCAACCCGGCCTTTTCTCTAGAATTACCATTGTGTGAATATTGGCCAACCTAAACATCCAATTTGTAGGGTTTTATTCCGCTGTGGCTGACATAATTTCAGCCTATGGAGATCATGACCACAAAGAATAAGCATGAAGCAATCTCTACTAAAGTTTGAGATGAATGTGATGTGTATAGCTCCATTTGTGTTTTTTGTCTGTTCACAATTGTATATGCATGCTGTTGGGTTCAGAATGTTTTGCCTGTTAACGTTGTTTAGACTGCAGGATTGATGTTGGTATGTGGTGCACCCTCCGTTTCCAATTCACTGAGGTTTTTTAACATACATATGAAGAGAAAAGTCTGTTTTCACAAAGTTTCCAGTGAAAATCCGTTGGGACTTGCAAGTAAGGTTGAAAAATAGGACCGGTCTGTGACTGAGTGAGCTTTTTAAAAAAAAAAAAAATCTCCTTAGAACTGATACTAGGTAGTCAAAAGCCATTTAAAAAAAATGATTTCCTCATCACAAAACTGACATAGATTTAAAGAGCTTTTCATTCTGAACACAGTGGTATATTTTTTTTCCCCATAGGACAAATAGGTAAAAAGTTATTAATGTTTGAAAATGCCGAATGTTGGTGTTTTTTTGGCAACGTTTTGGAATTGAAGAAATTGACAACTTTGGAGTCTCAAAGTGAAGCCAATATTGATACCAGAAAGCTGATTTTTGACAGGTAACCCCTTCATATGTTATACTCCAAGCCCAATTTTCTTCAGGCCTATCCCATGTAATGTTCAGCCGTTTTGGTGCTTCAAAGTTGGGAAATCATCAAATTCGCAGTGCGTGCCGGCAAAGTATAGGCCTACTGGTGTGCTACTACGCTCAGCACTCGTGTCGCTGAATGGGCCTACGAGTTGGCCCATGGCCGGAAGAAAACCCGAACACCATTTGGGTAGACTTTTCTACGGCAAAGCGCTCCGCGATACAGTAATGCACAAATTAATAAATACCCTAGTTTTATAAAGGAAAGTCTGCTCTTTATTTCTTGCTAAGTTTTAAACTTCTAGTTAAAATCAAAATTACATCAAAACCGCTTTATCCACTTTGTTCGGCTCGTAACAAAACGTTTACACACGAGAGCCCACCATACTGATATGTAAATGAAGCTAAGTATCCGAACTTCTCATTGGTTCTTATTTTTAGGCCATCCAATGAAGTATCGCAAAGCGCTTGACGTTTGAAACGAGTCACCTCTCAGCAAACGACGGTGACATTTTTTTCGCAGCGGCATTCAGTGTCCGGATAGGGGCGTATTCAAAAGCTGTTTTCTCGGAATCTTTCGCATAAACATGCATTAAAAACAACACAGATGTAAAGATAAAGCTTTCAATTTTTATTTGAATACAGCCACTGTTCGTTTTGATGCAGTTTTACATTAATAATAAGTGTTGAAAGTGAAGTGAAAACTGAGTCAAAAGTGCCAAGCGGACAAGAGCCAATGAAGGGCTTGGAGTACCTACTGATACATGCCTCTAAAATGTCTCACAGAGGTCAGTGTAGAAGTAAAGCCACATGTTGGAGAAAATGACAGGCAGAAGAAAGTTTGCCTGGTAATAAGCAAGTGGGGTGCAAGCCGCATGGTGCAGATAATTACTCAGCACTGAAGTTCTAATCTGGACATCCAATAGGCACAGACTAAGCTGCATGTGCGCTTGACACCGGTCTCTGTCAACTGTGATGCAGCAGCTCATGAATTTCAAGTGCTTGAAGAACTAGTCCTGTTAATTACCTTAAAGTAATCAGTACAGACTAAGATGATTGGAGGGTGCACAGGTGTATTTAAAGCTGAATGTGAAGCCTTTTTTTTTGTTCCAAACTTTTGCTCATTTTAAATTATTCCCCTCTCCCATCATCCCCCCAATCCCACCTCCACCCTGACTCGTGAACGCAATGCAGCATTTTGCAGAAACTGCACATGCTATGTTGTACTACCACAGCACAACTATGTTCGCTGATGAACCTCGTTCAGCGATCAAGTGTGGTGCAACCCATGGGACGACGTGTTGCTGGTTTGGGCGTCCATCGGTCTTCAGCCCAGGAACCTGAGCATTGTAATACACCTTTGAAGATGAAACAACGTGACAGGCGTCTGTCATTTCAAACACTTGATGCTTGGCTGTCACATGGAGACTCGCAACAACATGATGGAAGTTACGCTGGGTCTATAAATCAACGAACGGGTCAGTGGGACACCGAGGATGATATTGACTTGCCGTACAACACAGACAGCTCCAACTCCACCCACAATTTAATAAACATCAGAGACGGTTCAGAGCTAGTGAACGACATTGTTTGGACAGACTTCACCTACAGAGGTAGCGTGGACATAGGAAACTTCGTGGTAGATTTATCAGATGATGGGGACCTGACATTGGCAGAAACTGATTCAGTTCAGACCCGAGCACATCGTGAACCGGAGTCAGAAGATGAGCACCTTGGTGTTGTCTTTACAGAGTATCAGTTTTCTACTGTCACCTATACAGCTGTTCAACAACTTGCCTTTGTAAACCTAACACTTGAAGAACTTGTCAGTGTAAACCTGAACACTAGTGTTGAGCAACTTTTAAACCCAACCACAGTTGTAGAAGTTGCCAGTGTAAACCTGAACACTAGTGTTGAGCAACTTGTAAACCCAGCCACGGTTGTAGAAGTTGCCAGTATAAACCCAACCACAGTTGTAGAAGTTGCCAGTGTAAACCTGAACACTAGTGTTGAGCAACTTGTAAACCCAGCCACGGTTGTAGAAGTTGCCAGTATAAACCCAACCACAGTTGTAGAAGTTGCCAGTGTAAACCTGAACACTAGTGTTGAGCAACTTGTAAACCCAGCCACGGTTGTAGAAGTTGCCAGTATAAACCCAACCACAGTTGTAGAAGTTGCCAGTGTAAACCTAACCACAACTGTTGATGAATCTGCCGATGTAAATGCAACCACAGTTGTTGAAGAACTTGACGGTTTAAAAGAATGTATCGGTGTAAATCCAACTGCTGGTGTTGAAGAACATGCCAGTATAAATCCAACCAAGGTTGTTGAAGAACTTGTCAGTGTAAATCCAACCATGGTTGAAGAACTTGCTGTTGGTGTAAATCCAACCACCGCTGTAGAACTTGTCGGTGTAAATCCAACCACCGCTGTTGAAGAATTTAACTGTGTAAATCTAACCGGTGCTGTTGAAGAACTTGCAGGTGTAAATATTACCATGGCTGTTGTAGAAAGTGCCGGTGTGAATCCAACCATGGTTGTTGAAGAACTTGCTGGTGTAAATCCAAACATGGCTATTGAAGAACTTGCCAGTGTATATTCAACTGCTTCTGTCGAAGAACTTGCCAGTATAAATCCAACCACGGCTGTTGAAAAACTTGCTGGTGTAAATCCAACCACAGCTGTTGAAAAACTTGTAAATCCAACCATGGCTATTGGCGAAGATGCCAGTCTAAACCCTAACATGAATTATCAACAGGTTTCTGTCATCTCCTGTATGGCCATTGAACAACTTGCCAGTGTATACTGGGACATGGGTGTTGAACAAGTTACTTCTACAGCCACCCACAATACAGTTGTTGAACAAATAACTGTCAGCCTTATCGAAGGTGAGCAGACATGTGCAGTCACGGGTTCTGAGAAGATATCGAGGACAGCTGTTGCTAAACGGCTGAACAACAGTTTGAACGCTGTTGATCAACTTAGCAACCCAAGGAGCACTGCGTCGGGCCCGAGGCTGAGTACATCGCGTAAAAGGCCAAGGACTTCCAGTGGAGTGAGCGATGAATAGACCCTGTACCTCTGACATCCAACACCAGTTCATCTCTTCATTGCTGTTGGTTTGAGTCAGGTATCCCTTACATGTTATTATGGTGGGTGTAATATGTGGGGACTGGCGCAGTTTGGGGAAAGATCAAGTCTCTAGCCTGTGTCGACCTCCACCCTAACTGCCTCTCTGTCTTCATTTCTTGGCCAGACCAATGCAACTGTTGGAGCAGTAAAACCAAGGGAAATCACACGTTCATTTATCGTGTGTGTGCATCATCACTTTTTCTGAAGATATAATAAAATGGATTGAAATTGTTTTCATTATTTCGCAGGCTGATCAAGTTAATACATATATTGTGGGAAATGAAATAAAATTCTTGGCTCAGCAAAACAATTCTTTTTTCATTGATTATATTGTGCCCTTATTTTCATTTTAGCTTTTTCTATTGTGGTCTTCATTTTTTTTTTTTTTTACATTATTTTGGCATATTTGTGCTTGTAAGTATACTATGGCTGTACCAGACTTGCCTATCGAACGGTGGTTCACCATATTCGTTCGCAATTTAGCCTTGGGAGTATGGTCGTCGGATCAGCGTGCAAAAAATATAAATTTTTAAAATTTATTTTTAATTTGTATTTATTTTTGATTTTGATAAAAAGACGCGCAATGTAGTTACTTCCCTTATGGAGGTGGCACATGTGCACATATGGTAAGTTCACCACACTTGTGTTACCGTTTCCTCCATTGTGCTCAGTGCTGTGTACTAGCCTGAAAAATAAGGTGAAGCTGTGACTAAGGCCGTTCTCCCCATCCCAATAAAGATGAACAAAAAGCTGTGACGCAGGCCGTTCTCCACATCCCAATAAGGATGAACAGCTAAACAGCAGGCCAGACAGAAAGCTTTTCTGAAAGTCTACAACAAAAAGTGACCTTGCCTGACTGCATCTCCGAAAGGGTCAGCGTTTGCAAGATGCACTTTGTTCAAAATTGTCTTCATAATTGCACATGGCGGTCTCAGTGACTGCGAAAGAGTTTATTACGTGAATCAAAATCACATGAGAAGTTTGAAGAAGCTGCTAAAGAAAGACCATACTTCCTTCAAAAACGTTTTCCAGGCACCTGAAAACCACTGGTGCATACATGCATATATTGTAACCTAAAGGCAGTGTGTAAGGTGTTGCTTCCATGAAAAAGTTTATTTGCTTCTCTTCTGCAAAACGTTGAACTGAACTCTTCACTTGTCCTTTCATTTATACTTTGTAATATCCTTTGCTTAGTAAACACACATTTTTATATTATGTATTTCCGTGCTCAATGTCAATATTAATGAGTTACAAGAAGACAAAAAGTCGGTCCATACGCAACAATCTGGTCAGAGTTTCCAAAATCTGGTTTTGAGCTGCCTGGAGTACTGTCGACACCTTTTTCGGATAGGCAAGTCTGGTGTATTGTATTTAGTGTCTAGCACAAAACCATACTTACATGCAGTCATACACCTATATTTTTTGGTTGGTTTTACAGTGAAGATAAGTTTGAAGTGCACATTATTTTCCAAAGCTTGCTTTTTGGTCCAGATCCTAACTGCCAAATGTTCACTGTTTGCTGCACATGGGCACTCGTACTTGTCATTGTGTACCATTACAACTCAATATCGCCTTGTTGCAACATGAAATAAAGAGAATGAAGAAATTATATACGTGATTTCGCTTTTATTAAGTTTTCCTTTTTGGGTACAAGAAACGTAAATTATTCTGATTAACATTATTAGGCTCGTCAGGACATGCTATTTTTATTATGTTCATCACAAATGCCTTTATTCTTATTATCAATAGCATTATTGTATTTGTAGTTTGTGGTAGGCAAGGTTGCTGACAGCACTCGCCTGGTCCCGTCGGGTGGTCTTAAACCTTGTAGTAGACTCCCCCTCCCCCCGATAGGCCACCTTTCTTTCGTCCAGTGGCTCTACCCGTTTCTAATTATGTTTTACTAGTGAGTGAAGTAGCTTTGCCTGAGACAGTAGCAATATCAATGTCTGGCTTTCAGCACCCCTGACTCAAAAATGGTTTGAATACTTTGAGAGAGAAATAATGAAACATGTGGCTACTTGAATGATTTCTTCAAAATAGCACATTGGCTCATATCACCTAATTAGTTACTATGTTTCAGCCATCTTCCCTGTTGAAACAGATAATAGGTAAATGTGCACATGATGGAAAAGCTGACGTGGTGTTATTTCTGTTGCAGGCAAACAGACGCTGAATGTGGACAATGAATGAATGATTTTATGACATTGTACTTCCTGAATAAACCGTGCAACCGGGTAGTGGCTACTGTGTGGATTCCTTCTTGTTTGGATTGTGTGTGTATATCTCTCTCTCTTCCCCCGTTGGTGTGCCAGGGGTTTCAGTATAAATAGTATCCCCACTTTCTGGAAATTTAGTGCTTTAAATTCCCACTGTCGCTGTCTTTCTCATTTGTTCTTTCTCATTCCTACTCTGTTCTATCAATCTGCTATACTATCTTCTTCTTCACTAGACTAGTCACTACCTTTTTTCTTGAAAACTATTCCGGGACAAGCTTCCTTATTTGTGTATGAGGTCTGTTGGATCAGCTTGGAAATATTGGACGCTTTCTGCCAGGTGGTCACTAGGGCTTCCTATGATGTTATTATTTAGCAATGTAGGCATTTTATATGTATGTGTTTTCTTAATTTATAATTATAATGACGTTTGTATTGTATTTTGTTTTTGTAAACGGGGGTTCGATAAATGAGAGTACAGCATCAGCGTCCCCTGCGTGGGATGTCTTTATTGTAAAGTGACTGGCTGGTGGAGAGCTTTCAGTTTTATCACTAGGGTTGTTTCAGCAGATCTTTTATGCGAATCAGGGGTTGTCCGGTCCTGATTTGGCTCGGAAGAGTCCGCTGGACCTAAAGCAATAATCATGTAATGTAATCTCTCTCTCTCTCTCTCTCTCTCTCTATCTCTCTCTCTCTCTCTCTCTCTCTCTCTCTCTTTTTTGAGTTTTATACTTTAAATTAATTTAGTTTTCCTATTATTGATTCAGCTTGTTTATTTTCTATTCGTTTTGTTACACTTTCTCTTTACAGTTTGAATCGCAAACATTTTACTGATTGTTTTTCTTTTAATTTTTCAATAATTTGTGACAGCAAATTTACTATAAAACAAAAGTTAATGTAGCCAATTTTCCAAAGAACTCCATTTAAGGCTAAGTTTTCATGTTTTTACGTAAACTTTAAAATAGAAGAAAAAAAATCGCTAATAAAGCAAGTTTAAAATAACGATGACCAGTAAGGCCGCAGGGATAGCTCGGTGATCAGAGCGCACGACTTGTGTGAGCGAGTCTTGGGCGACGTGGGTCCGAATCCTGACTTCAGCAAACTATTGTGTGATTGCCAGTTATTACGGGCCAGCTCCTTGATAAGCTTTCTGAGCTTGTAAGTGTGCTATATGAGATTTTTTTTAAAAAAGTAAAATGCGATATAAAATTTTTCAATATGCACAAAAAACAGTTACTGGGCTCGGTCAAGGGGAATAATCCCATCTTTTTCGAGATATGCAGTGAATTCGTAGTTCTTGCCCTTGGCTTAATTTCTCTGCATTTGTTTCTACCTGTACATGTCATACGAAGAATGTGAATCCAGTACGATTCGGAATTGAACGGTCATTTATTTGAATTACCATATGTAATAGAATGATTTGGAATTCCAGTAAACTTGAGAAAAAAGCTAGAGTATATTAGGAGGATCCAGTGTTTAGTGCTAATTCTTATTCCCAAATTCACTGCACTAGTATATATAAAATGAAGTCTTAGGTAAATGATTGCTAACTTCTAGTTTAAGTTATATGTTTTTCACATCTTTGTGTGAACACTACTTGAAAAAAAAAAATGCAGATAATGAACCAACGTAAATTTTAGATCCCTCACCAAAACTGTTGGTACTACTACCAGAATCTTGAGCCTGCAAAATACTGTAAAGCTGTTGAATCAACGATATAATTTTAAATTTCTAGGAAACATTTCCATTGGTGGCAATTGAAAAAAAGAAAATAATTGGACTGTTGTTGAACAATTACACAGTAACTATCGTTATATTTTATTGGTGGTTGTCTCCCTTGGACTTAATGTTGCGAGGACATGACAGTGCACACCTTCCCTACTATCATGTACAACTAATGGTATTACTGTACTAATCTATACATCCCAACCCCTCACCCCACCACTGGCACTTGGTTATAGCATGTCCACTGCCATAAGGACTGGCACATTGATTTCAGGGATCCACGGAATTAGAGTGATCTAATTCCGTGAGGGATCAGTGATTTTCACCATTATTCTACCACACGATCTTTAACCATGAAGAATGGAGCTTGGGAAAGAAGTAGCGGAGGGGTTGTTCATATGTATAAATAATTGTGTATAAATAAAGACTAATATATATACATGTATAGGATACATACTACTGCGCCACCCCTCTGCTATCGGGCATCCACTAATTCTTTCCTCGCTCCACTGTTCTTGGTTAATGTGCCTGTGGTTTCACCAATACAGTTTTGGATCAGTGATCTAGGGGCGGATTTATAGGGGGATCCCAGGGGGCACGGAACCCCTTACCTCCCTCGGGGGAAAAAATAAATAAAATAAACGCACACAAATACACACACACGTTTCCCTTCCCTCCCCCTTCCGCCCCCCCCCCCCCCTCCCCCCTCCAATCCTCCAAGGACATTATGACATACACTCTTTGAATTATAAAAGTTGTATTGGCCGGGGTTCTCATGTTTTGAACAAGATTGCGGTAAAACTTCAGAATATTGTGGTTCTCTTCCTTGCACATTTGTCAATGGCATCCAAGTCAATAAATTCTGTATTAATTTGGATTTTGAAAAGCTTAGCGTTGATTTGGTACCCAAGTGTGCAGCCTATTAACCATGTGATGTAGACTTGCTTTGACTGACATAGATCTTTTACTGTCTGATGACGTAATCTTATATTACCTACAAGCCCCCTTCCATTCCATTTTATTAGAGTTTATCTCTTTGCGTTCAGGATGGGTGAGAAATGACCGACAATGTTTCGGCTTGAATTAGTAAAATGCAAAAAAGTGACTGTAGACCTAGTAATCGTTTGTTTGTCCAGTTCTTAAGAGCCAATAGAATAATGTGTTTGATTTCACAATGCAGACATCTGCATTGCAAGCCTACTAATAGTTGTATTTATTTTTTATTTTATTATTATTTCTTATCAGCAGAATCAAGTTAGATTGCGACTTCAAACTCCGGCTAAGCAATAATTAAAACTTTAAAATTTAAAAAAATAAAATAAAAAGGCACATGAAAATGAGTGCCCAGAAAAAAAACACAAAATAAAACAGTGGCATTAAAATGCAAAGTAATACCGAATTTGATCTTACTATGCTCTTGACCTTCAGATGACCTTGAACTCCGGCTCCAAGTACACTCATGTAGGATCAAATAAACTACAGCAAATGTTGTATTATGCCAGTGACCTTGGGGTGAACTTGACCTTAACTTACATGTTACGGGATAGGATAGGATAGTGATAATATAGTTAACCAAACATAATGCATAAGTAAGGCCAATAAGCGCCTCTACATTGATACATATTAATTACAGGGCTTTTCTCCCTTTTTGTAATTTATGCAGACATGCGCAGTGTGTATTCTTAATAAGGTAGCTTCCTTCCCGCAGATATTCAAGTCTCCACTTTCTGGACATTTAGTGCTTTAAATTCCCACTGTCGCTGTCTTTGTCATTTGCTCTTTCTCATTCCTGCTCTGTTCTATCAATCTGCTATACTATCGTCTTCTTCGCTAGCCCAGTCTCCTACCTTTTTTCTTGAAAACTCTTCCGGGATAAGACTCCTTATTTGTGTATGAGGTCTGTTGGATCAGCTTGGGAATATTGGACGCTTTTTGCCAGGTCGTCACTAGGGCTTCCTATGATGTTATTATTTAGCAATGTAGGCATTTTATATGTATGTGTTTTGTTGATAATTTATAATGATGTGTGTATTCTATTTTGTTTTTGTAAACGGGGGTTCGATAAATTAGAGTACAGCCTCAGCGTCCCCTGCGTGGGATGTCTTTATTGTAAAGTGACTGGCTGGTGGAGAGCTTTCAGTTTTACCACTAGGGTTGTTTCAGCAGATCTTTTATGCGGATCAGGGGTTGTCCAGTCCTGATTTGGCTCGGAAGAGTCCACTGGACCTAAAGCAATAATCATGTAATGTAATATACACGCAAAAATAGCTGACGAGTTCCGTTGCACAAGACGAAATCAAGCAATCCGTCATGTGACTTTGGCGAGTTCGAAATATAGATACTTTTCTGCGAGTACATCATGGCGGCCAACATTGTAGACTTATCCTCCTTTCGATTTTAGCCTAGGATCTCTTAATGCGCAGGCGCAGAACGTCTTATTTTTCCCTACGTTGCTTTGTGAGTATTTTGCATACGAAACAAAGCGCGTAAACCACTGGCAGCAAAGCAACTCGCTACTGTTGAAGTGCAGTTGATTGGTACAACTGGTATGTGTAGATGTGGGAAGGGGGAGGGGACAGGGGAAGATGGTGCATAGCTATAATTGCATCTGTGCTTCTTTCTTTCTTTTCTTTCTCTATATTTTTATTTTATTTATTTTATTTTTATCTTTATACTTTTATTTTATTTATTTTATTTTATTTTTAATAAAATAAAATAAAATTTGTTTTTTAAATTTAATTTTATTTATTTTGTATCTCCATCATTCGTTTTGCGGATGACATTGATGGATTGGCTGGAGAGGAACAAGAACTTAAACAGCTGCTACAGAGGCTTCACACCATCTACAGAGCCTATGGAATAAAAATAAGTGCAGAGAAGACCAAAATGATGACCATTAACACCAATGGCATCAACACGGACATCAAAGTCCAAGGCCAATCCCTCAACACAGTGCATAGCTTCAAATATTTAGGAGCCATTGTATCAGACAATGGGTCCCGACAAGATGTCCTCTCCAGGATCGCACAAACAATTGCTGCCCTGGCAAGGTTGAAGCCCATTTGAAAAGACAAGACCATCAGTCTACATTCCAAGGTAAGGCTGCTGCGCTCCCTTGTTATCTCCATCTACATGGACCCTCACAGCAGATCTACAATGAAGAATACAAAGCATGGAGATGCTACAGAAGACTCCTGGGCATTTCCTATACCCAGCACATCACCAACGACGAAGTCCGAGAGACCATCACACAAGCCCTTGGACAACACGATGACTTGCTCACAGTGGTTAAGAAACGGAAACTCCCGATGGTATGGCCACGTCACCAGCTCACCAGGCCTTGCAAAGAACCATTCTGCAAGGCAAGATGCAAGGAGGTAAAAGAAGAGGGAGACCGAAAAAGAGGTGGGAGGACAACATTCGAGAATGGACTGGCTTGACCACTGACCTTTTTTCTAAGAATACAGGTCAGTGGGCTTGACGTTGAGCGAAGCCATCAGGATTGCTGATGACAGAGAAAGATGGGAATGTTGGTTAAACGATCATCTGTGGTGCCCCAACGACCTCAGAGTTACGGGATAGGATAGGAAAGGATTTTATTTTATTTTATATTTTGGTACCTGCCACCCCAGTCCTCGTCCGCCCCTGCGCGATGGAGCATAAAGATGGTCGCGTGTCACACGACCGTAACTGGCCACCCTTCTAACGGCTCGTTGACTTCACCTAACCCCTGGATCGATGACTATGTTACGGCGATGTTAGGTGTGATTGGTTTTGAGTCTGGAAGGATGGGGGAAGAGGGGGGGGGGAGGGGGGTACGACGGCTGGCTGATTCACGGAGCGTTGCAATCACGGCAGACTTGCCTATCTGTTCCCGTTCCTATAATAATAATAATAATAATAATAATAATAATAATAATAATAATAATAATAATAATAATAATAATAATCCTATCCTATCCTATCCCGTAACTCTGAGGTCGCGTTGGGGCACCACAGATGATCGTTTAACCAACATACTCCATATTTCTCTGTCCTCGGCAACCCTGATGGCTTCGCTCAATGTCAAGCATAGACCAGGAATACTTAGACCGCGCAGTGACGCCTTTGGTGTGATGACGCGTCACGAGTTATGCGACTTGATTGTAACATGTGTGAAAATGGCTGCGTCACAGAGCGAAGATCTGATGGAGAGGGGGAAAATAAATCGCAGGAAGAGTTACGGTGACCACTGTGCAGCTTTGAACTGCACAAACGCAAGATTAAAGGCAGCATGCAAGGGGAAGAGTTTTTTTGGTTTCCCAAAGGAAGAAGAACGGTAAGTTCTTGAAGAAATTGTAGATCTATTCTGACAGACAAGAATCGTGATATAAAAGAATTATGATGACCAAGACCGAGAGAGAGAGAGAGAGAGAGAGAGAGAGAGAGAGAGAGAGAGAGAGAGAGAGAGAGAGAGAGAGAGAGAGAGAGAGAGTATAATAATTACGTACCCTAATTATTATGTTGAAATCAATCGAAGCATATTTTTGTAAATAAATGAATTTCCGTGTGCACAACTAGATTTACGTTTCGAATTAGTCAATATCTTTATTTATATTTCGATCTCCATCTCTTTCTATATCACACACACACACACACACACACACACACCCACACGCACGCACGCACAAATTATACACACTAAAACTGCCAATCAATCCGTATGCTGTATAACCCCATACGGAACAAAAAATAAATTACGAATGTATGACACATATTCTAGACTAGTGTTTTTTTTTTTTTTTTAAATATTATTATTATTTTTATTTTAACTCAATTTATCTTATACATACTGTTTATTTCAAGCAACAAAACAATGCAAAAGCCACCTATATCACGGGTTACATTTTAGGAAGCGCTCATAACACCCTTACGGTCAAGAGGCAGCAAGTCATGAAAAAATAAACAGATGTGCATAAAAAAAAATTCTCAAATTTGAAAAGCCTTATTTCAAACATTTTCAACAGCAAAAGGTGAAAATCGCGGTCTAAAACATTTTTTTAAAAATATAATTAAAAACCCCCATATATAGACAAGAGACTAAGAACCGAAAGCAAGCCCATGTGAGGTTGAAGGGACGTAACTCCTCCACCGTACATCACTTCTCATAGAGGCGATATCGCGAAGTGATCTCTCTCTTCTTCCTTTCTCTCTGATGTCAAGCCAGGCCATTCTCGAATGTTGTCCTCCAACCTCTTTTTCTGTCTCCCTCTTCTTCTACCTCACTGCACTCAGTGCCACTGTACCTTGCAGGATGGTCTTTGCAAGGCCTGATGCTCTGGTGACGTGTCCATACCATCGGAGTTTTCGTTTTTTCACCACTGTGAGTGTGAGCATGTCATCGTGTTGTCCAATGGCTTGTGTGATGGTCTGTCGGACTTTGTCGTTGGTGATGTGCTTGGTATATGAAATGCCCAGAAGTCTTCTGTAGCACCTCATCTCCATGCTTTGTATTCTTCGTTGTAGATCTGCTGTGAGGGTCCATGTTTCGCAAACGTATAGGAAGATGGAGATGACAAGGGAGCGCAGCAGCCTTACCTTGGAATGTAGACTGGTAGTCTTGTCTTTCCAAATGGGCTTCAACCTTGCCAGGGCAGCAGTTGTCTGTGTGATCCTGGAGAGGACTTCCTGTCGGGACCCATTGTCTGATACAATGGCTCCTAAATATTTGAAGCTATGCACTGTGTTGAGGGATTGGCCTTGGACTTTGATGTCCGTGTTGATGCCATTAATGTTGTTGGTCATCATTTTGGCATTCTCTGCACTTATTTCCATTCCATAGTATCTGAAGGTGGTGTCAAGACTCTGTAGCAGCTGTTTAAGTTCTTGTTCCTCTCCAGTCAATCCATCAATGTCATCCGCAAAACGAAGGTGGGAGATCTCTCTACCCCCTATGCTGAATGTGCCTTCATGATCTGCAAGGGCATCTGACATGATGCGCTCTAGGAAGATGTTGAAGAGTGTTGGAGAGAGTAGGCATCCTTGACCCACACCGCGTTGTTCTGAGCCAGTTTCCGAGGGCGCTGTTATGGAGGACTGCACTGGTAGCCTTGTCATACAGGCTTTTGATGACTACAATAATTTTAGGGCTGATGTTGTACACTCTTATGGTTGCCCACAGAGCTGCATGCCAGACTCGATCCAACGCCTTCTAGAAGTCTACGAACACAGGATATAGATGTTGTTGGTGCGGTAGGTATTTATCGCAGATTATTCTGAAGTTGAAAATCTGTTCAGTGGTACTTCGCCCTGCCCTGAATCCTGCTAGTTCTTCAGCTATGATTTGTTCAGCTTAGGGTTTCAACCTGTTGAGTATTATTTTCAGGAGGGCATTGCTGGGATGGCTGATGAAACTGATGGTGCGGTAATTTTCACACTCCTGAAGGTTACCTTTTTTGGGAAGAGTGATGACAAGCGACTGGGTCCATGGTGTAGGCCACTCCCCACTCTGCCAGATCTTGTTACAGATAATGCTGAGGGCGTCAATCATCGCTTCTCCTCCTGCTTGAAGCAGTTCCGCGGGTATGTTGTCCACTGACTTCCCTTTCTTCAGCGATTGCACTGCTGCCTCAACTTCGTCTCGGAGAATTGGGAGGATGTCTTCTTCTTCTTCTCTGTTCTCTGGACTGCTAGAACTCATGGGTCTCCATTTGGTGTGTGGTTGTAAAGTTCAGAGCAGTACTCTGTCCATCTATCCAAGATTTCTTCTGTAAGCCATATGCCACACTTGCTTTGGATCGTGGAGACCTTGGGCTCTTGTCACTTGCCAGCCTCTTCACAGTCTGGTAGGCCTTCTTGCTGTTCTCTATTTCCTGGCATTGATCTTCAATCCAGATCACCTTTGCTATGCGCATGCCTTTTCGGATGTCACTGTTGATTTTTCGGTAGGCATCAGTTCCCTGTGAGGTGTTCTTTTTCCTTTTTTCATCTCTCTTCGTTTATCACACAGGTCCAAAAGTTCATTTGTGATCCACGGCTTCTTCTTTGGCCGGTGCTTGCCAAGGATCTCAGTGTCACAGCTGAGTTGAAGGTGGTGGTCTTGGTGTTGACAAGATCTACTTCACTAGCTCCCAAAATGAGCAGTAGTGCAAATTTTCCTCCAATTGTGGCTTGAAATATTTTTGCCACTTCCGGGTCTTGCAGTTTGTCCAGGTCGAACTTTAGTCTAGTGCACTGTTCCCGTTAGAAGATGTTTTCCGTGGCTGGCTCTTTTGTTGTTACCAGAATTAGGTTTTATTTTTGCTCAGTCTTCTTTTGTGGTCGGTGTAGTTCAGAAGGTTCATTTATTGCATTTAAAGTCTGTACACATAGTGATCTTAGGCCAACGACTACAATGAGTTTTTAGTTCCCGAGCTTTAAGCTCAGCTCGGGAGCTATTGTTTTTGGCTTTGTTCGTCCGTCCAGTGTCCGGCGTCCGAAGGTGATATTTGCGCACTTTTATCTGGAACTAGTAATGGACTAATTTATTTAAAACTTGGTATTTAGTTAGGTAATAGTGTACCCTACCAGATGACAAAAAAGTATGCACTTTGATTGACGTCATGATGGTAATGTCATAATTTATTGTTATTTTCTTGTTTTTTATTTCACATTATCAATGTAACAATTTGATCTGCTCAAACTCTTAATTAAAATTGCTTTAATTCTCCAGCATCGTTGATGTTTGCTGTTGTTGTGACAATGAGTTTATTTGCGAAATTACATTGTTGTCACATTACAAGATGATAATTGTAACGAACACTCGTTGCTCACATTGACCGCTAACGTTTGAATAATAGGCTTCTCTTTCTTCATATGCAAACAACTTTATTGTTACTAATCAACCTTTCGCTGTTGTGCAATTTTTAGAATCAACCCTGATGCTGTTAATAGACACGTCACAAATGAAATTATCGATTTAGCCCATATCAAAACGTACTTTTGAACGAGGTTATGTTTTGGTTTAATCTTTAATCTAATGCCGCCTGACCCCCGTTGTTGCTTAAAGGTTAAGTTTAGTTGGATTCTTTTTTTCTTGGCCCATGTGTCCCCTGCGACACTGACACAAGCACCGGTGTCGAGCTTGAAGTGATGAAGTTTGTTGTTGAGGAAGATGTCTGCTGACCAAAGATTACCATCGTTCAGGTTGAAGATATGTTCTAGTGTATCACTATTAGTAGTATAGTAGTCATCGTCGTTCGACAGAGTGTCAACGTTTCGTTGTTGATGTCGGCGAGATGGACCACTGCGACAAAGGTTTCTATGGTGCCCTTTCTTGCCGCAAGTAGAGTAAACCGCTGAGCGAGCAGGGCATTCACTAAGTTCTGCTGTGTGGTTCTTTGCCACAGTAGTGACAACTGTTAGCAATGCGCTGAGAATGGGGTTGAGCTGGGCGCTTGGATTGTTGATAAGGTTTTGGACCATGGCGGACTGCATGGACCGCTTTTTCACCTCGAATGAGTGCTTGATCTTAGTTGCGTGCCTCAGCTTGTCGGCTGAAGTGCATGGCCTCTGCTAGGGTCAGTGTGGCTTTTGATTGAAGGTCATTTGACAGTGTGTCATCTCTGACATCAACGACGATTCTGTCACGAATCAGTTCTTTTACTTGCACTTTTGGGTTTATTATTGTGTTTATCACACAGGTCCACTATTATTATTCAATGTGGGTTTATTATTCAATGTGGTCTTCTCTGCACTTATTTCCATTCAATAGGCTCTGGAGGTGGTGTCAACTCTCTTCCCGTTAAGGATTTTCAGAGAGGAGACTTCTAATTTTTTTGAAAAATTAGAAGTCTCCTCTCTGAAAATCCTTAACGGGAAGAGAGGGGACTATAAACTGATTAAAAAAAAAATAAAAAATAAAAATGCAAGTCTCCTCTCTGAAAATCCTTATCGGGAAGAGAGGGGACTATAAACTGATTAAATGATTAAATAATCAGTTCTTTTAGCGCGTCGAAATTGCAGTCGTTGGCTATTTTATGGAGATCTTGAATGAAAGATTCCATTGATTCCCCTTCTCTCTATTGAACTTAGCACGTTCGATGATGACGTTTTTCCGAGCATGGAAATACATGTCAAATGCGGCGATAAGTTTGTCAAGAGTGACCGTACTCTCATCTATAGCCAGGGTAGACAGAATGTTATCTGCCGTGTCACTCATAGTGTATAGGAAGGTGCTTACTTGCTCTTCTCTGCTCCTTTGAGAGAGTGCACTTGCCGTGTTGTACCGTTGAAACCAGTTTGGCCAGGAATCCCCTAAACCGTTGAAAGGCTTTGGAGGCGGCTGGTTAGCGACTGGTCGTGTAGCATGCTGTGGCTGGGTTTGGGCGTGTGGAACAGTCTCATTATTTTGGTCGTTAGACATGGTTCGTAAGGGTTACACCGCTGCCACCATCTAATATTGTTGATTGTGATGATGAATAGCCTAACACTTATTAAGTATATCCAGAGGTTTATTCAGCCGGACATGTTTCACCAGTCCTAACCAATGACGTCCCTCTTCCTGCCTACGCCATACTTATTACGTAGGCATATGCTCATGATAGATACTATTACAATCAGTAGCACTGTGACTTGAGATTTTCACCAACATAATGCAAAGGAATGCAGGTTCACGGACACTTTCGCAAGTACCAGAGATACATAGGAAAGCTATCTTCCCCAAAAAAGCTACCTTCCTCCAGCCTAGGCCCCCTTAGCTCTATTGTCAATCCAGACATCATTCCTAGTGGTTAGGAATTTAAAACACTGCACCAGGAGAAAGGAGATATATTGTTTCTAACGCTGCCTTAACCCTTGCAGTGTTTGATGTTTTTAAGTAAGGATTATACCATTGAATGATTGATGTATAATCAATGCATTCCAGTTTCAGAAGGCGAGGCTATTCACACTTTTCTGCTATCCTATGCACCAACGGGAATCCCCTCTATGAAAAATACTTCCGGTTTTTTTTCTCCGCGTGTTTTAGTGAGTTATTTCCAAATATTCAAGAATAATAACATGTGTCACTGGCCACCAGTATCGCACCCTCACATCCTATCCTATCCTATCCTGTCCCATAACCCGAAGGTCGTAGGGGCACCACAGATGATCGCTTAACCAGCATACTCCATCTTTCTCTGTCCTCAGCAGCCCTCATGGCTTCGCTCAGTGTCAAACCAGTCCATTCTCGAATGTTGTCCTCCCACCTCTTTTTCGGTCTCCCCCTTCTACTACCTCCTTGCACTGTGCCTTGCAGAATGGTCTTTGCAAGGCCTGATGATCTGGTGACGTGGCCATACCATCGAAGTTTCCGTTTCTTCACCACTGTGAGCAGGTCATCGTGTTGTCCAATGGCTTGTGTGATGGTCTGTCGGACTTCAACGTTGGTGATGTGTTGGGTATAGGAAATGCACAGAAGTCTTCTGTAGCACCTCATCTCCATGCTTTGTATTCTTCGTTGGAGATCTGCTGTGAGGGTCCATGCTTCGCAAGCATATAGGAAGATGGAGATGACCAGAGAGCGCAGCAGTCTTACTTTGGAATGTAGACTGATGGTTCTGTCTTTCCAAATGGGCTTCAACCTTGTCAGGGCAGCAGTTGTTTGTGCGATCCTGGAGAGGACTTCCTGTCGAGACCCATTGTCTGACACAATGGCTCCTAAATATTTGAAGCTGTGCACTGTGTTGAGGGATTGGCCTTGTACTTTGATGTCCGTGTTGATGCCATTGGTGTTGTTGGTCATCATTTTGGTCTTCTCTGCACTTATTTCCATTCCATAAGCTCTGGAGGTGGTGTCAAGCCTCTGTACAAGCTGTTCAAGTTCTTGTTCCTCTCCAGCCAATCCATCAATATCATCCGCAAAACGAAGATTGGAGATTGCTCTGCCCCCTATGCTGACTGTGCCTTCGTGATCTGCAAGAGCATCTGACATGATGCGCTCTAGGAAGATGTTGAAGAGTGTTGGGGAGAGTAGGCATCCTTGACGCACACCGATTGTTGTTCTGAACCAGTTCCCGATGACGCTGTTATGGAGGACTGCACTGGTAGCCTTGTCATACAGGCTTTTGATGACTTCTATAATTTTAGGGCTGATGTTGTACACTTTCATGGTAGCCCATAGAGCTGCATGCCAGACTCGGTCAAATGCCTTCTTGAAGTCTATGAACACATGATATAGATGTTGTTGGTGCTGTAGGTATTTCTCACAGATTATTCTGAGGTTGAAAATCTGTTCAGTGGTACTTCGCCCTGCCATGAATCCTGCTTGTTCTTCAGCTATGATTTGTTCAGCTTGTGGTTTCAACCTGTTGAGTATTATTTTCAGGAGGACCTTGCTGGGATGGCTGATGAGGCTGATGGTGCGGTAATTTTCACACTCCTGAAGGTTACCTTTTTTGGGAAGAGTGATGACAAGCGACTGGGTCCATGGTGTAGGCCATTCCCCACTCTGCCAGATCTTGTTACAGATAATGGTGAGAGCATCAGTCATCGCTTCTCCTCCTGCTTGTAGCAGTTCCGCTGGTATGTTGTCCACTCCCGCTGACTTCCCTTTCTTCCCTCACATACTTTTATTTTTTTTTGCTGCAGTTTATTATCCCTTTCTATCGCCAGTGGCGCGCCTAAACCCTACCTACCTAACATTATTTGTGAATTTTTGAAAAATATTAGGAAAAACATAACGCCCAGATGCTGGCTCGAACCCACACCTGTCAGGCGCCATTGGTTTCTGGCTTGTGGACAAGGCAAGTTAGTCCCGCCTTAGCCCACTTGGCAACAACGCTCGCATAAACATAGTCAGTTACTTCGTGTTTTGTGAAGGTTGCGACGGCGAAGCTATGGAAAACTACAAGAGTTTTCAGGTCCTGTTTCACTTTCTGTCGATGATCGACGCACCTCCGAAGTCGCCACAAATACAGGCCTCTACGATTGTTTTTTGCATTCTTTCACTGAGCATGTACTTCCTCCACCGTTTTTATACTTATCCCACTCATTTTCGGGCTCTAACAATCGTCGTTTTCGGCAATTTGCCATATTTAAAAGTCACGCATCAAGCTTTGATAAAAGCAAAACAAGCAAAACCGGAACTTGGTTTCATATAACCTCGTTTTAATTTATAATGGCGATACCCACGAGTTTTTGTGAGAGGTGCCGGAAAGTTGTTATTTTTATGCCTGTGTCTGTGGTGCGTGCTGCTGGTGATGTATGCCTGTGTTGGGTAAATGTCTATGAACTGGATGTATGTGTGTGCATGGGCAGTGTGTATGTGCGGATGGTGTCGGGGGGCTGCCGTTGTGTTTTGTGCAAGTTGTTTTGTGCAAGTTGTTATTGTTTGTAAACATCCTCATGTATATCAGATATTGTTGTGAATTTATTTTTTATTTTTTTTTTAATAATTAGAGAGCACTCATACCCCCATTGTAATTGCCAAATCTGGATAAATAAAGTTGTTTGAATTGAATTGAATTGAATTGAATTGTGAATAATAATATTTACTTCCAGTGTTTTACACTTATTCTTTTTTCTCCATCGCTCCTGCGAAGTCCTCTCAGATAGGATTTTAGCCGGCCAGGAGTGCGAGATTTAGGTTTTACAGTGCACATCGTTCATTTAGATAATACAAAAGCGACACTTCTCATTTATTAGAGAGAGAGAGAGAGAGAGAGAGAGAGAGAGAGAGAGAGAGAGAGAGAGAGAGAGAGAGAGAGAGAGAGAGAGAGAGAGAGAGAGAGAGAGATTATTTTGCCATATCACAATTAATGTAATCGTATTTACAGACAGGCTGAGTGGAGGAGTATATAGGAATAGTTCTGTAAATAGGTCCAAAGGTACTAGACTGGGTGGTACCTATCTATTTGTTATTTGTGCGTGGTTGTGCTGGGTAGAGGGTTGTATTGTGACAAGTTATCGGGGGACTTGAAACAACAATGTTGGTATCAGCCGTCAGTCTGTTATCTGTGCAGATCTAGTCAACACTTCCGTCCCCATATGTACTATATATAATACTTGTGCCGTTTGTTTCCTAAGATTTATTTGTTTGGGTTGTTGTGCGAAATACCGATAGCTATGATAATGAACATCATGTCTAAACGAAACCAAGATGTACATAGACTACATTCATTTCGTGTTTAGTAATGTCTATATATTTCGAATCTAGTATTATCTATGTATTTTTGTTCCTAGTATTGACTATGTTTGTTGTTCCTAGTATTGACTACGTATGTTGTTCCTAGTATTGTCTATGTATTTTGTTTCTTGTATTATCTATGTATTTTGTTTCTAGTATTGTCTATGTATTTTTTTAGTATTATCTATGTATTTTGTTTCTAGTATTGTCTATGTATTTTTTTTCTAGTATTATCTATGTATTTTGTTCCTAGTATTGTCTATGTATTTTGTTTCTAGTATTGTCTATGTATGTTGTTCCTAGTATTGTATATGTATGTTGTTCCTAGTAATGTCTATGTATTTTGTTCCTAGTATTGAATCTGTATGTTGTTCCTAGTATTGTCTATGTATGTTGTTCCTAGTATTGACTAGGTATGTTGTTTCTAGTATTGTCTATGTATTTTGTTCCTAGTATTGAATATGTATGTTGTTCCTAGTATTGTCTATGTATGTTGTTCCTAGTATTGACTATGTATGTTGTTCCTAGTATTGTCTATGTATTTTGTTCCTAGTATTGACTATGTATTTCGTTACTAATGTTGTCTATGTATTTCGTGTTTGTAATGTACCAATGTCTATGTTTACTACAGATATTTTGTGTCTAATATAAAATTCCAATGTCTGTGTGTATTTCGTGCCAATAAGGTACACATTTCTGTGTATTTTGTGTCTGTGAGATACCAAAATCTATGAGTCTCGATAATGGGAGAACCTGGTCCGTGCCAGTTTGTGAGGCGGCTGTGAATAGCCTACAGTAAATCTTCGCCTTCGGAGACAAAAGAAAGATCACCTGCGATACGTTAAGTCTTAATGGTTCAGTGGTTTATTGAGAATTTTGTCAAGCAAAAAGTGTTTGAAGTGCTGGAAGTGGAATTAGACTGAAGACAGCTTGAAGTGGTTCTGTTGGGTTTAGTGTAGAATGTTGTAGAAGCAGCGTGATAAAGTTGCATCTGTTGTTATTAGTGAAGGAAAATGTACAAAAACTAAAGTCATCGATAACAAATTTTCAGTTCCAATTAAAAAAAATAAAAAAAACTGTTTGCAATCGAAATCTTGACCTTAAATAAAATAGATTTTTTTTAAAAAAAAAGGACAATTATCGTAGTAACAAGTTGAAGGTGAAAATATATATATTTATTTTATTTAGATGTTCTATACTTTAATTTTTTTCATTTTTTAAAAATTTTGTTTAAAGATACCTAGTTCAAGACTGAGCAGAATTTTAAACCATCTAGAACTGATTCTAAGAGAACTGTGTTCTTTATCAGTACTCAGTGAAATGTATTAAAGGTATTGATAAAACAGAAGTGGACATGGGAAAATAGACTTCAATCATACCGTCAAAGGACAGACAAGGTTTGTTTATTTATTATTATTTAATTATTTAATCGTGCGTTGTTACAACTTCTTCTTTTTCTTCTTCTTTTTCTTTGGCGCTTAAATTATATATATCTTTATAAATATATAGATACATACAAGTTTTTATATATAAGGTAGGTTACTGTTAATAGTTCATGAGTTTTCCTCGTTTTGTTTTATAGTTATTCTGCATTGACATAAGCGCCTAGAGCTAAGTCTAGATTAGGCGAATAAATAATAATAATAATAATAATAATAATAATAATAATAATAATAATAATAATAATATAATAATATTATTATTATTATTATTATTATTATTATTATTGTTGTTATTAATGAAGAAGAGGAATATAACATAATAGATGTACCGCGCGGTTAGAAAGTAACTCTCTATTAAAATTGACCTATAACGTTTGTAACTAATACTACATTTGTATGTAACAAACTGTATTGTGATCTTTATAGAGGGAGAATTTAATTGCTGGTATCTCACAGTGAGGGGAGCTTCCTTAATTACACTGCATGAGAGAGCTCAGCTGGCCGGTATCGGAGGAGAGGAAAGAGATCAGGCACTGTACTCTCAGGCGACGTGCCATTAAGGACTGTGCTGTTGTCACTGTGAGATGAACTCAGAGACGAGCAATTTGATGTTACCACTGTAAAAGCTGTTACAATACCTTTTGTTTCATACAAACGCAGTACTGTTTACAACCTTTACAACCTATTTCTGAATAAGGAGTGACGTTTTGACCATCCTGTTTAAAGCTTTGTTGTTTGATTTTCTTTCTTCGATATTCTCAACTTGTTCATGATACCTGAATGTGTGTATTAACTGCGGGCAGTGCGTATAGATAGGCCTACACCTATATTGAGTTCATCAATCTTTTCCCTCTTCACGTGCCAAAATGCTAGTTCCTTTGATAATAGCCTACATAATAATAGATCTACCTAACAGCCAACTGAAAGAATCCGTCAGTGTAGCAAGTAAGGTAATGATAAATGTGTACATGAGCCGTTGTAATTACGTGGCTTCTATTACTTTGTACCAAAACTTACAGTGAGTCTGCAGGATTTTTTAACTTCTTATTCAAACTCGTACACTACTTAGTATAATTATAGAAGAGTTAATTCATCCACACTATTGCGGTGAAAGTACTCCAATAAGCCTATTTAATAGCACGGCGGTGTTTAACTGGGAGTGCCTGTAGCCACCTCTAGGACGTTTTCCAAGAGCAGCTAAAATCATACATTATATATAGCCTACTGATTACAGCTTCTTTCAGAACGCGCAGACACGCAATTTACATTAGATTCTCGGAAATTATATTTAAACACTAGTAGTAAATGTTCATCTCTATGCGCGAATGAGATTTTTTTTAGGGGTGAGGTGGTGGAGGCCATACAGGGTTCATACTCACTTTAAAGCTTTTACATAGGAACAGAGCACAGGTGTAACGTGATATGCGATAGTCCCAATGGAGCCGGTACCATTTTATTTATCTTTTTTTTTTTTAGTCAGAGAGAGAGAGAGAGAGAGAGAGAGAGAGAGAGAGAGAGAGAGAGAGAGAGAGAGAGAGAGAGAGAGAGAGCCGGAGTTATTGAGTGAGAGAGAGTCGGAGTTGTTGGGTGTGGTGGGAGAGTAGAATCTTAAGGCTAAAGGTGTCCTGAAAAAAAAATGTTGTGGAATGTAACTAAGATAACTAAGAAACTGACTAAATAAATCAGGAAAGAAATAGTTCACATAACTTTGGTATAGTTTGGTAAGTTAAATAATAGTACCAAATATTGAATTGATAAATCTAACTGAAGCTGCCCGAGACATCCACTTGCTGCTGCTGCATGCGCATCGCCCGACGGCCATGCGCCAGGCGACTTGCGCACAATCCTGGGACATAGGGAACGGTGATAGGGGACTGTGACGAACGGACTTATTCGACTAGTTTTACCCTGCTTACTTTACGTTGTAGCCTTGTTTAGTCATTGTAATCTTAGAATGTTAATGTTAGGCTGCAGCAGACGATGGAAGTAATCAAGCGTAGCAATGGTATACTGCCGTTTACACACAGTGGTAGTTGACGGTAAGAGCGAAGGCAATGACATCATCGTAGCTACGTTAGGCGAGTCGATTACCAGCCAATGAGAACACAGTTTATAATGGACTCAGCCAGGTCTGGCTGATTCAAATAGAGAGATAGAACGGCAGTCGTTTTTGAAACGATGAGCAGTAAACAGCTACACAGTTAGCAGTAAGATCTCTCCGGAATAGACCAGGAAGCAGGACTTGAGAATCTTAGAATTCAATCAAGTAGCCACGAGCCTGACTTTGTCAAACAGGTAAATGAACATACTTCTGTTTCATCTTGATATATTTATATTATTGTTGAAATTATGTTTGTGGAATTTGCTATGCATAGATTTGAATTGTTCGTCCAACGTTGCGTGACCACGTGGCGAAACACGACCGGTTGCGCCGCCATGTTGTATACCGGACGGAACCACTGTTGGTTAACCTATATGTATGTTTGCAGACCAGTGGCTGTACCAGTGAATGTTTATAATATTATTAATTCTGTATGTGTATAGTTAGCCATGATTTATATTTATGTATGTATAGGAAATTAGAGTTGAGATTCCAGTGGACCACGGACGTAGCAGAATGTTCGTCGCTAATGTATAGAGATGAGGGCTACTTTGGCTTTCAGTGAGACGCTCTGCACAAACCTATTACTCAAGGTTGTGCAGAATTTCGTCTCTTGTGTTACAGACGAGCAGGCGAGATATAACGTGCGCCCAACTCCACAGAAAACACGAGTTGGCTGTTTAGCCTCTACAGCACAGGACTGAGAGAGCAACCCTGGAAAACACTCTCCAAGACACCACAGCGTGTCAAGGGACCAAACTACACGACGACCCAGCGTGTACCAGAAGCTACCTCAACAAAGGGCTTCAAACCCGCTACTCACAAGTTAAGTGCATAGGAAAAAGGTGCACTAAAACTGGTAGCAAAAGGACCACAGTAGTCCACTCTTCAGAACTATAGTAAAACGGACCAAGTAGTCCAATCTACATGAACTCTAGTAGCCAGTGCCCTATGAAGACATAACAGCTGCCTAGACTATCAGCGATCGAATTATTTGCAGTGACTTATGACTGTTTAAGGTAGATTAGTACATCGAGGATCTTGTATAGAGTAGAAGAAATAAATGTGTGATTTTAACTGTTATCAAGTGGCTGGACTACATATGATTCACAGCCATGTGAAAGCTAGTGTGACAGTGATCTTTTACAATTTTTCTATCTATCTCTGTATCCCAGCCTTAACACAGACCGAGCTAAATAAATAAATGTATTAAAGTAATTCACCGGGTGACTAACTAGCAGTTCCCATGGAATAAAGCGTGAGGGTTACAGCATTCCATTGCGCAGAGCCCAGCAACCCATAAACCCCACGTTACAGGGACTTACGACGGCCAGGCGACTTGCGCACAATACTGGGACCTAGGGAACGGTGATAGGGGACCTACGACGGCCAGGCGACTTGCGCACAATACTGGGACCTAGGGAACGGTGATAGGGGACCTACGACGGCCAGACGACTTGCGCACAATACTGGGACATAGGGAACGGTGATAGGGGACCTACGACGGCCAGACGACTTGCGCACAATACTGGGACATAGGGAACGGTGATAGGGGACCTACGACGGCCAGACGACTTGCGCACAATACTGGGACATAGGGAACGGTGATAGGGGACCTAGTGCTTGCTGGGTGTATCTGTGGCACTGAGGTAGGACATGAGCGTCAGGATCTTTAAAGTCAGTGTGATAGAATGCGTGGGAGCATAGCCTAGATCTCGGTTGGCACTGTCATCCCAAGGATGAAATCACACCTTCTTTTACTGTGCAACGAGAATCAAGTGTAGGTCTTTTTTTTTTTAGGGGGGGGGGGGGGGGGGGAACTTGGGAACTTTGTCCTTTTATTTCACATGACATGATTTAAATATACAAAAGGCAAGAGGCTCAGAGCCCTATAGCCTTGTGTCCGTTTTTTTTTTTAACCTAAAGATTGTTATGAACAAGACACATTAGGGATTGGGAGTAGTGGACTGTATGGGGTGAATGAAGGGGAGCTGGGGAGGGCGTGATCTAGTTTGAAACTTATTCCTTATTTCTTTGTATGAAAGAGTTGAGGTTGGGGGTATGGAGGTGGTGAATCCATAATGGAAGGGTATTAATTGAATTTATTTATTTATTTATTTATTCACTTTTTATATAGCTTTACCAACTCAAGAGCCGCTCAAAGCGCTGGCCGATAAAGGATCTAACTCAAACTGCCCGAGACGCCCACCAGCAGCCTTTGGGCGCATGGCCTGACGCCCGGACAACTGAGCACAATCCTGGGCAGCCAGGGATGGGGGAGAAGGACCAAGTGCATGCTGGGTGTGTTCTTGTCACCGGCACTCACCCGTCTAGGACATGAGCGTCAGGATCTTTAAAGTCCGTTACGAAGGATTGTATGCGACACACAGACTAGACCTCGGTTGATACTCTCATCCGAAGGAGTAGGAAACGGGAGTAAAATGTCTTTCCCAGGGACACAACCCAGTGGCCCGGCCAGGGCTCGAACTCGGGACCTTCAGATCCGCAAGCCAAATCTCTACCATTAGACCACCGAATCTGCTGTCTTTAATGCTTTGTGAGGAAAACGTCAGTTGAAAAGACTATGGAGTGGAGATAGCGAGTGGAAATGGGGTGGGTCAAGGAAGATAACTAGGTAGAACAGTTATCCTGTGAGGATAGAAGGGGGGGGAGGGAGCTGAGGGTTCGGGGGCTCTCCTGTGTGAAAAGGGGGTGGGGATAAGGTTGGGGTGGGGGGCTTGGGGGAACATGGCAACACTAACCAGCAGATCGATGAAGGAGTTCACAGGTGGGTGAGCACGTGTCTTGTTTCACACGGCAGTGGAGTTTTGTGCACCGTGGATCGCGGGAATGGCTGCGGCTTATGGGGGACGCTACACCAGGGCTGAGACTAAGGGGGAACACATTGCACGGACCGTTAAAGACTAAAAGGATTTAGTTAGAATCCCAGACTATGCACTAGCATACAGTGCACTTTTATATTGTAACTTGTGTCTTCTTTGTTTGGATTTCTGATGAAAATGTGAGGTTTATGCCAGTAGAGAAAGAAAAATGTACTGCTTCTGTTGCAAGTCAGTATTATTATTATATTGAAATTAGTTTGAATACCAAGTTATACAAAGAAAGAATGTGGCTGTGTTATCAGGTTTCATGCGTACACAATTCCATACATGTATGCCACGCGTACACTGACTAGGCAGGAGCCAAGGACGTGAACCCCAAAACAAACAAACAAACGGGCAATTGAGCACTGGTACGAAAAATATAAATAATTTATAGCGTAAATTTCGCTCTTCATTGTATTAGTTTTCTATCTCAAGTTTTTACATTAACTGATAAGATGTATAACGAACATTTGGACTTCTCCCTCTTTCTCCCTTAGCAAATCGCTATTTCATTAGTTGTTTATGTGTCCGTAGCGGTGTGATGGGGCAAAATATGGTACTAAACCAGTTAAGTGATCTTTAAAATCACAGTCGCCAGTTCAAGTATAGAACTAGTGTAGATTGGTTTTTCCTAGTAGAGATATTATCACCTTCAGAGGTGCTAAAAGCCCGACTCGTACGAAGTCAGTAGTTCACCAGGATTTCTCATTAATCAATTAAACACCAACAAAATTATTATCAGTGAAGTTTGTCAAGTATGGTTAGCTCTGGAAATAGGAGAGGGATGGATGAGAACAAAGGTCGCCCGTGGGCGAGTCAGCAGCATTTGGAGAACGAACAAGTACTTTCAGCAATCATGCTCCCTGTGGTAACAACCGATTAAGGGTAGAAAATTAAATAACTGATTTCTAGCTTTTTATCAGACAATACAATTGTAATGTATTAAAGTTGTTTAACGTTTTTTTTTTTTTTTAGTTCTACCGCGAGAAAGCTTGTAGTGCTATTGCATTTCATAGGATTGGATTTCGTTTTCTTGTATTTGAGCTCCAGTAATCAAAATGGCTGGTTCCTGTAGCTGCTCCACAATAGTTCCTGACTGTGTAAAGGGAAACGTGATTATTCCACAACCAAACAAAGGGATCTCACATGACTATACAAAAAGCTTTCAACTATGACTAGATACTTTGAAATAATTCTATATAAGATTTAAAAAAAAAAAAAAAAAGAAGACGCCCACGTTTATGCGTCTATATTTGATCAGCCTATTACAATCCTATTAGATATACCCTCCTGCAGAGCCAGGCTTAATTGGATCAGTGATATGCAAACACACCCAATCCCTCCTCAGGGCAAACTAAACGCAGCAATGGACACGGACAATCAACTGCACTCAGAACTGGGGCCTGATGCATGGGAGTGCTACTACCGTTGTCTCCAACTTCCGCAGTATTATTTAAAGTTGCAGGAATAGTTAAGGATGTAGATCTATATTACGTATGGTTTGAAGGAAGAGTATGTAGATCTATATTACGTATGGTTTGAAGGAATAGTATGTAGATCTATATTGCGTATGGTTTGAAGGAATAGTATGTAGATCTATATTGCGTATGGTTTGAAGGAATAGTATGTAGATCTATATTACGTATGGTTTGAAGGAAGAGTATGTAGATCTATATTACGTATGGTTTGAAGGAATAGTATGTAGATCTATATTGCGTATGGTTTGAAGGAATAGTATGTAGATCTATATTATGTATGGTTTGAAGGAATGGTATGTAGATCTATATTACGCATGGTTTGAAGGAATAGTATGTAGATCTATATTATGTATGGTTTGAAGGAATAGTATGTAGATCTATATTATGTATGGTTTGAAGGAATAGTATGTAGATCTATATTACGTACGTTTGAAGGAATGGTATGTAGATCTATATTACGTATGGTTTGAAGGAATAGTATGTAGATCTATATTACGTACGGCTTGAAGGAATGGTATGTAGATCTTTATTACGTATGGTTGAAGGAATGGTATGTAGATCTATATTGCGTTTGGTTTGAAGCGGGTTGACGGCCTCGAAAGCTGAACCAAACAATAATTAACATTACCCCGTTTCAAAAGCAAGCGCGCCCTACTCCTTTGGGTGACAGTATAAAGCAAGGTCTAATCTGTGCCCGCACCCATTCCATAGCACGGACTTTAAAGATTCTGACACTCATGATCTAGTCGGGTGAGCAAGTACTGGTCCCTTATTCTCCATCCCCGGTCGCCCAAGGTAGTGCTCAGTTGTCAGGGCGTCGGACCATTGGCCCAAGGCAGCAAGAGGGCGCTGTATAGGTCAACGCCTCGAGCAGCTGTTGAGCTGGAAAGGCGCTATAATATGTGTTTGTTTTGTGTAGGAGTGTAACACATGGGTGTGTATGTTGGTTACAGATCTCCGCGTTTTGAGGCATATAGCATCCGGCATAATTTTTGTATTATTACTTCCCAGAAGGAAAATTATGGACAGGCACGAAAGAACTCCCGTACAGTATAATCTTGCCTGAATACGGGTCTGTGACAGGAACTTCATGACTGTACATGTACAGCTGACTGGAACTTGCCATTGCTAACACAACATAGAGTTACTTTGTCCTTCTATTCATGTCTACAGTATAACTAAAAGCGCTTAACCCGTTTATCAGCCTGGAGACACAGACATGATATGGCTGGTTGTTAGATCTTGAGGGTTTATCTTTTTACAATGAGGCAAAACAAAAAGCAGAGCATTCTTTAAAGGACTCAATTCAAAGTCTTTGTTTACTATTGGCCAAAACGAGTGTACCCTAAAATTCACATTGTTATCACATTACTCAATGATATAGTGGGATTTCCTTGCTCACACCAACCGCTACAGTTCCATTTCGGTTCTGAAAGGGAGTTATTTCCCCTGTTTTAAACGTGTTTTTTTTTGGTTACCTTTAATCCTATTTCTAATGAAACCACGCGGCTTGAAGTGTGCGTCTTTGGTGTCTGGGGTAGGGCAGGGTCTTTAATCAACTTAAAACGAAAAACCTTACGAGCAACTGTTTTTACGGGTTCTGTTTCTTACCGGCTTTGGTAGATGCTATTTTTAGCTCCAGAATATTGGCTGGCCATTGCTACTTATAGGCACAAAAACTACAGAATTTATTCCTTTAAAAAAAAGTTTTAAATACAACTACTATTCTTTTGAAAAAAAGTTATTTTTTGTTGTAAGCTTTTCGCTCAGTTGGGCAACATTCACTGTGAATGTTAAAAGGATCTGTCTAAGGGGCTTGGCCAAAGTGGGTCCCTTTTGGGTTTTGACCTCAGACCTAAAAGCTTAGCAAGTATCCTATAATTAATATGTGCAATACCAATGCTACTTGCCTTGGGAGCATTTTACCACAGGTTATACTGTTTTCAATGGTTTCATACAGATAACTCAGTTGTTCGATACGTTAGATGGTGCGCATTACGCAGCAAGTGGGCGCCTTGTGCGGCTTGAGGTAGATCCTGTTCTCGTCCAGCACCTTGAGCAGATCTTTGATGTGGAGAATCGCTATATAAGGACGGCTATTTTTTTTTTTCTTCTATAAGTGCGTGCATACATGTGATTCCTTTGGTTCTGGCAAGAAGGCATGGTGTTCCGCTAACCTTTGGGTCGTTGGGTAGAAAGACGTTTGGGGCTTTTCTTTACTCTGGGCCACCGTAATGAGGGCGGTACCCGTATCTTCCGTCTCGCTGCTTTACCTTGCCCGGTTCTAAACGGAGCCAGGTAGTGCTACCCATTCACAACTGGGTGGACTGAGTTTGTGGTGCGGTTGTTTTATTTGTGTCATTGGATGGTGGCTTGCCAAGTATGGTCACCCATCCATGTAGGCTACTAACCACGTTGCTTCACCCATCCATGTAGGCTACTAACCGGGGTCCACGTTGCTTCACCCATCCAAGTAGGCTACTAACCGGGGTCCACGTTGCTTCACCCATCCATGTAGGCTACTAACCGGGGTCCACGTTGCTTCACCCATCCATGTAGGCTACTAACCAGGGTCCACGTTGCTTCACCCATCCATGTAGGCTACTAACCACGTTGCTTCACCCATCCATGTAGGCTACTAACCAGGGTCCACGTTGCTTCACCCATCCATGTAGGCTACTAACCAGGGTCCACGTTGCTTCACCCATCCAAGTAGGCTACTAACCAGGGTCCACGTTGCTTCACCCATCCATGTAGGCTACTAACCAGGGTCCACGTTGCTTCACCCATCCATGTAGGCTACTAACCAGGGTCCACGTTGCTTCACCCATCCATGTAGGCTACTAACCAGGGTCCACGTTGCTTCACCAATCCATGTAGGCTACTAACCCGGGTCCACGTTGCTTCACCCATCCATGTAGGCTACTAACCAGGGTCCACGTTGCTTCACCCATCCATGCAGGCTACTAACCAGGGTCCACGTTGCTTCACCCATCCATGTAGGCTACTAACCAGGGTCCACGTTGCTTCACCCATCCATGTAGGCTACTAACCAGGGTCCACGTTGCTTCACCCATCCATGTAGGCTACTAACCAGGGTCCACGTTGCTTCACCCATCCATGTAGGCTACTAACCGGGGTCCACGTTGCTTCACCCATCCAAGTAGGCTACTAACCAGGGTCCACGTTGCTTCACCCATCCTAGTAGGCTACTAACTGGGGTCCACGTTTCTTCACCCATCCATGCAGGCTACTAACCGGGGTGCACGTTGCTTCACCCATCCAAGTAGGCTGCTCACCGAAGTCCACGTTGCTTCAGCAAAATATTTTCTGGCGCGTGGCCAAACCACAACGCTACTGCTCAACTCTCTCACAGTGAAGGGCAACCATCTTCAATGGTTTGTGTAGCTATCCAGCTGAATTTGTATGGCCCATCGCTCTCAGTGGTGAGATTGTATGGCCCATCGCTCTCAGTGGTGAGTTTGTATGGCCCATCGCTCTCAGTGGTGAGATTGTATGGCCCATCGCTCTCAGTGGTGAGATTATATGGCCCATTGCTCTCAGTGGTGAGATTGTATGGCCCATCGCTCTCATTGGTGAGATTGTATGGCCCATCACTCTTAGTGATGAGGTTGTATGGCCCATCACTCTGAGTGGTGAGTTTGTATGACCCATCACTATCAGTGGTGAGTATGTATGACCCATCACTCTCAGTGGTGAGGTTGTATGGCCCATCACTCTGAGTGGTGAGTTTGTATGACCCATCACTATCAGTGGTGAGTTTGTATGACCCATCACTATCAGTGGTGAGGTTGTATGGCCCATCAATCTGACTGGTGAGTTTGTATGGTCTTTCACTCTCAGTGGTGAGTTTTTATGGTCTTTCACTATCAGTGGTGAGGTTGTATGACCCATCACTATCAGTGATGAGTTCAATATTAGTGGTGAGTTTGTATGGCGATATGGCCCATCGCTCTCAGTGGTGAGGTTATATTATGGCCATCACTCTCAGTGGTGAGTTTGCATGGCCCATGGCTCTCAGTGGTGAAGTTATATAGCCATCACTCTCAGTGGTGAGTTTGCATGACCCATCGCTCTCAGTGGTGAGGTTGAATGGCCCATCACTCTGTGGTGAGTTTGTATGGCCCATAACTCTGTGGTAAGTTTGCATGGCCCATCGCTCTCAGTGGTGAGTTTGTATGGCCCATTACTCCGTGGTGAGGTTGTATGGCAAATCACTCTCAGTGGTGAGTTTGTATGGCTCATCACTCTCAGTGGTGAGAAGTGCCAGCTACTATGCCAATTTCCCACACTTATTTCTGGTGCGAAGTTTAGCTGCATTTGTTGAACAATGTATCTGCGATAAGAAGTTTTCACCAACCCTTATTTTCTCTCTTTGCGAGCGAATACAGTACTATAGAATAATCTCTCGAAGATACGTGTTGCACGCATTGTTTGTTTAAATACAGTAGACAGAGCTTTGATGGTGGGATTACACTGGGATCCATTGATCTGGTAATGGTGAGTTAGTGCAAGTGTAGACGTCATTGTATCTGTGTTGGATTTGTAATCAAATGCTTTGTGCGTAGGTGTTGATAACGATCGGGTAAGTATGAGTAGTCTACGGAAATGTTAAAACAAGCTGAACGCGCCGATAGAGTTTAGAGCAGACCTAGTGTTATTTTGCAAAAACATATGTTTTCAATCCAAACAATTGTTTTGGCAGGGCTCGACACAACCGACTATCCGGGACAGGTAGAACAGGCTGCCTGACAGGTTGGATAGGCTGCCGGACAGGTTGGATAGACTGCCTGACAGGTTGGATCGCTACCCAACCTGTGCGACGGGATAGGTATTTTTCAGCTGCAAGTCAGTCGGCGTCTATGATCTTGGCTTAGCTTAAAACAGACCGCTACGACTTGACAGGCGACACTAAAACAGTAGTGAATCCAAGGCGTCGCACAAATATAACAGAACAGAAGCAAGGACTGGCTGCTAACTTTTAGTTTCCACTTGCTTTTGTTTACTTTATGTGACTTCGCCAAGTAAAAGTGTTTGAATGTGCAATGTGCTGCAATAGAAAAATGCTGCGATACAGTTCGCTTGAATATCTTACTTTAAATTGTAAGGAAAGTTCGGACAGGCTGGAAATGTTGTCCTATCCTATCCTATCCTATCCTATCCTATCCTATCCCGTAACTCGAAAGTCGTTGGGGAACCACAGATGATCGTTTAACCAGCATACTCCATCTTTCTCTGTCCTCTGCAGTTTTCATGGCTTCACTCAGTGTCAAGCCAGCCTATTCTCGAATGTTGTCTTCCCACCTCTTTTTCTATCTTCTTTTCTTCTGCCTCCTTGCACCGTGCCTTGCAGGATGGTCATTGCAAGGCCCGATGTTGTGGGACAGGTAAAAATATTTGACAACCTGTCTGACAGGGCAGGAAAAAAACACTTCCTATCGAGCCCTGTTTGATATTGATTGTACGTCTTTGCACAGTACTGACGACCAATACAGATAGCTAGATCTAATAGTAATCGTGTATTGATCTTGCGGAAAATTAAAATCTTACGGGAGTCTACTGATTATTTTGGATTCCACCCCACCCCACCCCTCCAATTCACCCATCACTTAAATATTATTCCTATATTTATTTGTATTCCCCCCCCCCCCAACCCAACCCCCCCCCCCAAAAAAAAAAAAGTAACTGTTTTATTTGTTTATTTTACTATTTGTTTTAAATAATTATTTCTTTCTTTATATTTTTGCAGTGCCATTGCGTGTAAAGGTGCATAACTGCGTACAACATCTTATTGAGTACTGGAAACGAAGGTAGGGTCCTTTGATCAACCATGTCCCGAGCCCTGAAGAAGCTGAAGAAAATCAAGATAGGCGATCATCTTATACATCAAGGTAAGTTGTTGTTGTTGTTGTTGTTATAAACTGACGAGATTAAATATAGCTTCATAGAGACATGACATGTTGAGTCAGACACTGATTCAATTGTCCAGTCAACGAAGCAGCTGACTGACCAACTGACTGGTCGACTGATTAATGTACTCTGTAACTGACGGTTTATTGACTGTGGCTCTTTCTTTTCACTGTTGTTGTTGTAGTCATCGTCGTTGTTAGTGTCGTCGTCGTTAGTGGTGGTGATGGTTTTTTTTGTTTTTGTTGTTGTTGTAGTTATTTCTTTTTGTTTTTGTGGTTGATGAGGTTGCTTTTTCAAGGTTTGTTTTGCAGTCTTCAAACCATAATATTTAGTATGTTTTTTCTGCCAATGTTGTTTTTTCCGTTGTTGTTGTTGTTGTTGATAATGATAGTAAATGGTGATGAGGGATGAATAGTGTGTACCTAGGTGAAACAGAAAGAAGGAGGAATAAGACAAGGAAAGATGAGGAGGAAGCAGAGGAGGAAACGACTAGAGAGGATTACAAATACTGAAGAGGAGGAGAGGAATAACATCGTGAAGCTGGAGGAATACAACGGAAGGAGGCGAACGTGGAAGGAGAAGGGAGACAACCCACGAAGACGACAGAGAAAATGACAATATGTAGGCTTATAGAAGCAGGCGGAGCGAAAAAGGGAGTTTCTACTTTGAGAAAGACATATGAAAATAATGTACCAGCAGCGAGAGGATGAGCGGAAGCAATAAGAAGAAAGAAAGGGCTAGAAAGAGGAGAGCGGAGATGACAGGAAAGAAAGAAGAAGGACATGTGCAAGAGGAAGGTAAGAAAAGAAAAAAAATCCAGCTGTTTGAATCTACAGTGAGTAGTAATAATTTCTAGTAATCTTATTTTTCCCTGTTGGGCAACGCTCGCTTTAACAGTGAAAGGTATCTGTGACGCTAACACTTGTGATGTTGGGTTCCTTTAATGGATGTTGGAAGCACTTTTTGCAACGACAGTTAATCCTAGTGACGTACTAATTACCGGATAATCGCTGTATGTCAGTCTCACCTTCTTAAAGTAATCCATAATCCATCTTAATCCACTGCCTAAGTAGGCAGAATTAGTTTTGATAGTTGTATTATTTTAGCAAAAATGTGTATAGGTTCTTCTGTTGGTTCATTTTTCTGATAAACATTAGTATATCTTATTGATGCGTCGGTAATATTATAGTAGCCTACTGGTTGTGCTTTAACATTTGGTTTGAATTGTGTGTGTCTGTGTGTTTGTTTTGTTTCAACAGCTTTATTGTCTTGTCATTTCGATGAAAAATTACATTAAAACAACTAAACTGAACTGATTCTCTCTCTCTCTCTCTCTCTCTCTCTCTCTCTCTCTCTCTCTCTCTCTCTCTCTCTCTCTCTCTCTCTCTCTTTCTCACTCACTCTAACACATACACACACAAACACGCACACTTACACTATACCACCCAATTCAAACCCTATTCATATCTTCCCCCGAAACTCCCCGGCATTGTCCCATCTCTTCTCGCAGGCCAGCTCAGTGCACATGCCCTCTCGCATGCGTGCTCTTTCAGCCAAGAGAAACTACAGACGATGGGAAAGCGAGATAAGTTATGAAGATATAACAACTGTTGGTCTGATTGTGCCGATGTTGTGGCAATGCTATCATAAACACTGTTCAGACCTTTTAACCCTCAATAATACCGCCATGAGCATTATAAACGTTTAGCCCCCGATGATTTCCGCTATTCACAGCATAATCTTTTCCACATCTCTGAATGTACTTTGCACTCCAACTGAAAAAAAAGCGATCTTGGATAACAATTGGTGAAACTGTCATGCCCTGCACATGGCCCTTTTAGATGGCTACCTGAACTTCACTTTTTAAAGGATAATTTAATCTTATTTGATTGATTGATTGATTGATTGATTGATTGATTGTTGCTTTAGGTCCAGCGGACTCTTCCGAGCCAAATCAGGACCGGACAACCCCCGATCCGCATAAAAGATCTGCTGAAACAACCCTAGTGGGAAAACTGAATGCCCTCCACCGGCCAGTCACTTTACAATAAAGACATCCCGCGCAGGGGACGGCTGAGGCTTTACCCCAACTACTCGAACCCCCGGTTACAAAAACAAAATAGAATACAAACATCATTATAAATTATCAACAAAACATATACATATAAAATGCCTATATTGCTAAATAATAACATCATAGGAAGCCCTAGTGACCACCCGGCAGAAAGCGTCCAACACTCCCAAGCTGATCCAACAGACCCCATACACAAACAAGGAGTCTTGTCTAGGAAGAGTTTTCAAGAAAAAAAGGTAGGTCATTGATCTAGCGAAGAAGAAGATAGTATAGCAGAGTGATAGGACAGAGCAGGAATGGGAAAGAGTAAATGAGGAAGACAGCGACAGTGGGAATTTAAAGCACTAAATTTCCAGAAAGTGGGGACACTATTTATACTGAAACCCCCGGCACTCCAACGGGGGTATTCACACTTTTCTGCTATCCTATGCACCAACGGGAATCCCCTCTATGAAAAATACTTCCGGTTTTTTTTCTCCGCGTGTTTTAGTGAGTTATTTCCAAATATTCAAGAATAATAACATGTGTCACTGGCCACCTGTATCGTACCCTCACATATTTTTATTTTTTTTTTTGCTGCAGTTTATTATCCCTTTCTATCGCCAGTGGCGCGCCTAAACCCTACCTACCTAACATTATTTGTGAATTTTTGAAAAATATTCGGAAAAACATAACGCCCAGATGCTGGCTCGAACCCACACCTGTCAGGCGCCATTGGTTTCTGGCTTGTGGACAAGGCAAGTTAGTCCCACCTTAGCCCACTTGGCCACAACGCTAGCCTAACATAGTCAGTTACTTTGTGTTTTGTGAAGGTTGCGACGGCGAAGCTATGGAAACTACAAGAGTTTTCAGGTCCTGTTTCACTTTCTGTCGATGATCGACGCACCTCCGAAGTCGCCACAAATACAGGCCTCTACGATTGTTTTTTGCATTCTTTCACTGAGCATGTACTTCCTCCACCGTTTTTATACTTATCCCACTCGTTTTCTGGCTCTAACAATCGTCGTTTTCGGTAATTTGCCATATTTAAAAGTCACGCATCAAGCTTTGATAAAAGCAAAACAAGCCAACCGGAACTTGGTTTCATATAACCTCGTTTTAATTTATAATGGCGATACCCACGAGTTTTTATGAGAGGTGCCGGAAAGTTGTGAATTGTTGCCGCAGTGAAGCGGTCATGCCTATAAAGGCAAGACAGGTTTTCAACTGGGGCTTTCACTTTTCCCTTAGAACAATCTACAGTGGCAAGATTGCTCATGACCCCAAGGGGTTATTTAATCTTATTTAGAAAGTGGTACTATACTATACTATACTATACTATACTATACTATACTATACTATACTATACTATACTATACTATACTATACTATACTATACTATACTATACTATACTATACCATAACATAACATAGCATAAAATAGCCTCTTAGCATAACATAATATACATTTAGTGTTAGATTTGAAACAACTTATAAATCTATAATTTTACCAATTAAATTTTTTGTGTTTCGGAGAACTGATAATCGTTCAATTGCTTCACTCAACCTATGCTAGACTAGTCAACCTACTATTATACTATCAATGCGCACTGCCTGACACCGCTTACACAACTACAAGTATCACAAAAGCCGGCCATTCAGTCCCACACAAGCGAAAGGCTTTTCACTCAATCAAAAGAGCATTTCCAGTCGATAAAAACCAAGTTGTTGAATGCGAATTCTTATTTATTAACAGCGGGGGCCGCTGTAAGCTATAGATAAAATAAACCCCGCATTTTTGAATTGAGGAGAAATAAAAAAAAGAGAGAGAGGTTCTCTTGTTGGACGGTGATTTCAAATCTTTTTTATCCAGCTCGCAGCGCCGTAGTTAACATCCAGTACAAAGTCATGCTAGTGTCGGTTCAATTCAGTCGTCTGTATGCACGTTGTGTTCCGTTAAGAATCTAATTGCATAGTACGGTCCATGTTTTCTTTAGATTTCCAAAGTTCTTGACAAGTATGCTAACTTAATTGATGTTGACACGCCTTGTTTGTGGGTTGGTGCTAACTAGCGACTGACGCCATCGTTGTCGTCGTTTATTAATTTATTCAGTCCTTCTGATATAGCGCGTGTACAGCTCAACAGCTGCTCGAGGCGCTGGTCCATACAGGATCTCACTCAGGGCGTATGATGCGCCAACTTGCAGCCTTTGAGCGCAAAGTCTGACGCCAAGACAACTGAACAAATCCTGGGCTACCGGATATGGGAGAGATAACCATCCTCCTTCTCCTCCTCCTAATTCTCCTCCTCAAAATCATCATCATCATCATCATCATCATCATCATCATCATCATCATCATCATCATCATCATCATCATCATTATCACCACTACCACCACCACCACCACCACCGATCTTTCTTGAGCTTGTGGTGAACCCCAGGTAACATTGTGAAAATACGTGCTTTATTTTAATTACTTGTGTTGGCGTATAGACTTGACTTTAAACTTGTGTCTTTAGAATTCTAACAAGTTTACTTGTACTTAACATTGCGCGCCCGCTTGACGAGGCATATGGGTGGACATATACAAACATTCATAGGAGAAGATCGGCAATCGTTATTTTACTTTTAATAACAGCAGAAAGTAGACAACGCCCAATTGGGGAAACTGTAGATTAATATTAAATTGCATTGAACACACGAGTAGAGACAGCATGGGCTTAAGTAGAGGATTGGAGTAGAGAGACGTCATGGATTTAAACAGAGGAATGGAGTAGAGAGACAGCATGGGCTTAAACAGAGGAATGGAGTAAAGAGGGTTACACAGAGGAATGGAGTAAAGAGGGTTAAACAGGAATGGAGTAAAGAGGGTTAGAGGAATGGAGTAAAGAGGGTTAAACAGAGGAATGGAGTAAAGAGGGTTAAACAGACGAATGGAGTAAAGAGGGTTAAACAGAGGAATGGAGTAAAGAGGGTTAAACAGAGGAATGGAGTAAAGAGGGTTAAACAGGAATGGAGTAAAAAGAGTTACACAGAGGAATGGAGTAAAGAGGGTTAAACAGAGGAATGGAGTAAAGAGGATTAGAGGAATGGAGTAAAGAGGGTTAAACAGAGGAATGGAGTAAAGAGGGTTACACAGAGGAATGGAGTTGTACAAGTGTTTGGAAAGGACCCAGTCCTTGCTGGGAGTGTTGGTGTAACTGGAACTCACCATGAGCGTCAGGATCTTTAAAAGTCCGTGCGATAGATTATATGCGTGCTCAATTCCTCGGGTTATACTCTCATCCGAAGGAGTAGGGACACTGGGGAGCTGGAGCTTCAGGGTAGTGTTATCGATTGTGGTACGAACAGCTGATAATACGTGTTGTGCTAACTTTCTGGTTTCTTTTTTTGCCTTGAAAATCTCATCCTCCGCTCAGCTAAGCTGTGGATGGAACCGCTATCGACACGTTTCCCATCGTTCTCGCACTGTTCTCTTTGCCTTGCCTTCTTGCCTTGCATCTTTTAGCAACACTCGGCGAGAGCGCGCCCCGATTAGGTTGTATTTCGCGGGTAGGACGAGATCAATTGGTACTGACTGACTTCAAACGTGGCCTTGTTGCTGGACGTCGTAGAAAGCCGCTGCCATTAGCAGTACTTTCGTCACCAATCTTCTGTCACAACAGTCATCATTTGACCATTTGTCAGCTCAGCCTGGATCCTACAGGTCTATCGCTGTGTGGCTGTGCCCAATGGCTCAGCGTGGATCCTACAGGTCTATCGCTGTGTGGCTGTGCCCAATGGCTCAGCCTGGATCCTACAGGTCTATCGCTGTGTGGCTGTGCCCAATGGCTCAGCCTGGATCCTACAGGTCTATCGCTGTGTGGCTTGCCTAGTGGCTCAGTGTTGATCCTACAGGTCTATCGTAATGTGGCTGTGCCCAATGGCTCAGTGTTGATCCTACAGGTCTATCACTATGTGTGGCTGTGTCCAGTGGCTCAGTGTTGATCCTACAGGTCTATCGCTATGTGTGGCTGTGCCCAATGGCTCAGTGTTGATCCTACAGGTCTATCGTAATGTGGCTGTGCCCAATGGCTCAGTGTTGATCCTACAGGTCTATCGCTATGTGTGGCTGTGCCCAGTGGCTCAGTGTTGTTCCTACAGGTCTATGGCTGTGTGGCTGTGCCCAATGGCTCAGTGTTGATCCTACAGGTCTATGGCTATATGGTTGTGCCCAGTGGCTCAATGTTGTTCCTACAGGTCTATCGCTGTGTGGCTGTGCCCAATGGCTCAGTGTTGTTCCTACAGGTCTATCGCTATGTGGCTGTGCCCAATGGCTCAGTGTTGATCTTACAGGTCTATCGCTGTGTGTGGTTGTGCCCAATGGCTCAGTGTTGATCCTACAGGTCTATCGCTGTGTGTGGCTGTGCCCAATGGCTCAGTGTTGATCCTACAGGTCTATCGCTGTGTGGCTGTGCCCAATGGCTCAGTGTTGTTCCTACAGGTCTATCGCTATGTGTGGCTGTGCCCAGTGGCTCAGTGTTGTTCCTACAGGTCTATCGCTATGTGTGGCTGTGCCCAATGGCTCAGTGTTGTTCCTACAGGTCTATCGCTATGTGTGGCTGTGCCCAATGGCTCAGTGTTGTTCCTACAGGTCTATCGCTATGTGTGGCTGTGCCCAATGGCTCAGTGTTGTTCCTACAGGTCTATCGCTATGTGTGGCTGTGCCCAGTGGCTCAGTGTTGTTCCTACAGGTCTATCGCTATGTGGCTGTGCCCAATGGCTCAGTGTTGTTCCTACAGGTCTATCGCTATGTGGCTGTGCCCAGTGGCTCAGTGTTGTTCCTACAGGTCTATCGCTGTGTGGCTGTGCCCAGTGGCTCAGTGTTGTTCCTACAGGTCTATCGCTATATGGTTGTGCCCAGTGGCTCAGTGTTGTTCCTACAGGTCTATCGCTGTGTGGCTGTGACCAATGGCTCAGTGTTGTTCCTACAGGTCTATCGCTGTGTGGCTGTGACCAATGGCTCAGTGTGGATCCTACAGGTCTATCGCTGTATGGCTGTGACCAGTGGCTCAGTGTTGTTCCTACAGGTCTATCGCTATGTGGCTGTGCCCAATGGCTCAGTGTTGATCCTACAGGTCTATCGCTATGTGGCTGTGCCCAGTGGCTCAGTGTTGATCCTACAGGTCTATCGCTATGTGGCTGTGCCCAATGGCTCAGTGTTGATCCTACAGGTCTATCGCTATGTGGCTGTGCCCAATGGCTCAGTGTTGATCCTACAGGTCTATCGCTGTGTGTGGCTGTGCCCAATGGCTCAGTGTTGATCCTACAGGTCTATCGTTATGTGGCTGTGCCCTATGGCTCAGTGTGGTTCCTACAGGTCTATCGCTGTGTGGCTGTGCCCAATGGCTCAGTGTTGTTCCTACAGGTCTATCGCTATGTGGCTGTGCCCAATGGCTCAGTGTTGATCCTACAGGTCTATGGCTGTGTGGCTGTGCCCAGTGGCTCAGTGTTGTTCCTACAGGTCTATCGTAATGTGGCTGTGCCCAATGGCTCAGTGTTGATCCTACAGGTCTATCGTAATGTGGCTGTGCCCAATGGCTCAGTGTTGATCCTACAGGTCTATCGCTATGTGTGGCTGTGCCCAGTGGCTCAGTGTTGTTCCTACAGGTCTATGGCTGTGTGGCTGTGCCCAATGGCTCAGTGTTGATCCTACAGGTCTATGGCTATATGGTTGTGCCCAGTGGCTCAATGTTGTTCCTACAGGTCTATCGCTGTGTGGCTGTGCCCAATGGCTCAGTGTTGTTCCTACAGGTCTATCGCTATGTGGCTGTGCCCAATGGCTCAGTGTTGATCTTACAGGTCTATCGCTGTGTGTGGTTGTGCCCAATGGCTCAGTGTTGATCCTACAGGTCTATCGCTGTGTGTGGCTGTGCCCAATGGCTCAGTGTTGATCCTACAGGTCTATCGCTGTGTGGCTGTGCCCAATGGCTCAGTGTTGTTCCTACAGGTCTATCGCTATGTGTGGCTGTGCCCAGTGGCTCAGTGTTGTTCCTACAGGTCTATCGCTATGTGTGGCTGTGCCCAATGGCTCAGTGTTGTTCCTACAGGTCTATCGCTATGTGTGGCTGTGCCCAATGGCTCAGTGTTGTTCCTACAGGTCTATCGCTATGTGTGGCTGTGCCCAATGGCTCAGTGTTGTTCCTACAGGTCTATCGCTATGTGTGGCTGTGCCCAGTGGCTCAGTGTTGTTCCTACAGGTCTATCGCTATGTGGCTGTGCCCAATGGCTCAGTGTTGTTCCTACAGGTCTATCGCTATGTGGCTGTGCCCAGTGGCTCAGTGTTGTTCCTACAGGTCTATCGCTGTGTGGCTGTGCCCAGTGGCTCAGTGTTGTTCCTACAGGTCTATCGCTATATGGTTGTGCCCAGTGGCTCAGTGTTGTTCCTACAGGTCTATCGCTGTGTGGCTGTGACCAATGGCTCAGTGTTGTTCCTACAGGTCTATCGCTGTGTGGCTGTGACCAATGGCTCAGTGTGGATCCTACAGGTCTATCGCTGTATGGCTGTGACCAGTGGCTCAGTGTTGTTCCTACAGGTCTATCGCTATGTGGCTGTGCCCAATGGCTCAGTGTTGATCCTACAGGTCTATCGCTATGTGGCTGTGCCCAGTGGCTCAGTGTTGATCCTACAGGTCTATCGCTATGTGGCTGTGCCCAATGGCTCAGTGTTGATCCTACAGGTCTATCGCTATGTGGCTGTGCCCAATGGCTCAGTGTTGATCCTACAGGTCTATCGCTGTGTGTGGCTGTGCCCAATGGCTCAGTGTTGATCCTACAGGTCTATCGTTATGTGGCTGTGCCCTATGGCTCAGTGTGGTTCCTACAGGTCTATCGCTGTGTGGCTGTGCCCAATGGCTCAGTGTTGTTCCTACAGGTCTATCGCTATGTGGCTGTGCCCAATGGCTCAGTGTTGATCCTACAGGTCTATGGCTGTGTGGCTGTGCCCAGTGGCTCAGTGTTGTTCCTACAGGTCTATCGTAATGTGGCTGTGCCCAATGGCTCAGTGTTGTTCCTACAGGTCTATCGCTGTGTGGCTGTGCCCAATGGCTCAGTGTTGATCCTACAGGTCTATCGCTGTGTGGCTGTGCCCAATGGCTCAGTGTTGATCCTACAGGTCTATCGCTGTGTGGCTGTGCCCAATGGCTTAGTGTGGATCCTACAGGTCTATCGCTGTGTGGCTGTGCCAGTGGCTCAGTGTTGATCCTACAGGTCTATCGCTGGGTGGCTGTGCCCAGTGGCTCAGCCTGGATCCTACAGGTCTATCGCTGTGTGGCTTGCCCAGTGGCTCAGCCTGGATCCTACAGGTCTATCGCTGTGTGGCTTGCCTAGTGGCTCAGCCTGGATCCTACAGGTCTATCGCTGTGTGGCTTGCCCAGTGGCTCAGCCTGGATCCTACAGGTCTATCGCTGTGTGTGGCTGTGCCCAGTGGCTCAGCCTGGATCCTACAGGTCTATCGCTGTGTGGCTTGCCCAGTGGCTCAGCCTGGATCCTACAGGTCTATCGCTGTGTGTGGCTGTGCCCAGTGGCTCAGCCTGGATCCTACAGGTCTATCGCTGTGTGTGGCTGTGCCCAGTGGCTCAGCCTGGATCCTACAGGTCTATCGCTGTGTGGCTTGCCCAGTGGCTCAGCCGCAGAATCACCATCGCCTGGCGGGCAAGTAACCTGGGTTTGATCTCGATAGGAGGTGGGAGTGTGCTCTCACCGACTTCTGTAATGACTCTTTATACGGGTGCTCACTTCCCACACCGGCAATATAAAAAGCGTAGCCTTTGTGTCCCAAGCATCGTCCCCTATACGCCTAGGTGTGCGGGGACGTTAATTCTACCCAATCCCAAGCTGTGATGTCAGACTCCAATAAACACGCATATATCTAGCTACATTATATTGGCCCAGTTGGGCAGTGCCCTTGACGTTGCGAGTTGGAAACTTGGACTGCTTGAGTTAGGTCCTGATTTCTGGCAGCGACTTGAGTAACTATATACTGTTGAGGAGAGAGTGAGTGTGTGTATTGTGTGATTAGTTTGGTTCCCTGATGGAGTGTATGTTTGAAAAAGGACAGGGTCAGCCATTAGGCAGGCTTGTAGCGTTAGATGCAGATCTATCATTTTCCATCTTCCCTTCACTCTCACTCCTCTTCTCCACATTCATCCGGCCGGCACTCCCTCAGTACACTTGTGTTCTGTGGAATACACTTGCAGGGTTAGTCTTGAGAGTTGGAGACCAACTGAGCGTCGTGCCCTAGACCAAGATCATTAAGTCCGTTATCATCTGTATGAAATAGGCTAAGACAAATCCTTTTCTTTTCTATTAGCGTGTGTGTGTGTGTTGTGTGTGTCTGAGAGAGAGAGAGAAAGAGAGAGAGAGAGAGAGAGAGAGAGAGAGAGAGAGAGAGAGAGAGAGAGAGAGAGAGAGAGAGAGAGAGAGAGAGAGAGAGAGGTAACAAACGAAATCTTTACTACTGTTAGGTTGGGGTTTAGAGTTTTGTCTTTTTTGGACCCACCCACCCCCCTCTCCTCCTTTACCCTTCCCCCACCCCACACCATGCTTGAAATTGGACGTAAGTTCCGGCTATCTTGCGGCTGTAATCAATTTTGATGGCGTGATATTTGTCTATAGCACTGTTTCATAATGAAAGCGAAAGTGGCGGATCGGTTGCGGCCCTTGGGTTCGGCTAGTTCCGGTTGAAGCAAGAAAGATGCAGGGTTATATAAATTATATTTCTCTTGTACAATCGTTCAAATTTTACTCAGGGTGGCTGCTTGCCTAAACATTGATTGCTGATTTGTTTGTTCAGTAGGCCTAATTCGTTTGTCAGTGACCTACATTCACGAGAAATTCGAAGTCTCTTTCTTTTTCTTTGCTTTAATTTTTTTATTGAGAAATGTTAATTTTGCAGTTTATCTAGAAGATAACATTATTATACAGTAGAATAATTTTTGTTTTTAATTCAGTGAAGCAACTGCAATTATGTCTTATTATTTTCAGTCTTTCAGTTGTTATTATTATTAGTTGTAGTAGTATTGTTATTATTATTATCATTATTACCATATATTAATTATTAGTTGTCTGTTGGTGCTGCTGTTGTATTATTATTATTATTATTATTATTATTATTATTAGTTGTAGTTGCATTGTTATTATTATTATTTCTATAATTATAAATTACTCTAATGATTACGATTATTATTAATATTATGATGATTATTTTGTATTATTACTCTTATTATTATAATGATTATTATTATTATTATTATTATTATTATTATTATTATTATTATTATGATCTATAGGATGGATCTAAGGCATGGAAGAATGGGTGAGTGTTGTAGTTGTGTATACATATACTGTGGAATAATTATCTGTGTGTTAAATGTGTACGCATGGGTATGTGGCTGGTTATCTGTTTATGCATGTGTGTTAGTGTTTATAGATTTGTATTTTGGTATGGAAGTTGTTTTTGATAGTATATCAAATGTATCAATATTGTATGTCCATGTTTGTAATAATTTTGATGTTGTTATCTCCTTCCTTATTGCACTGCTAAACAAATATCCATGCCTTGTGTTTGGACAATAAAGAATCTTGAATCTTATTTTACATTGTTGTAATCTTTCCGAATCAGTCGCAAACGTTGTTCCCACAATCGTTTAAGTGTTTTGTTAGCTGGTAATGTGTGTAACTTGACAATGCGCCCTTCAATTACTTTTCCTGCGAAATTAGGGCAGCAAACGCAATACTGTTTTTCTCCGCCACAAGTCTTCCGTCTACGTGCTGCCATGCTTAATACTCAACCGGAACTAGCCGGTGTACGTGGCATAGGTGAAGGCAGGGCCGGATAACTCTATCTGCACTAGTTTTGCAACAGTGCTATATTATAGGTGAGAGTAGGAACAGTTGATGTATTGAAGTTGTTTATTTATTCTCGTTATTATATAGAGCTGTTGACAGTTCAACAGCAATACAGGCAGGCTGTATTATATAGAGCTGTTGACAGTTCAACAGCAATACAGGCAGGCTGTATTATATAGAGCTGTTGACAGTTCAACAGCAGTACAGGCAGGCTGTATTATATAGAGCTGTTTACAGTTCAACAGCAGTACAGGCAGGCTCTATTATATAGAGCTGTTTACAGTTCAACAGCAATACAGGCAGGCTCTATTATATAGAGCTGTTTACAGTTCAACAGCAATACAGGCCGGCTCTATTATATAGAGCTGTTTACAGTTCAACAGCAATACAGGCAGGCTCTATTATATAGAGCTGTTTACAGTTCAACAGCAATACAGGCAGGCTCTATTATATAGAGCTGTTTACAGTTCAACAGCAATACAGGCAGGCTCTATTATATAGAGCTGTTTACAGTTCAACAGCAATACAGGCAGGCTCTATTATATAGAGCTGTTTACAGTTCAACAGCAATACAGGCAGGCTCTATTATATAGAGCTGTTTACAGTTCAACAGCAATACAGGCAGGCTCTATTATATAGAGCTGTTTACAGTTCAACAGCAATACAGGCAGGCTCTATTATATAGAGCTGTTTACAGTTCAACAGCAATACAGGCAGGCTCTATTATATAGAGCTGTTTACAGTTCAACAGCAATACAGGCAGGCTCTATTATATAGAGCTGTTTACAGTTCAACAGCAATACAGGCAGGCTCTATTATATAGAGCTGTTTACAGTTCAACAGCAATACAGGCAGGCTCTATTATATAGAGCTGTTTACAGTTCAACAGCAATACAGGCAGGCTCTATTATATAGAGCTGTTTACAGTTCAACAGCAATACAGGCAGGCTCTATTATATAGAGCTGTTTACAGTTCAACAGCAATACAGGCAGGCTCTATTATATAGAGCTGTTTACAGTTCAACAGCAATACAGGCAGGCTCTATTATATAGAGCTGTTTACAGTTCAACAGCAATACAGGCAGGCTCTATTATATAGAGCTGTTTACAGTTCAACAGCAATACAGGCAGGCTCTATTATATAGAGCTGTTTACAGTTCAACAGCAATACAGGCAGGCTCTATTATATAGAGCTGTTTACAGTTCAACAGCAATACAGGCAGGCTCTATTATATAGAGCTGTTTACAGTTCAACAGCAATACAGGCAGGCTCTATTATATAGAGCTGTTTACAGTTCAACAGCAATACAGGCAGGCTCTATTATATAGAGCTGTTTACAGTTCAACAGCAATACAGGCAGGCTCTATTATATAGAGCTGTTTACAGTTCAACAGCAGTCCAGGCAGGCTCTAACTACAGCCGCCCCAGGCGCGCACTTGCTGCCATAGGAGCATCGTCTGACGCCTAGGTCACTGAGCACAATCCCGGGCGAGCGGGGATGAGGGGAAGAGACGTAGTGCATGCTGGGTGGATTTGTTTAGGTGGCACTCCTCCCTATAGGACACGAGCGTCCGGATCTTTACAGTCTGTGCGATGGAGGATAAAGGCGATAAAAGTCACCCTTTTTTCAGGGCTAACTTTGTCAGTGCGGTGCACAACTGCCCCTCCATCTCAACTCGCTTTCCTCCATGTTTACGGTCAGATGACGTTTTCGCTGCTAGTGGACCTGCTACGCTAACTTGTCAGTCTTGGACTTCTCTGCTTGCATCGACGGTCACCCATCCAACAGACAGGATTGGAGGTTGGACAATACGCTGGTCGCACTTCTCAGTATTGCTCCAAACTATTCTAATCTGAAAGGTCTTGATAAACGCCCAATCAGTGTAAAACAGTAAGTATATGCTGTAGTCTATAAGTAGTACCATTAAGGTGGATCAGCCGTGGTCGTCATAGGTCTTCTATGCTCTCTGAGTCTCTCACAAAGTTTTGAAGTGATGGTGCAGCAGTTACCCTATCACGTCCATTGACACAACAACCCTTGATGATTATGATTGTACTGCGCAATCGTCATGGCTATATTATCAAAACAAAATTGTAAGTGTTTGTCTAGTTCGTCGGCGGATTTAGTTCTCTTTTGGGTGTAGATAACAAACTCAATTTTCCACCGTCAAGGATTGTGTTATCTCCCCTTATAGCTACTCCACTTACCCTACTGACAAAGACATTGATTGACTGTTTTATGTCGGACTATATTATACTTTATGTTGTGAAATGTTATACTTAATGTTGGGAAATGTTATACTTTATGTCGGACTGTGTTATACTTTATGTTGGGAAATGTTATATACTTTATGTCGGACTATGTTATACTTTATGTTGGGAAATGTTATACTTTATGGTGGGAAATGTTATACTTTATGTTGGGAAATGTTATACTTTATGTCGGACTATGTTATACTTTATGTTGGGAAATGTTATACTTTAATTTAAGTCGGATATGTTATACTTTATGTTGGGAAATGTTATACTTTATGTTGGGAAATGTTATACTTTATGTCGGATTATGTTATACTTAATGTTGGGAAATGTTATACATACTTTATGTCGGACTATGTTATACTTTATGTTGGGAATTGTTATACTTTATGTTGGGAAATGTTATACTTCATGTCAGACTATGTTATACTTTATGTTGGAAATGATACTTCATGTCGGACTATGTTATACTTTATGTTGGGAAATGTTATACTTCATGTCGGACTATGTCACACTTTATGTTGGGAAATGTTATACTTCATGTTGGGACTGTGTAATGTTTTATATTGGACTATGTTATATTTTATGTTGGACCATGTTTTACTTTCTGTTAGATTATGTTATGGTTTATGTTGGACTATGCTAAATGTTATGTTGTACTATGTTATATGTTGGACTATGTTATGGTTTTTTTGGGCTGTGTTAGAGCAGTAGGGCGTAACTGTTTGCACCCAATAGCATTTTGCATTATTAAGACCTTAATCATTAACTTAACATAAGGTGTTTTTATCGCATTTCTTAAGGTTGAAAACTTGCACGTTTCTTTAATTTTCTTAATTAACATAACTTCGTAACCTCTCTTAAAGTGGTTTTCTAGCTGTCCTTAAGGTTGTACACGGCACATTTCTTAACAGTGCATATCATGATTTATGTTAGATGTCTTCTTGCTTATTACGTTTGGACGCTTGCATGTTACTTTCATGTTCTTAACAGCGCATTTCATAGCTTGTGTTAAAGCGGTTTGTGGCCTGCAAGTCCTACATGCATGTTCATTTGCGCTTGAGTGACGACCACATAATAGGTGTGCAATAGGCTTTTAATCATTTTCACTTTGTCTTGACGCTTTATGGAGAGTAAATCTGGGATTAGCGTGCGGAATTAGGCGATAGTGAGCCCACAGCAGACATGTAGTTAGGTATCAGGTTTAAGTCTCACGCCGCTTCTGTGCCGCTCGCTGCATAGTTCAACAACAATACTCCCGAGTAAATCTCTTTTGTTGTCTGATATCTATAACAAAATGGCACCTTTTCCGGATTAGTCTGTCAGTGAATTTGCTGGGAATAGGTCTTGATTTTCAAACAAACACTTTGAGAATGTTCTTGGTCAGTCGACACTTAAAGAGCCACAATATCAGCGATGTTGGAGAATGTTCCTGGTCAGACTACACTTAAAGAGCCACAATATCAGCGATGTTTTAGAATGTTCTTGGTCAATCTACACTTAAAGAACCTCAGTATCAGCGATGTTTGATTGTGTTTGTCACAATGAGTTTTGTTGAAAATTGCATTGCTTTCAGATTAAAAGATATTTTGGCCAATCTTGGCTCAAACCGATCGTTAAGCTTTGAATACTAGGTATCTCTTCCTTGTTGTGCAAACAACCACTGTGCCCACTACACGCTTTGGCAGCTGTTACAATCAACCTTGATGCTATTAATAGGCACATTAACAAAGTAGTTCCTCCATTTATATAAAAACCGTACTTTATAAAAAAGCTTTTTGACTTAATCTTCTTTTTTGCCCCATTGGGAGTAATACTTACTGTGACATTGAAATGTGTGATCTTGGGCCCTGTAAAAGAATGCAGTACTGTGCTGGTGGTCAAAATTCCATAAAGGTTGATCAGTTCTTTAAACACAAACGCCTTAATTCAGCAGACATCGAAGACAAATGTTTGTACTGGAGTCACTATTTGTAACCTGAAAATATTAACTAATGGGAGAAAATGGTTATAATTAGGCGTTGTATACACATTTCAATTTTTAATGCATTGTTTTCTGGTTTAAACTTTCATATTGGATTGATTCTTGGTTGGTCCGAAGGATACTATTTTGTGCTGAAACTGAACTGAAGCTATAATCCTTTTGTAAACATTGGAACACAGTTTATTTAACTCGGTGGGACTTGACTTCAAAGCCAAGGTGTCAGATAAGTCGATTTTGTGGGTCACTGAGAAGCGTGGCAGAGTCGTGGTGAATGAGGGGATCGAATTCTTAGTGGCGGAGTTGATACTGAAGACTGGCGCAGGAAGCTCACGAAGCATGGCGCTGGCTGTGTAGTACTGTCTCATTACCATACGTAATCGTCACCATACTACACGCCCCACGCATGCCCTAATCTTGCTTCCATGTGAAGGCAAAGTGTCTTCTTGTGATGGAATTGTGTGCAGTGCAAGTGGCTTTTAAGAGGAAAAGTTGTAAATACCGTTAAAAGAAACCAAAGATCATTTTATTTCGACGAAACAGTACATACGTAGGTGCTTTGTATGATATATATACGACAATTTAGTTGTGTTCTAAACAACGTCAACTAACGTTCTGGTTTTATTAGAAGATTTGCATATACGTAGTGAAGCTTTAATGCCTGTGATTTGTACCATGATTGGATGAGAGAACTGGGCGGTTTTAGTTTAGAACGGTCAGTGCTTTCAGGCATCAAACGTTATATAATTATACTCTTCCACCTCTTCTGCTTGGGTGATAGGTATAGTGTGATTTCAGTGCCTGTGTATCAGCGGATTGGTTGCGGTGCGGTTAGTTGTAATTCTGTCATCCTGTAGTCTACACCTCTCACTTGTGCCTGATTGTACAGACGTTTCAAACAGATATGACAAATGGTATTTAAAAAAATAATTATTCAGTTGTGCAAGTCTTTCAATCAGTTGTGACTACACAATATTTTATCCAGTTCGTTTCTAATTGTGGGAAAATTTGAATCAGTTGTGGCTAATTGTACAAAATATTGTATCCAGTTCGTGTCTAGTTGTGCAAATCTTTGAATCAGTTGTCACTAATTGTACAAAGTATTTTATCCAGTTCGTGCCTTATTGTGGAAATCTTTCAATCAGTTGCGTTTACCTCTAGAGCATTTTTTAAATTTATTTGTGTCTAAATGTATCGATCTTTCTTTTAGTGAAGGTACTATTTCAAAAAAAAATTCAGTTGTGTCTCGGTGTACGAACCGTTGGATTCATTATGTTTAATTATACAATGTATAATTGGTGTTGTGTTCAATGTCCTACAATGTTGTGTTTTGTGAAAACTTGAGGTTATTTCAAAGTCATATAATGTTTGTTGGATGAAAACTTGAGGATAGTTCAAAGTCCTACAATGTTGTGTAGTGTGAAAACTTGAGGTTAGTTGAGGTTATTTCAAAGTTCTACAATCTTTTTGAATGAAAGCAAGTTTTTGTTCCGTTGTATAATAGACTATAACATGTTAGTAATTGCCAAAAATAGGACTATAAACTATAATTTCAGATCTATACTCTTTGTCATTTGCCTTCTATTATTTATTCATTCCTACCAAATGGTATTTCTGCGTCATCATCATTGTGTTCGGAACCGTTTTAACGTTTTTTAATTTGATGTATGTTATAGAAAAAGATGGGAAAGGTTGGCTATATAACAGAACTGACCCAAATACCACCCCCCCCCCCCCCCTTTCTCTCTCTCTTTCTCTTTCTCTCTCCCCTCCCTCACACCATTTCCATCTCTCTCTCTCTCTCTCTCTCTCTCTCTCTCTCTCTCTCTCTCTCTCTCTCTCTCTCTCTCTCTCTGTCTCTGCTTCTCTCTCTCTCTCTGTCTCTCTCTCTCTCTCTCTCTCTCTGTCTCTCTCTCTCTCTTATTTCTCTCCCCCCCCCCCCCTCTTTCTTTTAGTTTAGGTCCGTTGTGTTGGACCTGCACATTGGAAATGTTTTGATTGACTGGAACAACAAGGTGTAACTGTTGGCAAAGGAGTGGTGCTTCATATTTGAGGCACGGTGTCTCTGGCCCCTGTCGGTCTAGCTCACAATAAATCACATCAAAGACTTATTTATTATAATAGGGATTAAGATTAATAGACTGTGGTCAAATTATTGTTGGTGCAGCTCCATCTGACCACCCTTTCCTTCTCCACCATTCACCCCTTCCCACACGCACTCCCTTTTTCGCACACGCACCCCCTTTCTCGCACACTTGTTTTACATCGTCGTTTCCTGACTTGTAATACTAATACTACTGCGCTTTTCCTAGCAAGGAACCGTTCAAAGCGCTCCTTCACGCATCCAGACACTCGTTAAACATTAGTACAATACCTATACATATGTGGCTAGTTCGTTAGCTATTGTTTATAGGGTCCAGCAGACTGCAAAGAGCCGAATCAGGACCACCACTTGGTTTTAAGAGGACTCACTCCTAATCCGTATGTGCTGAAACAATCCTACCGTTAAGACTGAAGGCACTCCACCAGCCGGTCACTTTACAATAAAGGCATCCCAAGCACGGGCCGCTGAGGCTGTACTCTAATTTATCAAACCCTTTTTGAAACAAACAAAGTAGAATATGAACAGCATTATACAATATTAACAAAACACGTACATATAAAATGCCGACATTGCTAAATAATTATACTATAGAAAGCCGTAGTGACCATTTGGCAGAATGCGTCCAATATCCCCAAGCTGACCCAAGGGACCCTGGGCATACACAAATGAAGAGTGTTGGGAGAGTTTTCAAGAAAAAAGGTAGGTGACTGGTCTAGCACAAAAATAGTATAGTACGTTGATAGAACAGAGTAGGTGTGAGAAAGAAAGGAGAAAGACAGCGTCAGTGGGAATTTAAAGCACTAAATTTCCACAAAGTGGGGATACTATTTTTACAAAAACCTCCGGCACTCCCACTGGAAGAGAAGGAAGCAGGCAAAATCAAAGCGGACTGGATGAGAGGCAGTAATTTAAAAATAAAAAAAGTGATTCCCCACATATGCATCCACAAACAGGTCCAAAGACAGAAAATGATCTAGAACCAACAGAGGACAGTTTGTGGCGGGCTATCCTAAGAAGGAGTGTGTCTGATGAAGAGCGCAACTTGCAATGAGGAGTATCGCCTTGGACATTATTGGCAAGGTATGAAGGAGCAGAGCCATGGAGACACTTGTAACAAAAGAGACAGGATTTGTGAAGAAATTTTTTTGCGGTATAAGAAGCGAGTGTAGTGGGCGAAGAAGTGGATTGATGTGGTCAGATTTTTTCTATTTGAGAATGAGGCGAGCGGCAGCGTTTTGAACATGTTGCAGATGGTGAATGGACAAAGCAGGCCATTTGCATGATTGCGTTGTGTATGAAGTTTGTGTGTGTGTATTTTTGTGCGCGTGTGTGTGTGCGTGTGCATGCCCGCGTGTGTAGTCTATATGAGAGAGAGAGAGATGAGAGTAGGTGTGGGTGGAGAGGAAAAAAACACATTGCATCGTTTTAATCTCGAAGAAAGAGAGAGAGAGAGAGAGAAAGAGGGGAAGAAGGGTGGCGTAAATGCGCGCGTCTGTGATCTGCAGTGGGAATGTGTTGTGCGACATGAACACAATAGGACATTGTCGTCGATGTTGTGGAACCAGGAATGTTATTACCTATTACTGCGAGCACCTGCTGGTGCAACACACAATGCTCATTGTTCAAAGCAACACTGAGTGATGGTGTTACTTCCCTGTCACACCATTCCAATATCTCACTACCCAAAACATGACTACAAATTGAAAAGACGTCAAATACAATGTGCACCCATGATTGTTATTGGTGACTAATTATTGGGAGTACCGGATGGACAGTATAGGAATCTTTAGTCTAAGATGTTTGTATGAGGCGTCAACATGAAGGAAATGAATTCTAAGAGGGCAGAGGAAGAAAAAGAAAAAAAGGCAACGGGGCTACGGGCTCCTGTGGCGCGACCAAGGCTCTTGGCACTCAGTAAGTAACGACAGACACGATTGGCAGCTCAACGTATCAAACTTTCCACAAATAAGAATCGCGCTCCACATTCACGGAGCCGGCCCAACAGCGTTGAGGATTTAGATTTTTTTTAATAGATTTTAATGCTTTATTGTCCCTTTTTATCGGGAAATTCTGGGCCGCCTCCCCTGTGGAAGGCGTAGTCGCAGCCTGTGGCGCGCCCAAACCCAACCTACCTAACACTAGTTGTGATTTTTGAAATTTAGAAGTTCTTTAAATTTTTTGAAATTTTGCTGGGGGAGCAAACCGGAGTACCCGGAGACAACCCCCGAGACGTTGCCCGAGTCGAAAGTAAATAATATTCGGAGAAACATAACGCCCCGATGCAGGATCGAACCCACACCTGTCAGGCGCCATTGGTTTCTGGCCTGTGGACAAGGCAAGTTAGTCCCGCCTTAGCCCACTTGGCCACAACGCTCGCTCATCATGGCTCAGCCCAGTTGAAAGAATCAGAATCAGAATCTTTACTGTCCCCATGAAAACACAAGCACATGTGTGTGCGGCGTACCCATCATCAACATAACGGCACAAAAGCAATAAGACACAAAAGACAAAGGCCTTCAGCATTCGATGTTTGGTACTCGCGTGTCTGGGCCCTAAAAACTGTTCATTGAGAGGCGTTGCCTACTTCATAATGTATAATAGAAGTTCAGCCTTGTAGTCGAACAATTAACAGCATGCCTTTTTGGCAGGAACTATTTAGGGGTGCTCTAGGGTGGGTGGAAAAGTTGAAAGAGAAAAGACCCAGACAGTAACTGTCTGGCTTTATTGCCTGTTGTAAATGTTAACCCTAAAGCCTGTTAAACAATAAGTATAGGTTGTTGTTGTTGTTGTTGTTGTTGTTGTGTGTGTGTGTGTGGGGTTTTTTTTTTTTAGGGTGGTGGAATTTGCAAGTGCGCATATACTAAAAGAAAGAATGTAGACAGAGGCATGTGGGATGACAGACGAAATCAGTAGATAAGAGAAGAGAACATAATATCAGATGGGTCTGTGATGTATACATGCATAAATGGTATTAGATGCAGTATAATTATCTCACATTTAAAAACTAACAATTCCGTTTCAGTTTCTGTCTTCTAATAGCGATGTGCTATTACACCACCCATTTGATAAAATTATTTTTGTAGTATGTATGTGTGAAATATGTGTGCGTGTATTTCGGTTACAGATCGCCGCGCTTTGAATCTGGTTTAGGAATAAGGCACGTATAGCATCCAATAACAATAATAATATCATTATGCATTAAAATTATGTATTGTTCTCTTATTCATTTTAAATTTTGCGTCCACATCATAAAGCACTGCACCCACATCAAAAAGTACTGCGCCCACATCAAAAAGTACTGCGCCACATCAAAGACGAAAGTCCTACAGACCATCACACAAGCCATTGAACAACATGATGACATGCTCACAGTAATGAAGAAACGGAAACTCCGATGGTATGGCCACGTCACCAGAACATCATGCCTTTGCAAAGACCATCCTGCAAGGCACGGTGCAGGAAGAAGAAGACGGAGACAGAAAAATAGGTGGGAGGACAACATTCGAGAATGGACTGGCTTGACACTGAGCGAAGCCATGAGGGTTGCTGAGGACAGAGAAAGATGGAGTACGCTAGTTAATCGATCATCTGTGGTGCCCCAACGACCTTCGAGTTATGGGATAAGATAGGATAGGACACAGGGCAGCGCTTAGACTCCAAAAATATTTAGTGACATACTGTATATCAACAATATACTCCGTCACCCCATTCCCTGTGGTTAACTTTCTCTCTCTCCCCCTCTCCTTAATTAATTTGGTAATGTTGTTGATTAATATTAACAACATTAATTTGATTTTATTTGTTTGAAAATGATTGTATCTAATGATGACTTTGTTTATTTGTTATTGTTCCATGATGTGAATATTATAGCATTGAGTTGTATTTAATAGTTATTGTTAAAGCCCCAAGGGCAAGATGTAAAAAAGAGTATCCAGCGCTTACTCTTTAATCCTTGCAAAATAAAATTATTATATTATCTTATCTTATCTTATCTCTACCACCCCCCACCCCCTCCATCCCCATACAGCCATTGCCGAACCACTTCTGGTCACATTCCCGTAACATATTAACATGGAATTAACGAGCTATAGTGTTAACGAGCTGCTCACAGTGGTAAAAAAACTGAAACTCCGATGGTATGGCCACGTCACCCGATCATCAGGTCTAACGTCTTGCAAAGACCATCCTGCAAGGCACAGTGCAAGGAGTTAGAAGAAGAGGGAGACCGAAAAAGAGGTGGGAGGACAACATTCGAGAATGGACTGGTTTGACACTGAGCGAAACCATCAGGGTTGCTGAGGACAGGGAAAGATGGAGTACGCTGGTTAACCGAGAATCTGTGGTGCCCCTACGACCTCCGAGTTACGGGATAGGATAGGATAGGATAGGATAGGAATGTTAACGAACTTCCATTGCTGCCACTACCTACACTCTAACTCCCACCACACACAAACAGAAGTCTACAGTTATATATGGAACTTCCACTGCTCCCCGTCCCCTCACTCTCACCACACACAAACAGAAAGTCTACAGTTAGCCTACATATTATGAAGTCTTCTATTACTTGCAGGTATTTAATAAAGTTGGCAATATTGTTTTTAATCGGGTGGGAGAAAGCTTAGAGATTTAATAACGATTAGGACTATCCCTCGCACACGGTAAAGGCCTAAGGTATTCCAATATTGATTTTCTTTCTCTCTTTCTTTCTTCGTTCCTTTATGTTCTTTTTTTCGTCTTTTTTCTGGATTTTTCTTTTGGTCGTTTCTTTTTGTTTCTTTCTTTTATCTGGCTTTTTTCTGTCTTTATTCCTTTCTTTGTTCATCTCTGTCTATCTTTCTTTCATTCATTTCTTTGTTGGTTTGTTTCATTCTTTCTGTTTTTCCCTTTTGTTCTTTCTCAATCTGTTGGTGAATGAACACTTTCAAAATGGTGTGTAATTATGTTCATGAGATTTGTGTGTGTGTTTGTTTAGTGTACACCGTTATATTGCTGTGTCGGCTTTCTAGTGAGATTACATGTAGAGACAAAATGACGAGCAAGTTGAAAAGGCAGTGTGCATGAAATAATTCATATTGAGATCCAAACTCGCAACTCTTCGCACATTCTTTCTGCCCGTCAATATGAACTTCCTTTTCATAAGGGAGCGTAATTATTTTTCCTACACCGTTCCCTTTCGTTTAAAAAATGAATGTTCTCGTTGCTTATATAATATATCATGTTCTATTGAAACATTTAGTCTTCAAATACTTCGGAGCCATTGTGTCCGACAGTAGGTCCAGACAGGAAGTGCTCTCCAGGATCGCACAAACAACTGCTGCCCCGACAATGTTGAAGCCCATTTAGAAAGATAGAACCATCAGTCTACATTCCAAGTTAAGGCTGCTGCGCGCATGCGCTCCCTTGTCATCTCCATCTTCTTATACGCTTGCGAAACATGGACCCTCACAGCAGACCTACAACGAAGAATACAAAGCATGGAGATGAGGTGCTACAGAAGACTTCTGGGCATTTTCTATACCCAGCACACCACCAGCGACGAAGTCCGACAGACGATCACACAGGCCATTGGACAACACGATGACATGATCACAGTGGTGAAGAAACGGATACTCCGATGATATGGCCACGTCACCAGAGCATCAGGCCTTGCAAAGACCATCCTGCAAGGCACGGCGCAAGGAGGCAAAAAAAGATAAAAAGAGGTGGGAGGACAACATTCGAGAATGAACTGACTTGACATTGAGCGAAGCAATGAGGTTTGCTGAGGACAGAGAAAGATGGAGCACGCTGGTTAAACTATCATATGTAGTGCCCCAGCGACTTTCCAGTTACGGGATAGGATCGGATAGGATTGTCATATTGTTCTTGTTTAGCGCTTTCAAGCTTAAGAGCTGCTCAAGGCGCTGACCGATGCAGACCGGTAACTCCAGCCGCCCGAGGGTATCATTTGCTGCCTAAGGCACCTACCCACACAACGGAGCACAGTGTTGAGCGACCCGCAATGAGAGAGAAGGGACAACGTGCTTGCTGTCCAGTGTCTACTTAACATCCTTTCTTAACATCACTACCTTTTTGTCTAACCGGGAAGTCATTAGCAGACATCAAAACTTGATAGTACTTCTCTGTTTAAAATATTCTGGCTGTCTCTGTCTCTATCACTGCCTTTCTGTCTCTCTTTCTGTGTCTGTCTCTCGCTCACTTTCTCTCTCTCTCTCTCTCTTTCTCTCTCTCTCTCTCCCTCTCTCTCATGCTAGTAATGTCAAGGCCTGGTACAGAGGAGATTTAGAAGATTGAAAGTCTTGTGGGGTCTTGTTTAAATAGACTTGTGTGTGTGTGGTACTGGAACTGCTGACCTAGAAAAGCGTGGTTCAGATAGTTGAGAGGCCAACTAAAAGCATTGAACAGTGAAGGGAATGAGCGCTAAAATAAACCAGCACACGCACATACACACACACCAGAACACGCACACAAACACACATACACACACACTAACAGACACGCGGGTTTCTGTGTGTGCATTGCGGCAGTAAGTGTACATTTAAGGCCGCGATGTGTTGACCAGAGCTCTTGACGTTGTTTGCTGTAGCTCTGTACAACTTAAACTACAGCATGCCATGCACCATACGTCTGTACACTTTCCTTACAATGACGTCAATGGCACACAAACCCTGCATCCAGTAATCGCTGAATGCACAGGTCTATAAAACTGTCATTGGGGGAAGAGGAGGGGGGGGGGGGCAGTTGGCCCAGTGGTTTAAGAAAAAAAGAGACGACAGTTTAAAGAATTGACTGTTAGGATAACCGTCCCGGCAGAGGTTTCCACCTGTTGACGGACTGGCTTGCCGACATAGGACCATGACCTCGGTGCACAGGCAACCCCCTACACCTTCAGATGGGAGTATAAACCGAGGTCTGATCTGCATGCACGCAGTTCATGGCTTTAATGATCCAGACGTTTATGTGGTAGACGGGTGACTGACAGCTACACAAATACACTCAGCAAGCACTAGGTCCATTCAACCCCATCCCCGGGCGCACAGGATTGTGCTCAGTTGTCTGGGTGATCAGACGATCTACCTAGGCAGCGAGTGGGCGCTTCAGGCGACTCATCCGGTGTCTCAGCGCCTTGAGCAGGCCTTGAGCTGAAAAAGCGCTATATAAGAACGATACAGTATACACATAGGTAGTAGATTATGTTGATTTACATTACATCCACTGTTACTGAACTCATTAGGCCTACATTATTATATATGCTGCCTGATTGGTCGGATATCTTGCAATCTTGTTGGACATTGGTCGTGTGCTGACATGACAATACCAGCCACATACCTTGGTGGTACTTTAGTCAAACGTGTACGTCGGCTTTGGAGGACCTAGGATGAACACAATTGTTTTCTTTTATTTCAAAAAGAACGTCGCCTGTTTGGGAATTTCGGGCAGTGGTGGGGCTTCTTGAAGTTCTATTTGTTCAGAGGATTATTTTTCTGTGCTGGAATTTCGTAAAAGTTGTGTGGAAGTGTCGTTCAGCTTCCTACAAATTTAATTCAATATTAGTTGTATTTATCGACTAAATGTTGTTGTTTGGTTGGTTGGTTGCTTTATTAACGTCTTTGTTCACCAAGATGATAAAGACCATACACAAACATTCAAACTCAGGCATTTAAACAGGCACACATATACACACACATGTACACACATGTACACACATGTACACTCATGTATAAGCACAGGCACTATCTCCATCTCTCTCACATACACTCATATATAATTTAAAATCGCATTAAAACAAAAGTAACAATGTCATTTAAATAAAACGAGCGACTGGATAATTAATTAAAGCTTTTGCCAATCTCACATTTAAATCATTGTTAATGTTTTCAACTGATGTTATAGTATTTACTGCAGGGGGCGAAAGGAGATGAATGTGAATACAATCAAAAAATATAATGTTTTAGAGTTAAGGGTTCGTCACCAATGCACTTCACATTTTTACAATATTTGGTTTTCATCGAATTTCAGCTTCCTACAAATTTAATCAAAATATTAGTTTTATTTACGGACTAAATGTTGTTTGGTAGGTTGCTTGCTTGCTTTATTAACGTCTTTGTTCACCAAGATGATAAAGACCATACACAAACATTCAAACTCAGGCATTTAAACAGGCACACATATACACACACATGTACACACACATACACACACACATACACACACATCTGTTTGCCATAGATAAAATTGATCTGGGAATTCCACCAAGATTTTTATAGTTTGTATTGAACTGAAGTTTCTTTACTATATTGTGTTCAATATTGTTTTGAATTTCTTTAGAAGACAGATTTAGTTTCCCTGACAAATAAATAATATTTTATATTATTTTATTATTTTTATAATAATATCTTGTTTATTTGTTTGTTTTTTTCATATAGTTTATTACTATTTAGCAGAAGAGATTTTTAAAATATTTGGTTATAAATGAGTGGGAAAGACTTATTACACTTTGTGTCATAAATCGGCTGTAAGATTTATGAACGGTTTATCTCTCAACTACTTCATTTATTCTCGCTGATTTTATTGGCCAAAATAAACACCTCTTGATGATTTAATAGCCAATGAATACACCTCTTACGTCTGCCGTCTCGGGGCTAAACAATTCCGCTCTTCCTGTCTCTGGTTGGATGTAGGGCCGCGCGTGCTGATGATTGATGGGTGTGTGAGTGTGTCAATATCAGTTGTGTGAAAGACGTGTAGCCAAACGTACCGCTCAGGAAGAGGAGAGTGGGTAAATAATGTTTTACGGGCAGCAGGGTTAAGTGAATTATTTTGGGGCGATTAGGTCGTGCACGGCAACCCAGTAAACAACTCGTTTATGAAGAGATAAAAACAAAAAATTCACCGTTTTAAGGGTACTAATTTTCCATTAAAAAAAAAACTTTTCAAATAAAACCAACTCGTTTATTTAACGAAATATTTCATTTAGCAATTTCATTGTTGTTTTGTCGTTGTGTTTGTTGTTTTGTTTCGATTTCCCGGAGGGTTTAGCTGGAGAAGGGGGACATGTTTATATACATGTACAGGCATGGAAGGAGGACAGGACTAAAAACCAATCAAGCTTACACCTCGTCTGTATAGCCATACATGTTGCACACTTACTTAACAGACCTAAGGGCATTGTTGAAACATTTCGTGTGTTGGCAGCGGGAGTGAGAATTACTATCTCAATGAAGCAGAGCTGAAGTCTACTTTAACTGGAGAAATAGTTGGACTATGCAGTCAAAGATTTATACTTCATATTCGGAAACGAATCTGCGTTGCTACTTGTAGTTGTACCAAAGAATTTATAATTTATTTATTTATTTATTTATTTCTTCATTACTACTACTACTACTACTACTACTACTACTACTACTACTACTACTACTACTACTACTACTACCAGTAGTAGTAATAATAGTAGTAACAGTAGTAATCATGAATCATACTCTTCCCCCGTGAGGGGTGCCGGGGGTTTCAGTATAAATAGTATCCCCACTTTCTGGAAATTTAGTGCTTTAAATTCCCACTGTCGCTGTCTTTCTCATTTGTTCTTTCTCATTCCTGCTCTGTTCTATCAATCTACTATACTATCTTCTTCTTTGCTAGACCAGTCACCTACCTTTTCTCTTGAAAACTCTTCCGGGACAAAACTTCTCATTTGTGTATGAGGTCTGTTGGATCAGCTTGGGAATATTGGACGCTTTCTGCCAAATGGTCATTTGGGCTTCCTATGATGTTATTATTTGGCAATGTTGGCATTTTATATGTATGTGTTTTGTTGATATTTTATAATGATGTTGGTATTCTATTTTGTTTGTTTTTTTGTAAACGGGGGTTCGATAAATTAGAGTATAGCCTCAGCCGTCCCCTGCGTGGGATATCTTTATTGTAAAGTGACCGGCTGGTGGATTGCCTTCAGTGTTGGCACTAGGGTTGTTTCGGCAGAACTTTTGTGCGGATTCGGGGTGAGCCCTCTTTCAGCGAAGTTGTGGTCTTGATTTTGTGGTCCTGATTCGGCTCTTTGCAGTCCACTGGACCCTGTAAGCAAAAAATAACTAAACTAAAAACTAAATAATAATCATCATAATCATCATTACACTACTACTACTACTACTACTACTACTACTACTACTACTACTACTACTACTACTACTACTACTACTAAAAGGATAAAGACATTAATATAGCGCTTTTTCTTAAAGACAAATCAGTTTAAACGCAAATTATGTTAAGTGTTTCATTTCTCTCAATTAAGGGCTGAACTCGAAATGTGTTAAATGGCACTGTTTGCGGTTTATTTACTGCTTATTACTGATGTATGCTATAGCCGATTGAATGATGACTACAATTGTTTGACAAGACGCGACATTGTTACATATGTATCATAGATGCATAAGTGACGTATCAGTGATGTATCAGTGATGTATCAGTAGTGTATCAGTAGTGTATCAGTGACGAATTGGTGATGTATCGGTAATGTATCAGTGATGTGTCAGTGATGTACCATGTATGTAACAGTGTTGTATCATTGACGTATCAGTGATGCTGACCGTGAATTTCTTTGCACATGTACAACAGGTTTCATGTATTGTTTGAACGTTGGAAATGCTACACAGTCCTGCTACGTTACGCTCCGTTGGACATTTATGTAAAGCTTCGTGCACTTCATGATCTTGAACGTGTGACTGTACTTATGGTGACCAGACGTAATTGAAATGCAGCCAAAAGGATCAGACGTGTTTCAGAGACTGACTAGCATTTGTATATAGGTTTGGATTTAAACAAGAAAGTGAGGAAAAGGCAGAAATAACGTGGTCTTTAAGATTATGTTATTGTTGGTCAGCTCAGTTCTTGGACTTATTGGTCGACTTGGAGCGTAGGAACAAATCAACCAATAAACTGTCCTTTATGTGTACAAATTCGTTTGTGATTGGAATATAGCATAACCGTGTGACGTGAAGATAGTCCTTACATGCATCGTGTATGGCACGGACACACGACTTACAGCTAGGACAGTCTCACAAATGGGAGCAACAAGCAGACTAGTAGAACAACAACAAGAGATCAGTAGCAACAGCCTCTAAACAACAACAACTACTACATACCACTCCTCGTTGAACAATGGCGATGGTGGCTGAGCTACTTGGGATGTCGGAGGTCAGGCCCAGAACCACATCTAAGATGGCAAGGAGTCCGGTGCCAGCCGCCCTCACAGTCCCGTCTCGCATCAGTGGTCGTATGATGACGCCCACGGAACCTCTTTCAGCCGACGCCAGATCGTCCACCCTGCATTCCGCCGCCTCCAGCGGCCACCGACCTGCGTCCCGAGGCCGCAAGAAAGAGGCCTTCGTCGACTCTTCTGTGCAGGTGGCGTTGGCGGCGGCGCTGAAGGCAGAACTAGCCTTGGAAGAGTTTGACGCCATGCCGGAGTTGTTCCAGGACCCGCCAACATCCAACGTCTCAATTGGTGGGGTGGCCTCTCCCCACCACGACCATCTACAGTCTCAACCGCAATCCTCGCAACACACTCCTCTTCCTCCTGCCTCCACCTCGCTCTTCCACAATCTTCCTTCATTTCTTCCTTCTCCTCTTTCTCCGCAAACGCCGTTCAGCCTGCAGCACCAGTTTTCTCAACCTCAGCCCTTGGTGGGTCGCGCTCGGGCTGAGAAAGCTGCTGAGTTCGAGGTGGAGCACAACTGGCTGCTGAAGGAGGAGGCCGAGATCAAAGTAAAGAAGTTTGACCAGACTAAGCGAAAGTTGGCCATATGTTTGCCAGATGACGATCCGCTGGAGGGCATCAGCAACCGCCTGGAGGAGATCCAGTCCATGGTCAAGCCCAAAGTGGAGCTGTCCAGCTTCCTGGAGGACCTGCCTGATGAGCAAAAAGAGACGATTCTGGTGAGTAGAGACGTATTGACTCAAAACCACTTTGTAGCCGCTGTTCCGATCCTTCATCTCCACACACCCTTGACTGTCTTGTCTTCAGTTGTAGCTTGTTGTATGTAGAAACACTGGTGGCGCCTTTGTGCTTTCATACTGCCTTAATCTTATCAGGTCATATGGTCTAACCTGGCTTCTCCAACACGGTTCTTGGCTGGCTGTAAAATTGTTTTAGGATGCTCTCAGATATTGATTTAAATTGCTGGATTTTGCCAGATTGCCCCACTCTACACCCCCTTCTTGGGTTCAGCCGTTTTTATTGTTGTTGTTCTTTAATCATAATTATCCTATCCTATGCCGTAACTCGATGGTCGTTGGGGCACCACAGATGATCGTTTGACCAGCGTACTCCATCTTTCTCTGTCCTCAGCAACCGCCATGGCTTCGCTCAGTGTCAGCCAGTCCATTCTCGATTGTTGTCCTCCCACCTCTTTTTCGGTCTCCCTCTTCTTCTGCCTCCTTGCACCGTGCATTGCAGGATGGTCTTTGCAAGACCTGATGCTCGGGTGACGTAACTATACCATCGGAGTTTCCGTTTCTTCACCACTGTGAGCATGTCATCGTGTTGTCCAATGGCTTGTGTGATGCTCTGTCAGACTTCTTTGTTGGTGTTGTGCTGGGTATAGTAAATGCTCAGAAGTCATCTGTAGCACCTCATCTCCATGCTGTGTATTCTTCGTTGTAGATCTGTTGTGAGGGTTCATGTTTCGCGTATAAGAAGATGGATATGACAAGGGAGCGCAGCAGCCTTATCTTCGAGTGTAGACTGATGGTCCTGTCTTTCCAAATGGGCTTCAACTTGTCAGGGCCGCAGTTGTTTCTGCGATCCTGAAGAGGACTTCCTTTCGGGACCCATTGTCGGACACAATGGCTCCAAAGTATTTGAATACTAAATGTTTCAATAGAACAGGAGATCTTATATATGCAACGAGAACATTCATTTCCTTGGACTTTGATGTCCATGGTGATGCCATTGGTGTTGTTGGTCATCATTTTGGTCTTCTCTGCACTTATTCCCATTTCATATGCTCTGGAGGTGGTGTTAAGCCTCTGTACCAGCAGTTCAAGTTCTTGTTCCTCTCCAGCCAATCCATCAATGTCATCCGCAAAGCGGAGGTTGGAGATTGCTCTATCCCCTGTGCTGACTGTGCCTCCGTGATCTGCAAGGGCATCTGACATGATGCGCTCTAGAAAGATGTTGAAGAGTGTTGGAGAGTGTTGACATCCTTGATGCACACCGATTGTTGTTCTGAACCAGTTCCAGATGGCGCTGTTGTGGAGGACTGCACTGGTAGCCTTGTCATACAGGCTTTTGATGATTTCAATAGTGGTAGGGCTGATGTTTTACACTCTCATGGATGCCCACATAGTTGTCGGTCAAACGCTTTCTTAAAGTCTACAATCACATGACATAGATGTTGTTGGTGCAGTAGGTATTTCTTGCTGATTATTCTGAGTTTGAAAATCTGTTAAGTGGTACTTCGCCCTGTCCTGGATCCTTCTTGTACTTCAGCTATTATTTGTTCAGCTTGGGGTTTCAACATGTTGAGTATTATTTTTAGGAGGACCTTGCTGGGATGGATGATGAGGCTGATGGTGCGGTAAATTTCACACTCCTGAAGGTTACCCTTTTTGGGAAGAGTGATGACAAGCGACTGGGTCTATGGTGTAGACCACTCCTCAATCTGCCAGATCTTGTTACACATAATAGTGAGGGCGTTAATCATCGTTTCTCATACTGCTTGAAGCAATTTTGCGGGTATGTTGTCCACTCCCGCTGACTTCCCTTTCTTCAGTGATTGTACTGCTGCTTCAACTTCTTCTCGGATAATTGGGCGGATTTTTTGTTATTTTCTGTTCTGGGTACATGCTAGAACTGATGGGTTTCCATATGGTGTGTGGTTGTAAAGGTCAGAGCAGTACACTGTCCATTTATCCAAGACGTCTTGTTCTTCTGTAAGGCATATGTCAAACTTGCTTTGGATCGTGGAGACCTGGGCTGTTTAACACTTGTCAGCCGCTTCACAGTCTGCTGTTGTTCTTGTTCAGACTGTTCTCTATTTCCTGGCATTGCTCTTCTATCCAGTTCTCCTTTGCTGTGCGCATGCCTTTTCGGATGTAATTGTTGATTTTTTTGGTAGGCATCAGCTCCATGCTGTGAGCTGATGATGATGAAATTAAAAAAAGTTGTTTAAATATTTGTTTAAGTATAGTGCAGTGATTGTTATTTATTTATTATGTGTGCAATATCCGCCTTTAATTGGTGATATTGTTGCAGTTTACGTGTGTATAAATGATATTGATTTAATAAAAATTGTGCTGATGTGTGCAGTAACAATGTCTGTGTCATACATGTATTTTGTATGTCGTCCTGTATGTCGTCCTGTAATTTGTGTTTGGCAATGTCATTTCTCAGTGCGATAATTTTAGTAAACGCATTCGTATGTTGAAATTGTTGCTCTTTTGGTTTGATTATGGCCAAAAGGAGTTGTGTGCAGATATCTGGAGCACTGAGTTGTTGTTATCATCAGTAATACAAATACCTTTGGGATTGCAGAAAATCACCAACATGAACACAGGCTTGTTGTTAAAAGAAAGAAGGAAAGGCTGGACGGTGAGCGTACAACATTTGTATTATGTGTTGAATGTTTGTTGTTGTTGTTGACTCTTTTACTAGATATCAATGTTGTTGATGATGATGAATATGAAGATGATTGTGTTTTTATCAAATCTCGTGTAAAAAGGATTATCATAATTGCACCAAATTGTTTACTAGCATATATATATATATATATATAATGTAAATTCTGTTAAGACAGATAGCGACAGAGCAGACAGTCATTGTATTTAAGGGATATTAATGTAATGGCGAAAATCATTTTGTTCTATCACACACACCCTCTCCCCCCCCCCCCTTGTAGGCTTAGCACAGTTTGAACATCCAGTGTAAGTGTGCACATCCTACAATGATCGATTAGCAAACCGTTCCTCTGCAATGGTCGTCACACCCCAGTGTCACTTTACACAATTGGTTGTTCACTATCTATATCAGGTCTGAGGTCTGAAAGGATACACGCTCACTCACACGCACGCGCGCTTTCACGCACACACACAAACACACACATATACACACGCATTCTATAACAGTGCATTAAAGGGAAGCTCGTCTAGGATAAACCCATGGCTCAGGTTTCTAACATGGAAAAACAGCTTTCTACGTTTTCACGTTGCGTAGGCTTTCTTGCTCTCGCATTTGTCGCAAACTGACTGCCATCTTTGCTCTCCTTAACATTCCATATCTCGTCAACGACGACGACACCCCTTGGGGTCATGAGCAATCTTGCCACTGTAGATTGTTCTAACCTATAAAGGGAAAAGTGAAAGCCCCAGTTGAAAACCTGTCTTGCCTTTGTAGGCATGACTGATTCACTGCGGCAACAGTTGGAGTGCCGGGGGTTTCAGTATAAATAGTATCCCCACTTTCTGGAAATTTAGTGCTTTAAATTCCCACTGTCGCTGTCTTCCTCATTTGCTCTTTCCCATTCCTGATCTGTCCTATCACTCTGCTATACTATCTTCTTCTTCGCTAGATCAATGACCTACCTTTTTTCTTGAAAACTCTTCCTGGACAAGACTCCTTGTTTGTGTATGAGGTCTGTTGGATCAGCTTGGGAGTGTTGGACGCTTTCTGCCGGGTGGTCACTAGGGCTTCCTATGATGTTATTATTTAGCACTATAGGCATTTTATATGTATGTGTTTTGTTGATGATTTATAATGATGTTTGTATTCTATTTTGTTTTTGTAACCGGGGGTTCGAGTAGTTGGGGTAAAGCCTCAGCCGTCCCCTGCGTGGGATGTCTTTATTGTGAAGTGACTGGCCGGTGGAGGGCATTCAATTTTCCCACTAGGGTTGTTTCGGCAGATCTTTTATGCGGTTTGGGGGTTGTCCGGTCCTGATTTGGCTCGGAAGAGTCCGCTGGACCTAAAGCAACAATCAATCAATCAAACGACGACGACGTTGATGATGATGATGATGATGATGATGATGATGATGATGATGATGATGATGATGATGATGATGATGATGATGATTTTTGCAATTGCGATTGCTTGAGATCGCCGCGCTTTAAGTTCGATTGAAGAAAAAGCGCGTGATAGCATCTTGTATGCTGCTGCTGCTGCTGCTGCTGCTGCTGATGATGATGATGATGATGATAATGATGATGATGATGATGATGAATTCAAAGACTACATTGATGGTGCTGACTTTGTTTTTCTTCTCCAGTCAGAAGACTTCGTCAGGAACGCATTCCGAATGGTTTTCTTCATGGTTTGTCAGTGTCATACAGGACGGAGGTGCGTCATCACTAGTACTTATGTCATCGTTAGCGTCATCACTAGCACTTATGTCATCGTTAGCATCATCACTAGTACTTATGTCATCGTTAGCGTCATCACTAGTACTTATGTCATCGTTAGCGTCATCACTAGCACTTATGTCATCGTTAGCATCATCACTAGTACTTATGTCATCGTTAGCATCATCACTAATACTTATGTCATCGTTAGCATCATCACTAGTACTTATGTCATCGTTAGCGTCATCACTAGCACTTATGTCGTCGTTAGCGTCATCACTAGTACTTATGTCACCGTTAGCGTCATCACTAGCACTTATGTCATCGTTAGCGTCATCACTAGCACTTATGTCATCGTTAGCGTCATCACTAGCACTTATGTCATCGTTAGCGTCATCACTAGCACTTATGTCATCGTTAGCGTCATCACTAGCACTTATGTCATCGTTAGCGTCATCACTAGCACTTATGTCATCGTTAGCGTCATCACTAGCACTTATGTCATCGTTAGCGTCATCACTAGTACTTATGTCATCGTTAGCGTCATCACTAGTACTTATGTCATCGTTAGCGTCATCATTAGCACTTATGTCATCGTTAACGTCATCACTAGCACTTATGTCATCGTTAACGTCATCACTAGTACTTATGTCATCGTTAGCGTCATCACTAGTACTTATGTCATCGTTAGCGTCATCACTAGTACTTATGTCATCGTTAGCATCATCACTAGTACTTATGTCATCGTTAGCGTCATCACTAGTACTTATGTCATCGTTAGCGTCATCATTAGCACTTATGTCATCGTTAGCGTCATCACTAGTACTTATGTCATCGTTAGCGTCATCATTAGCACTTATGTCATCGTTAGCGTCATCACTAGTACTTATGTCATCGTTAGCATCATCATTAGCACTTATGTCATCGTTAACGTCATCACTAGCACTTATGTCGTCGTTAACGTCATCACTAGCACTTATGTCGTCGTTAACGTCATCACTAGCACTTATGTCATCGTTAGCGTCATCACTAGTACTTATGTCATCGTTAGCATCATCACTAGCACTTATGTCATCGTTAGCGTCATCTTTACTGTTGTCAAAGTATTAAATTTTTTATGTGTTGATGGGTGATGTTTACCTTGATCAACCTTGATCACCATTCTGCACATCCCTTGTTATGATTTAGGGCGAAAGAAATTCCACACTGGCAGTTTTTTTTAATTGTGTTAGTTTGTCGGCTTTATTTTGTCTTCTGAGCTCCTGGAGCAGGCCGCCATTGCCCCATGAACAAGCTTCCCTTTCAAAATCCTCAACATCTCGCTCCCTTGGCCGTTTCCTTCCCTTTCCAAAACTCCTTTCATGACTGGTACCAACCACTTTGTTTTAAAAAAAATATATTTAAAAAAAAAATAATAAGACGAACATTTGTGTCCCGCCAAATCTAGACCAAAGTAGTCTACTCTAGGCGCAAACCAACACTTTGGCAACACACACACACACCCACACACACACACACACCCGCACACTCACACACACACACACACACACGCACATACACATACACATACACATATCCTTGACGTGTAAGAATATAAAATACCAAGGAAGAGAAGAAGCAAATCAAAATAAACAGTCAGTCAGAGAGGGTGGTCAAACTGGATGGATCACTGAGGCGGAAAGAGATGAGGTTTGAGAGCAGATTTGAAGGCAGAGAGTGTAGGCTTGCTGCGAAGAGAGAGGGGCAATTTGTTGTAGGTTGTTGGGCCAAAACAGAAGGAGCGTGTTTGATTGTTACAGCTAAGTCTAGAGATGCAGTTGTCAATTTCAATTTCAATTTATTTGCGTCAAGATAAGGCCACCGGCCTGTAGACACGGGGTTAATCACATGCAACCTATACTAAAACAAAACAGAAATATCAAAAATGCATAAACAAAAATGCATAAACAATGAAGAGTTATATATCTGAGTATATAATAGTCGGGCTGTCCTACAATATTACCGAAGCGTTATAATACTGTTCTCTTTTCTTCATCGAATAGAATATATACATTGCCACATCTCTTGTAATATCAGAATTGTCATTTGATACCAAATATTTTATCACAGATGGGCAGTTCCTCACTACAGTTAAATATTTAGACAAATATTTAGTCCTCAAATCATCATACATCTTGCAAATGAAAAGAAAATGTAGAGATGCAGTTGTCACTGGTCACACAACCAGAGTTCCGGAGCCCCTATGACGTGAAGCGGGTGAGTGGAGTCATCGCAGTTGTCGCCTTATGTATGTTATTTTCCCATTGAATGGTCCTTATAGGGCGTTCCTCCAGCCAAAGAGCTGGTCAGTGATCTGGCCGATACAGGCAGACACAAGTTTTCCGCTTAGCTTGCTTACCTTAACAGTTTGTGTCACTTCCCCTTGACAGGTACTTCAACCCTGATGACCCGGAAGCTGGCCCAGCGATCATGCGCAAACAGCGCAAAATGTATGGCTACGGGAAACAGCCAATGAAAAGCAGTGTAAGTTCTGACATGGTCCAAGGAAAGAAAATTCAAGTTTTGTTTTTATTGTGCAGGTTGTTGTTGTTGTTGTTATTGTTGTTTCTGCTGATGTGCAAGTATATTAAAATGCTAAACTTCCAGACGTTGATATGGTTTTCTATTCCATACCGACAATTGTGTGTTATTGTTTGATGATTGTTCGTTGCACTGTACAAGAAAATATGTTCTCGTTGTTTGTTTATCCACATTATTGAGGTGAAAGCGCTAACATAAACGTGTACGCAGCTTAAGTGGACATTTGGTCTCTTAATAACGTCACAGCACGCGTGTATCTTTTGATGCCGTCGTTACACATCACCCGTTGCAACAGGCCGAGAACTAGTGGCAGGAACACAGATACAGGAAAAGTCCTCCAACACAGGCGCATAGCGCTCCAACACAGGCACAAGGCCTTCCAACACAGGCGCATAGCGTTAATAGAGCTTCGACCGATAACTCCATGTTTTTTGGCACCTATACAGGTGTTGTGAGGGAGACAAGTCCCCCCATCGTCCCCTATACGCTTCTGTGTCCGGGGACGTTAATCTAAATAACTAACTAACTAAGTCCCCCCAGTGGCTTTGGCAGAAAGCATTTGCAACGGTCGAGCACCAAGTTTAGATCAAACGTTTATATATTCGACACAAAAACTGTGTGAAAGTTATATTAGCAAATGGTCATCTGTTAGCATGAATGAGACATTTTATAAATGTTTGCGCCATTTTGAATTGGACCTCAGACGTTAAGTACCAAGCATGCTGAGTGCCACGTTGGTAAAATATTTCTATACTGCCACTACTGTAGCTCAGAGGTAGAGCGTTCGCCAGGCACACTGATGATCCAAGTTCAAATCCCGTGATAAACAAGATGAAAGTGCCAA
>CM072518.1:3946817-3974317 GCA_036898135.1 Oncomelania hupensis
TAGGTAACTTAAGATGAAGATTCTCATCCAATCCACCCATCAACCACTCAGAAAAAAAATCTATTTATATAATTATATAGTTTTGCGACAGTTTGGAGAAAATCATGGATTGTGGTTGTGAGTTGAACTTACCACATGTTTTAAAGGAGGCATTGAATTTTCCAATACAAACGGATATTTGTTTTATTGCTACATGTACCTGTATTTTATGTGTTCCAGGACTTTATTCGTCTGCAACACACGGTACAAGGGCCACCTATCGACTTCTTGTGGTGAGTTCCGTGGTTTGTAAAGTCCATTGTTGGCGGAAAGACCAGTGCAGGGGGGTTGGGAAGAGGAATGGAGGAGGGGGAGGGAGGGAGGGTGTTGAACTTACGTGACTTAGGTGCGAGATTTTTCAGACCTCCGAGTTGTTGTTTTTATAGGGTACTCTGGTGTCCATCCTCTCTTCAATAATGGTATTGGATGAAGTCGATTTCAAACATGTCATATGTAAGAATTTGTTTCCTGCCCGTCTTTTAATATAGGCTAATAGAGATTTGCCTTTACCACACATGTTTGAGTGGGGAATCGAATGTGTGTTTGTTGTGTATGAAGATATGTCTGTAACAAGTGAGCGTGTATGTTGATTACAGATCGCCGCTCTTTTAGTCTGATTTAGGAATTCATCCATTCTTCTTCTTCTTCTTCTTCTTCTTCTTCTTCTTCTTCTTCTTCTTCTTCTTCTTCTTCTTCTTCTTCTTCTTCTTCTTCTTCTTCTTCTTCTTCTACCAGTCAATTGAGATGATGAAGGTATTCATGGCAATGTTTTGCATGGCCTGTGTCACATGGTTTTGCAGGTCCATTGATCTGTTTAAGGAGTTTCCTTGTGACCAGTTCCTGCACAACCCTGACGCCATCGAGTTCAAGTATTACGGGTAAGCCATTTCGTTCGTGTCATTCACTCTGTGCAGCTCGATCTCTGTTTGTAACGCTCTCTGTCTGCCTGCCTATTTCTAGGTACAGTTTCTTTGTCTAATATATCTGATCTGACCTATCTGTCTGTCTTCTTAACGTTATACAGCGCAATGCGATACCAAACAACACCAGACAAGACGAAATAATATATTATAATACAGCTTTAGTACTATAAAGAATGAATGTGCGACACTTGAATTGGAGATAATCGTAAACAAGATAATGAAAGTGTCACACTTTTGTAGTCAGCATCACTGTGTGGGAAAGAGAGAGAGAGAGAGAGAGAGAGAGAGAGAGAGAGAGAGAGAGAGAGAGAGAGAGAGAGGGAGAGAGAGAGAGAGAGAGAGAGAGGGCGAAAGAGAGAGAGGGCGAAGGAACATGACTGCAGCTGAGTATACCGCTATTGAGCCACATGCATGTGGACGGGAGATAATCAGGTGAAAGTTTCACACTAATATAGCCAGTGCCACTGCATGGGATAACTGCAGCTAAAGTCGATCGTTGATACGTTTTTATGACAGTCATCTTAAAGATTTAGACTTACTTGATTAGTTTTTTTTCTGTACATCGGTTATCGCCATTTTGAACTGAATGTGTATGTATTGTTTTCAGCCCGAATCGCATGATAGCGAGGGACATCTTCAGAACGCCATGGTTGCACGTTGTCAAGTCGGTAAGACCGGTCTTGTTCACTTTGTAGTTCAAATTCCAAAGTGCGGGTATCTTAGCTTAGGTTACATTTTGAGATTTAAAAACATTTCCAGGCATATCTGAAAATACTTTGAATTAGGTGGGGAGGAGAGAAGTGGGGCGGGATCGGAACAAGTCAAATGTCGGTTTGTCAGTCAGTCCGTTGGAAGGCATATCTCGGGAACCATTGAACGGATTTTGACCACACTTCATAGGAACATTACCTAGGTTAGTGGCCTGTCTCCTGTGCCATCATATGTGATCTACCTCAAAGGTCAAGGTCACTGGAGTCATTTTGTTGTTATGTACGTTTTGCTCAATATCTCCAAAACGGCTGAACCGATTTGGTTTAGGTTTGATATATAGGTACTTCCGTTTGTGGGCCATCCATCAGTAGCAGTCCTGTTGTCAGTCAATACGTCAGTCGGTCGGTCCGTCGCTCTGAATGTAACCTTTTTTTTTTGTTAAAAACACGTCTATGTATTCCTTTTGAGAGCTGAGTGCCAACACCGCCAACACAATGCCTAGTTTTGGGCTATGTGTGTCAATGTCTGACAATACATTGGAATGGCTTGCCATCTTGTTTGTAATTTGATTTAACCTAGCGCTTTCCCAGCTGTTGAAATGCTCAGCGCGCTTAGCCGGTGCACAATCTAACTCAAGCCGCCTGAGGCGCCACTTGCTGCACATTGTGTGACTGGCCATACAAACACAGCCCAATCCTAGGGCGCCACTTGCTGCACATTGTGTGACTGGCCATACAAACACAGCCCAATCCTGGGCGAGAAGGGATGGAGGAGAATGGACCTAGTACTTAGTGGTGTAGCTGGTGCTTAGCCGTCTAGGATTTTAGCATCAGGATATTAAACCGTGCGATGGAATGCGTACGTGCGGATACTAGACCTCGGTTTATACTCTTATCCGAATGAGTATATATACACACAATGTGTTGATGTGGAGTATAGAATCATTTGTAAATGATTTACATAAATGACGTCCGTTAGGAAAAGTTCACAGAAGAAACGACACAGATCAGTTTTGAGTTTAATGTAAAGATAAGCCTACTATTCTTTTCATCTCAGTTCCTTCTTGTCAAACTTCTTCATTAATTTAGTGGAAAATACGATATTATCAAATCAAGCAATCCATTATTCTCGTCATATTGTTACTTTGGACAATAGACTAATTCTTAATTCTTGGAAAACAAAATACTGCAAGGATGTAGTATGCCTATGTCAAGCAAATATAACAATAGATCACATATTACATGATTGTAGTGCAATACAACAACTCTTACCTGAAAATATTTGCAATGCTCAAATTCTAACATATGATTGTTGGCTGCAGATTGCGGAGGCGTTGATTTTTAGCCCTATAGGGTTTTTTTTTTGTAATATTTGATATTATTTGTTGGTATTTATGATCCGGGAATGTGCTATACTTTTCCTTATGGATGATGCATGGAATAAGAAATATATTGGATAATATGTAAATAGGGACTGCATTCAAAACGGTAAGAGGGGTGGGAGAGGCAGTTATCCGTGGGAGAATGGAGAGAAATCTAACTATACCTCTTCACGGAGGATTGTTTTATCTTGATCTTTTTTGCCTTTTTTGTATGCAGTCTCTATGCTTTGAATATTATGAATAGTATAAGTGATTGTTTCCTATCTCCTTTATTTATGTTTTAGTTGTATTTTAATTTACTGTTGTTAATGTTGTCTAAAATCACTTTTAAGTGAAAAGACGTAAAATAAACAAACAAACAAACAAAACTGTTTATTAGCGGATGGTTTTTGCAGGGAGTGGTGAAAGTAGTGCGGGTGCAACTCATCTTCGACGTCCGAAACGAAAAGAAGTTCTCCAATCAGAGCACAGTGGAGCTGGGTTGTGGCCGTTCTTTCAGTCACGCTGAAGGTAAGAATAAATTACATAATCTTTGTTTTCATCATTGAGATCGTCATCTTCATCATCAATGACGTAGGTAGGCCAACTTTTTGTCATCATCATGATCTTCTTCTTCTTCTTCTTCTTCTAATTATATTCGATTGTGCTTGCAGCCATGCTGGGTCTTCTGGCCAAGCAACGGAAGATGAAAACCATGATTGAGATGGAGTTATCTCTTGCTGAAGTGAGTTACCTTTCCTTGACCAATGACTGCAATCATCACTAAACACTAAGGTTTTGAATGCTGAAGTGGTGTGCTGCTGAAAATAAACTTCAACGCTTCATGTTGCTTTGCCCAAAACCCTTAGTACAGGTTGAAACCTATCGGGGACGTTTAAACACCGCTTGTCCTTTTCACACTTTATTTCAAACAATAAGTTAGTTAATTAGCCATTGTTTATAGGGTTCAGCGGACTGCAAAGAGCCGAACCAGGACCACTAAATTCCGTCTTAATTGGAAGGTTCGTAGAAAATTCGTGAAGATTCTACAACTTTTTTTCGAGTTTCATACAATCCCGAACCTAGGTTTCTGAACAGTTTCCCAAACCTAGGTTGCTGAACGGCAAAAAAAAGGTTCAGAAAGCTAGGTTCGGGATCTGTGAACTTCTAGAAAACTTTTTTGAACCCCCACCAACCTTCCAATAAAAAGGTTAAGTTAGTTTCCTGTACACAGTCAAAACTTCAGGATGTTGATTTTTTTAAATTAATGGCGGTGTGAGGGTGGTTTGTACATGAATCTAAACGTTGCTGTTTGTTTTCTTTCTATGTTCGCTTCTTTTAGTCCTAATTTACATCAACGACAAATGTAAGATTTCCGTTTTTATCCATTTCATTGTTTAACATTCAAAACATAATCAACAGTTTCTTGGTGTTGCAGGTGTTCCAGAGCCGAGCACAGGCCAGCATAGAGGAAGGAAAGAGAGACAAAAGGAGAAAGCCACGCTTTGTAAACCAGTTGCAGAAATGCAAGTGCAACATTCGCTTTCTTTTCACATTTTACTGTCACCTACGATTCACGTTGCACGCTTGTGTGTGTGACCTTTGGATAGTTCACCATTTTGGTCCTTTGTTTTGTGGTTGACATTCAGCGCGTATACGTCAACAGCATAAATGGTGGGTCTTGCCTTGCCTTGCCTTGAATTAAATGAGCATGTTGTGTTGTTTCCTTTTCAGCCAACACCGCTGAAGTGCCAGCAATCACGGTTGAAATGGACGAAAATGCACAAGCCTCCGCTGTGTCGGTATGTATCTTTTAAAAAAATATATTTAAATTCAAATTTAAAATTTGGAATAACATTAGAGTTTATTTATAAGAACGAACATCTGGGTAAGGACATTTCTCCAGTTTGATAGACAGGGACTGACGAGCCTGTTTAACGGTATTTTTTATTGATCTTACATTTGCCATCACAATGATAACTTCCACTCCACTCTATTATTTGAATTAATAGGCAAAGTGTTGTTGATGATGACTGTTGTTGTTAAAATGTCATATTTTTCACTTGAAGTGCTTTAGTTGTTTTACTATCACATTTGTGGTTTGTCTTTTTACTCTTAACTGCTGTTCTGTCTTCAATGTCAGCCATTTTACTATCACATTGGGTGTTTGTCTTTTTACTCTTAACTGCTGCTCTGTCTTCAAGGTCAGCCATTTTGCTTCATCTAAAACGTACGTTGTTTGTTGCCCATAGCGAGGGAAAGTGGAAGTGGTGCTACCTCCAATTGGTAAGAGTCAGGGCGACCCCTCTATCAGCAACAGTAACTCTGCCAAACTTTGCTTCTCCGCCGCACTCAAAGTGCCCTGCAGCGGCAACAAAGACGATGGCGGGGATGTTGGATCTTCTAACAAAAGTAGGCCAATTTTCATGTAGAGCATTACAAACATCATTTCATTTTAAAATAAATAAAAACTACTTACACGTGTGACGGAAGTTTAAAACCTTACACAAAACTGGTGCAGCATGCCTCAATAGTCCATGTCCGAGGTATGCGCAGGAATTCAAAACGTCCTAAGGCCACAATATATTCAGTCATAAACTAGAAGTGAATTGACTGAATTCTGACGTCATTTAAGAATGATTGAACGACCATTAGGCCTAAAGTTTAATGTCTACACCCACCATTGGCGATATGGCAGACTTGGAAAACCATCGGAGGAAACAAGAGTAGGGACCTAATTCAACACTGAACTTCCAGAGCAATCTTACTGCTAAAATCGCTGTGCCAGGTGAAAGCTCTACCACTGAGCTAAGGCGGTATGACACGTCACCATTAAACTATGTGTGTTATCGTTGCCATGTAGTGTCGTCACCATTAAACTATGTGTGTTATCGTTGCCATGTAGTGTCGTCACCATTAAACTATGTGTGTTATCGTTGCCATGTAGTTTTGTCACCATTAAACTATGTGTGTTATCGTTGCCATGTAGTGTCGTCACCTTTAAACTGTGTGTGTTATCGTTTCCATGTAGTGTCGTCACCATTAAACTATGTGTGTTATCGTTGCCATGTAGTGTCGTCACCATTAAACTGTGTGTGTTATCGTTGCCATGTAGTGTCGTCACCTTTAAACTATGTGTGTTATCGTTGCCATGTAGTGTCGTCACCATTAAACTATGTGTGTTATCATTGTCATGTAGAGTGTCGTCACCATTAAACTATGTGTGTTATCGTAGACATGTAGAGTGTCGTCACCAATGAACTATGTGTGTTTTCGTTGCCATGTAGGGTGTCGTCACCATTAAACTATGTGTGTTATCGTAGTCATGTCGTCACCATTAAATTATGTGTGTAATCGTTGCCATGTAATGTCGTCACCATTAAACTATGTGAGTTAACGTTGCCATGTAGAGTGTCGTCACCATTTAACTATCGTTGTCATTACATTACATGGTTATTGCTTTAGGTCCAGCGGACTCTATCGTTGTCATGCAAAGTGCCGTTACCATTAAACTATGTGTGTTATCGTTTCAGATTCAGATTCAGATTCAGATTCAGAAAATTTATTGTCAGGCACCAGGCCCATAACAATGGAGTTCACATAGTTGGAAGATACAAATCAACAATGAAACCAGAAAAAAACAATGGAATACACAACATTAACATTTGCCGCAAAGGGACTTCCGGATACATTAGCAATTATATATGTGTGAACTGTTAACGATAGGGCTACTAATTACAACAGTATACCTAATCACGGGACGGACTTAGCTAGCTACAAAGATTGGGTTCATGTCTTCAGATCGGAGTTTAGTGGCCTTAAATATAAAATTAGTCACATTTATAATGAGACTTTCGTTAGTACTAGCTAATAATAATGACATCTTGCACAAGGAGGGAATTCTAACAAATTTTCTTGGAATGTACATATTACGTAACTGGTTATATTTTGGACAGACTAATAAAAAATGCAGTTCGGTTTCGGCTGTAGGCTTATCCGTACAAAATGGGCAGTTAACATTCTGAGACGCACTGGGATTGTGCGAGTTGAACTGCAGAAAATGAGAGTTCAATTTTGACATACCTACACGAAACTTGGACAGTGTGTGGCGCATATTAATATATTTAATACAATCAAAATACTTCTTCATAGATAGTGACTGGTTAAATGAAGAGTACACATTATAAAAGTCATGAGACAATATGGCAGAGTGCCAGTCTTGTGTGTAACAGTCGATCAAACGACGCTTAAATTCATTTACAAACTTTTTAACGTCACCGACATAGTGGGATTCCCAAACAATGCCAAATCCAAACTTATACAGAGTATTTCTGATGGTGCAGGCCCACGTACAATAGTTTTGTCTCTGTAACGTTAACAATGTATTATAGGCTTTCTTTGGCAAACGTGAATTGTCCATACACACGATACGCAACCAGAATTTAATACATTTAGAATAAGTTACTACATGTAATGGGTAGCGGCCTAACTCGCCGTAAATCAAATGTCTCGGCGCTTTCTGACTAACACCCATTAACCTTTTCATTGCTGATAAGTGAACTCGCTCAATACATTCTTGATTTTGTGAAAGGCCCCAGATTTCTGCGCCATACGTTAAGATAGGCTGGATTTGACAGTCAAACAGCTTAAAGAAAACTGAGGGGGAATGTTCACCAACTGTCCATAACATTTTAACAATAGCCGCACAGCCTTTTCTAGCACGCTCAGCCAAATCACGCATAGTGGGCTGAAACGAAAGACGTGTAGTGATAATAACACCAAGATATTTGTACATAGAAACAGACTCTAAAATAGAATCACCAAATTTCCAATTTTCGTGTTGTGCAAGGAAACCTCCATTTCTAAAAACAACAACATTGGATTTATCCAGGTTGACAATGAGGTCTAGTCTTTTGGCTGTTTCATACAAAATATTTAATTGTGTTTGTAGACCAATCACACTGTCAGAAAGTAATGCAACATCATCTGCAAAAAGTAAAATCAAAATTTCAATAAATTCTGGATTTAACTGAATACCATGCTTGCCGTGACTGTTAATTTCTTTTGTTAACTCGTTAATAAAGAGAGAAAATAAATTTGGCGAACACACTTCTCCCTGCTTTAGGCCGCGAGGGCACACAAAAACTTCTGTGAGATCACCACCAGCCCGTACGCGTGCTCTAACAACTTCGTATATACTTTTTAGAGCATTTAAGAACTTTCCGTTTACCCCACTGGCATTTAAGATCCTCCAAAGCTTATCTCTACGGACTGTGTCAAATGCCTTCCGGAAGTCAATAAAGGCAACATACAATTTTCGGTGCCTTAAGAGTTGTTTCTGTATACAGACTAGCAAGGTAAAAATGTGGTCAGTCGTACAGCGATTCTCTCTAAACCCGGCCTGTTCTTCGCCTAGAACGTTACTGTCTTCAATCCACCTAGTGAGACGTTTGTTCAAAACAGACGTGTATAGCTTACTGCACACATTTAACAGAGATATACCACGGTAATTGTCAGTAACATTTATATCTCCTTTCTTGTGCAATGGTTGCAGTATTGCCAAAGACCAGTCATCGGGAAATAATCCATTATCAAAAATGTAGTTGAAGAACTTAAACAGAAAAGGCATAATACGCTCGCAACCGTGTTTGTAAAACTCGCCAATTAAACCATCAGGCCCTGCAGCTTTGTCATTCTTTAACACCTTCATGGCCGCTTTAATTTCACTGACAGAAATAGGTTGATCTAGAGACACATTTTCATCCGCTTGGCTGTTGCTATAGAATCTGTCAAAATCTGCGTCGCATTCAACATCAACAGTAAACTCATTAAAAACGTTGTTAAAGTGGTGAAACCACTGTTCACTAGAAATGATAGTATTATGTCCACTAACTCTAGGTTTGACTGCACGAACAGTATCCCAGAACTGCTTAGGGTTATTGGAGTGACACTGCAGTGACTTTATCACATTGTCTCTGTGTGAATTCTTTTTACACTTCAGTAGTTCTTTGTACTCTCTTCGTTTCTGTGCGTATAAAAGTCGGTCAGCGTCCACATTTGTCCTAGAAAAACGATGAAGATAAGAGCGAAGTTTTTTTCTGCTCTCGCGACACTCGAGATCAAACCAGACATATCTTTTTTCATACCCAAAAACAATCGTTTTCTTCATGCAATCGCCAGCGAGGGTGACACACTCGTTAAACCTGTTGAGCGCTAAATTAATATTAATATCTACAAGTGCAACCGCTTCGTCTACTAATTTCTTGACAGCATCAGAGTGCATGATGTTACAAAAACAATCTTTTTTATCTTCATCCCATTTGTATTTTGTTAAAGTAGACTTATGCATCTTTCTTATTTCAGGTGACAGTTTAACACTAGTGTTAATAGAAAAACAAAATTCAACAACAGCATGTTTAGATTCAATCAATTGCATAATGTTTAAACTTTTACAACATCCAAGCAAAGAATTAGAAATCAAAAAGTAGTCAATAACGCTAGAACCGTTTTCAGAAATAAATGTGTAATTGTCCGTGTAACTAGATAACATTGTAAGTCCATTTTGTATAACCAATCCAAATTCGTCACAAACAGCAATCAAATAACGACCAAAGGAATTGACAAAGGAGTCCTTAGAGACACGTGACAAATACTTGGCATAAGAGGTACTGTTAGCTCCGTCACCTGTCATATCGTCATTAAACATTGAATAAATCTCGCTAAGCGGATCACAATTACTGTAGTTAAGTACACCCGTCCGTGCGTTTAGGTCACCGCATATTATGAACGGTAAGTCTCCAAAATCTTTAGTTAATTCAAGAAGGCAGTCTTCAAGCATAGCAACACCGTTGTAAATTTCTGTCCCCTCATAATATTTGGAACTTTCAGGTGGGAGATAGGTTCCAATCAGCAGACAATCGGAAGGTAATCCCGTTAACTTCTTTGATAATTTCAAAACAATTAAATTGTCAAATTCCACATGAATTCTCTCGACATACGCTGATAAATGCTTTTTAACTAGCAACAACACTCCCCCGGACAAACGACCATGTATGGAATCAGAAATTTTAACTCCCGGACATGACAAGACAATGTGAGATGAAAAAAGGGAATCTGGAATGCTGCTAGTAAATGTTTCCACAAGAATAACAAAGTCGTATTTCTGTACAAAGGAAAAAATATCCATCTCTTTTATTATACGCCACAAACCTTCGACATTGAAAGTGGCAAATGTAAGTGAAGCGATGCTATTTATATCAACACTAGTATTATCATTAGTACTGGAAAGTAGGTCTGTTATTTTACCACGCTGTGGATCATCAGATCGCTGGCCTTTGCCTGACCCCTAACTCTTGGGCTTACCACCTTTGTCACCGACGCCTCTAACATTAGTCAATGCCTCGGCGCCAGGCTTGCTGGAGAATACGGGTTTCCAGGCCGCGTTCAGTTCACATGGTCTCTGGTCTTGCACACCCTGCGTACGGCTCCGCAAAGCTTTAGGAGAAAACTGGGATTGTGATGCTTCTGGTTGTTGCCTAGAGCTGCTAAGACGAGTCGCTCTCCCTCTCCCCCTCCCCCCAGGACAAGAAAGACTCCCACTAGCTTCAGCGCCGCAAGGGGACCCCCTCCCAAAACCACGCAGAGGTGTTGTATTAGTCTTGTCACTGTTGTTTTGGTTATCACTTTTATCTGTATTTTGCTCAGTTCTGACATTTAGGCTAACTCTTTCCCCCTGCTTGCACGACTCTCCCTCTGACACCTTCTCTCTCTTATTCTCTCCTGCCTCACTTTCTACCACTTTAGCCGTCTCTTCATCCCTAATCGCATCAGCATTACTGGTTACACCAGCCATCAATCTATCAATCACATCATCATCACCAACTGCCTCATCAACAAACACATCAACATTCATCTCCATCTCCACTCGATCATCAGAAAAGTGACGAGGTAGTTCCGGAAAGTCGTCGTCCGCATCCCACTCGTTGTGCACTGGTGTTGTTGATCGCCCCCCGCTTTGATGTCCCATGCTGTCTCTGTTTTCTTGTACTTGGGCTATCTGTTTTTCTTCTGCCAATACACGCCCGCCGTCATCGTCCAAACGCCGCCTCTCATCGCCACCCTCGCTACGACGACTGCCATAACCACTTGCATAGTTGTAGCTTCTGTAGCCTGTAGCAGGCAGCACACGGCCGTCCTTCAGGTACCAACGCTTGCCCTCGCTTCTTAAGCGTTGCGCTTCATCTCGTTGTGCAGGCGTGAGGTCAGGCCCCACTCTGACGCCGCTGTCTCGTGCCATCCACTGTCTGCCTGCCCTGTCAGCCATCACCACCCTGGACTTCTCCTGACTCTTGAAGGTGATAATCACGGGCCTGGTAGTCTGCGAACTCCATCTTCCCACACGGACAGCATCACTGACATCTTCCAGCTGAAGGGACAGACCACGAATGTAGTTGTTAAGAATGTCTACCACCTTATTGACGCGCGACGCCGACGTTTCATCACTCACTTCTCTCAGACCAGTGACCTTTAGATTGTTACGGCGTAGGTCTGACTGCATACGATCTAACTCCTTTCGTAACTTCTCCGATTCATCCTCCGACTTGAGTAGTCGCTTATGTAGTGTCTGAATGTCGCTGCAGTTCTGCTGTACAGACTGCGTGATCCATGTAAGTCGTTGTTTGATGAAAGCCATGTCTTGAATCACTGCGCTGTGGTTGTCTATCATCTGACGCCGCGTCTCCATCGCCTGCTGACTGTTCCCGGTCACAATAGACAGAACAGATTGTATTTGACTGGATAGTGCAGTTATATCTGAGTCAGGTCCCGGATTTTGCTCTACATCACCAGCCCTCAACAACAGGGCAGAACACAAAAACAGAAGTATCAAGTCCGATGGTCTTGCCGAACATGGTATTCTAAGAGTCCGTAAGAAAAGAGCAGCCGCTTTTCGTGCACGTTTATACATAAAGGCAATAAATACAACGTTAAAAAGTCCAACACTGGCCCAGTACTGTTGTGTTTCAATAGGCATATTTGGTAAGAAACAGTACTGCAAACATTCAAAGTTGAAATTCTAAGCTCACATAGTATAATTATCATGTACTGATGTAGTGATTACTTTTCCACAGTACTGTAATGAACAAATCAGAGCTCACTATAAACACGTCCGATCCCTTCGACAGCAAGAAGTGAACTCCCTGTGTGTTATCGTTGTCATGTAGAGTGTCATCACCATTAAACTATGTGTGTTTGTTACACTTGTTGTTGGTTTTTATCAGTAGTTGATTCAGCCCCAATGCTTGAATCAGATAAGTGTAACTCGGATTCGTTTATCCACGCAACCTGTTCACTCAGCAACAAGGCAGGAGTCGTCGTATGAAGTTTTCCAACATTATTCAGCGTACATCAACAACTGCATACAATCGCTCAATCGCTTTTCACTTTTTCTCTCTTCTTCAGACACAGTGCATCAATTATATAGTTTTTCTAGACTCCAGATAACGTCAGAATGTTCCAGCGTGACGCATTACAACCAATCGAAATAAACTTCGTCATCATTGTCTTACGTCATACATCTTTCTTCATCATAAAAGAATCTCTCAGCTGTTCCTACATTTATCGCGAAGTTTCGATCGATAGTAAACAAGCAACTCTAGAGAATTCTCCAATAATATCGACCAACGAAAATTATCAACGTTATACAAAGCTTCTTTTAACAACAACGCAAAATCAAATCAAAGGTAAATACACTCCGTTATTGAATGCTTTGCAAAACAAAACGATTGGATCTATCGTGTGCGTCTCACACGTACTATTATGCGCGTTTCAACGTAACAGTGTTATCGTTATCATGTAAAGTATCATCATTAAACTATGTGAGTTATCGTTGTCATGTAAAATGTCGTCATCATTAAGCTATGTGAGTTATTTTTGTCATGTAAAGTGTCGTCAATAAACTATGAGTTATCATTGTCGTGGAAAGTGTCGTTATCAACGAGTGACGTCGGCCATAGTTAGGCTGCTGTAAGCTTATTTGTGTATTGTTGTTTCGATCAGGAGTGTCGTCATCGACACGGACGACTGACGTAACGGGGCTGTTGGTGGCTCATGGCACGTTTCTGACGCGAGAGAAGACGGACGCCGCTACAGGGACGGACGGGGCTGACGGCCCTTTCTATCGGATCCCGCCTGGCGTGATGCTGGGCAAGAAACCCAAGAAAGCGCCGCTAGTCAGAAAGGCCTACCTACAGCTGGACCTGCTCAAACCTGGCGACGTCTTTGTGAGTGCTGGTTTTTTGGTTGGATTGATTTGGTTACTATTCAAGCAGACCTTTGGACGACTTGTCTTACTTTGTTGAAGACTCGGGGTTTAGTCTACAAAACGGGTTTTGTCCGTGTTGGTCGTCCACAATGGGTTTGGTTGTGAAAGCAGCCTTACATGGTGGTGGGATATTAACTCCATATACAGTAAGTCCTCGGGTTACGCCGATCTCGACTTACGTTGTTTCGTGGTTGCGACGCTCCTCCCCATAAAAATATAATAAATAATAATACGCGTCGTTCCGTCTTACGCGGTTTAGCGTCGTAAGCGACGTAAACAAACGGGAGCTAGTTTAATTCATGTGGTAAGGAATTGTTTTCTCTTCTTTTTAATACTTTTTTAAAAATGTCATTCACAGTTACAGTACAGTATATATCACTGTACGTACAGTACATGTATTTTTCTTTACGTTCCGACTTACAATAAAATCGGGCGTTACGACGCGTCCAACGAACGGATCAACATCGTAACTCGAGGACCCCCTGTATTGAATATTGGTTATAACGTCTGTAAATAGTACTGGATTTACGTGGTATGTTGTGATCTTTGGTGGTACAATTTAGATGATCTCTGATCTCATCTCACGATCTTTCATCCATTCTGACCAAAACTTATGACTGCTTTGAAAATGTTTCTAACTGGATGACCGCCAACAAGCTCCAGCTCAGTGTTAACAATTTTGAAGTGATGCTCACGGATACCAAATATATCCTGTCTTCTTCCCCTGTAGACACTGTCACTCTTGGCCAAATTACAGTATTCCTGTGTCATATTCCATCAAAAACCTTTTATTATGTCTTTGCATTATGTAAATACCTGATGATGATGATGATGATGATGATGATGATGATGATGATGATGATGATGATGATGATGATGATGATGATGATGATGATGATGATGATGATTCTTGTTGTTGTTGTTGTTGTTATTATTATTATTATTACAATGACGAGTACAGACCAGGATGTCCTGTGGTCTGACGCTTGATCTTCTGTCTCACGTCAGTAGAGCTCGCTCACGCAGTGTCAGGCGACGAGCCATGACAGGGAGCTCTGATCACTGATGAAATCCCAGATCAGAAGTTAAAGTCTACCACTGTAAGGATCACAACACGTTGCGTTTGATGCAAACTCAGTTCTATTTTAAAACACGTTATCCGCAATGCTTATTAGGGAGGTACATTCCAACCACCGGTAGATTGAGGTTTCATTGCAAAAAATCTTGTAGGAATGTGGAGACTGTTTTGTGAAGTGAACATGTTCTGGTGAGCTGCAGCCTTGCTGGTTTGCTATGGCATGGGTTTGGTTTGCTGTCACTGTGTGCAGTTTGTTGGGTGGGTTGTGTGGCCTTGTGCAAGTTCTATCTTACACCTTGTTGTGCCTGATAGCAGTTTGCATTTGGTTCATTCAAGATTTGGGGGACTTGTTTGGGTGTGTGGTGATGTGTTTGGTGACTTGCATGGGTTTGAATTATTTTGATTAGAGTTTATGTTGCTGTTATTAAATGTAACGCAATTGACGATGTGGGTTGCACTATCCTAATTAGGCCTACAAGCCTAGTTGTCACTGTACTATAAATGTTCTCGATCGTTGCCTGCGTGACTGTCAGTGATGTATCGTTTCGTACGCCGCATCGCCATGACTTGCATGTTCTCCTTGCTCGTGCATGATCCCACGCTTGTCTGTGTCCTTTGACCCATCTTCATTTGCATGCCATGTCACGTGATGTACTGTCTCCTCAGGGATTGGATGATATTGCACAGAAGTTCCGATTTCCCAGAATTGAGGGGGCAGAGGTAGGTTTGGTTTTGTTGCTGACAGAAGGGAGTGAATTCATGAGCTTTTGAGAACCTCTTAACGAACTTTGAAGAGAAAAAAATATTGATAAAACTAGAGAAAAAGAATATAGATAGTATATAATATAATATTATGTATGATGTTGCGATCGTTTCAGAAGAATCGTAACGCAATTCCGAACTTGGCATTTTGATTTTCAGATAAATGATTAACGAGTAACTCAGTTGATAGTGTAAATAAATAACTGACCTGATTTGTTTACATGACATTATTTTTGAATAGCACAACTATGTGGAATTGTACACAGTATTATTGCTACTGAACAGGCCATGAATTCCTCTCCTCTGTTGTCATCCTGTTCATTTTACTTCTGTAGATTGTATAGAAAACTTACTAAGAACATGCACTGTAGTATTCTCCCTTTCGTTATCATTTAGTGTTTTCTTCCCCCATGGTAAAATACCCTACAGTGTTGAGAAATGTGACATGTGCCTATGTTTCATGTGTAACCCTTGGCCTGGCTGCAATTAATTTGTATTTAGTGTTGCTTGTTTTGGAATTGAAATAATGGCTTGAGTTTGATAGGTTGTGGTTGCTATTAAAGTTTGTGTACATTTTGTAGAACAATCGGTTAAGGACGCAGCGAAAATGACAAAATCAGTACAATTTATTTTAGAGAATATTATGCAAAGTTTAATTACTACTACTACTAATAATAATATTAATATGTGCATTTGTTTCGCGCCGTTTCACACAGTAAATCGGTTCAAATCAAAGCAACGTTTTGTGCTTAAAGTCTTACGACAAACTCTAAAACATAATTGTATAGTTTACTGGTGAAAAATCATAATAGTTTTTGGTACCTAGATGCTAACAACATTGTACATGGTTTATGACAGGAAGTAGGCCTAGGTCTTCGTCTTCCGGTATTGTACCAGTTTATCAATATTTGTTTACTACTTCTGCCAATTTTCCGCATTTTTTTTAACGTTTTTCTTTCTGTTCTTATTTTAACTATTCACAAGCTAGAAACTTTCTCTTCTGAGACATTATGTATGTAAGCTCACTCTTCCTTTCTTGTAGTAGTAGCAACTCTATCTGTAGACCTAGGTGGTTTCTTCCGGTCTTTATACCGGAATGTAAGGAAAGGTAGTTAATTTTTGTATGACCTTGCTGTGACCTTCGTTGCAGCGCTAAAACAGACCTCTGAGTTTAAAGTGGAGATGAAAATTGCTCAGCAACTTATTAGATGTCTTGGTCCAGGCTAGGAGATGACTCGGTACTTATATATTTATAACATTTGCATGTTTAATACTTGCGGAAATTGAATCTGAATTTCGTGTCGGACTGTTCAAAAGGTCGCCTGCTATATATTAACAGAAATGACCTATCTCCATTACAAAAGCAGCACAAGCGCCCACCAAATTAACGCAGTGGTGCTTGATGAACGTGCTTCAAGGCGTTGTTGTCAATTAACCAAACGGGAGTATTGCGTGCCTGTGGTATTAAGTGAGGTGTAATGCCTGTATTCATAAGCCCTTTGTTAGACTAGCACCGTGACGTTATCCCAGGCCCCATTACTAGCGCTGTGATTTTATCCCGAACCCCAATACTAGCGCCGTGACGTTATCCAGGACCCCAATACTAGCGCCGAGACGTTATCCAGGACCCCAATACTAGCGGTGATGTTATCCAGGACCACAATACTAGCGTCGTGACGTTATCTATGACCACAATACTAGCACCGTGATGTTATCCAGGACCCCAGTACTAGCGCCATGACGTTATCCAGGACCCAAATACTAGCGCCATGACGTTATCCAGGACCCCTATACTAGCGCCGTGACGTTATCTAGGACCCCAATACTAGCGCCGTGACGTTATCTAGGACCCCAATACTAGCGCCGTGACGTTATCCAGGACCCCAATACTAGCGCCGTGAGGTTATCCAGGACCCCAATACTAGCGCCGTGACGTTATCTAGGACCCCAATACTAGCGCCGTGACGTTATCTAGGACCCCAATACTAGCGCCGTGACGTTATCCAGGACCCCAATACTAGCGCCGTGAGGTTATCCAGTACCCCAATGCTAGCGGTGAGGTTATGCAAGACCACAATACTAGCGCCGTGACGTTATCTAGGACCACAATACTAGCGCCCTGACGTTATCTAGGACCACAATACTAGCGCCCTGACGTTATCTAGGACCACAATACTAGCGCCGTGACGTTATCCAGGACCACAATACTAGCGCCCTGACGTTATCTAGGACCACAATACTAGCGCCCTGACGTTATCTAGGACCACAATACTAGCGCCCTGACGTTATCTAGGACCACAATACTAGCGCCCTGACGTTATCCAGGACCACAATACTAGCGCCCTGACGTTATCTAGGACCACAATATTAGCGCCAGGACGTTATCTAGGACCCCAGTACTAGCACCGTTACGTTACCTAGGACCACAATACTAGCGCCGTGACGTTATCTAGGACCACAATACTAGCGCCCCAACGGTATCCAGGACCACAATACTAGAGTCATGACGTTATCCCAAACCCCAATACTAGCGCCGTGAGGTTATACAGGACCCCAATACTAGCGGTGAGATTATCCAGGACCACAATACTAGCGCCATGATGTTATCCAGGACCCCAATACTAGCGGGGATGTTATCCAGGACCACAATACTAGCGCCGTGACGTTATCTAGGACCACAATACTAGCGTCATGACGTTATCCAGGACCCCAATACTAGCGCCATGACGTTATCCAGGACCCCAATACTAGCGCCATGACGTTATCTAGGACCCCAATACTAGCGCCGTGACGTTATCTAGGACCCCAATACTAGCGCCGTGACGTTATCGAGGACCCCAATTCTAGCGCCGTGACGTTATCCAGGACCCCAATACTAGCGCCGTGAGGTTATCCAGGACCACAATACTAGCGCCCGACGTTATCTAGCACCACAATACTAGCTCCAGGACGTTATCTAGGACCCCAATAATAGCGCCGTGACGTTATCTAGGACCACAATACTAGCGCCGTGACGTTATCTAGGACCACAATACTAGCGCCGTGACGTTATCTAGGACCACAATACTAGTGCCGTGACGTTATCTAGGACCACAATACTAGCGCCGTGACGTTATCTAGGACCACAATACTAGCGCCCTGACGTTATCTAGGACCACAATACTAGCGCCGTGACGTTATCTAGGACCACAATACTAGCGCCCTGACGTTATCTAGGACCACAATACTAGCGCCGTGGACGTTATCTAAGACCACAATACTAGCGCCATGACGTTATCCCAAACCCAAATACTAGCGGTGAGGTTATCCAGGACTCCAATACTAGCGGTGAGGTTATCCAGGACCACAATACTAGCGCCGTGACGTTATCTAGGACCAAATACTAGCGCTATGACGTTATCCAGGACCCCAATACTAGTGCGTGAGGTTATCCAGGACCCCAATACTAGCGCCATGACGTTATCTAGGACCAAATACTAGCGCCATGACGTTATCCAGGACCCCAATATTAGTGCCGTGGACTCCAATGTCTCATTTGAGGGCTGTCACCTCAGTATTATAGAGTAATGCACTCTTCTATGATCATACTGTCAAAGGTAAATGTTGAAGAAAACAATTATGTCACATTCACTTTGACAATACTTGTATAATTGTTTGTTAGGTGTCAGGTGGGCGAGAGTGTGCAAAGTTCTCTCCCCTCTCCCACACACACACACCCACCTTGTACCCAACCACCTCTCCACCACTTCCCCAACCCTGTCAACTCCTTCTCACCCTTCCAGTTTTCACAAGGATTTTGCTCTTTTTACCTACACTATTATTTCGTTTTGGTAACTCTCTTTATCTGTGTGTTTGTCTCCCCCTCTTCTATTTATCTTCACTATTTGCTTGGTATTTTTTGTGGGTAATAAAACTTTGTTCCCAATTTTCAGCTTAATTTTGTTGGCTTTTTATTCTATGCTATTGTTTCTATTATATTTCTTTGAGTAGTTTGTTCTGTTCTTTACAAACTAGTTTGTCTTCTGATCATTCTTGGAATAATAAGAGTACTGCGCTCATTATTTTTGTTGTGTTTCTGAAGAGCGGCTATAATCGTTTCCTAAATAACGCGCGTGTGTGTTTCACGGTGTGTTTGTTTTAGACAAAGTAGCCTAGCCGATCCAATTACACCAAAACGAATGCAAGTAGAAGGGAAAGTAATGGCAAATCGTCACGGTTTATTGAAAGGTTGTGCTGTGTTTGGTGATGGGGCTGTGTTGTGCTGTGCTTTGATGTAGTTGTTCATGTTCTTGATCCTCGGTGTATAATATAATATACTATGTATAAAGCTGGGTATGAATTGAACAAAGATGGACGATAAAACACCAGGATCCAGGTCAAAAGATCGTTTCGTAACAAGCCTTAAGTTATAAACAAAGAAGTCAGTCCTGGGATTAATTTGCAGGTTTTGGTATAGATTGAAGCTGCGCTGGAATATTGTGTTTTTCAGTTTTTGTTCTATGTGCTTGAGCGAGCACATTACATGATATTGGAATTGATTAAATGGTTTACTTCTTGAAATCGGGATTAGGAAAGCCTAGATATGTAAGTTTGTATCGTGTTCATTGGTCAGTGGCTTGATCGTCTCTGTTTGTTCAATGAAAACACAGTTTTAAAGTGTGGTGTTTGCTCATAAGTATATTTTGGTGACTGTTTCAATGTACTTTTTTTGTTTGTTAACATTATAACAGTTTGTGTTTTAATGCATTTTTTAGCATGGCTGATATATCAACGAATGATGCAACTGGAAATAAATGTTCACGTAGTTTGTAGATGTACTTTTGGAATTGAGACTGTTCCAAGTAGCCCTTTCCAAAACATAGTGTTGTTGATGACATAATGAAATATCATAAAATGTACTGTGATAATTTGTCCAGGGAAAATTAATACTTAATAGATTAATCTTATAAAATTGTTTGGTCTTGACTGTGCATGCAGCCGGGAGTGCATCCAAAAGATTTGGTAAGAGGGATCAAATTGTGAACAGGGTGTGTGTGTGTGTGTGTGTGTGTGTGTGTGTGTGTGTGTGTGTGTGTGTGTGTGTGTGATGTTTCTTTGATACATATAATTTTGTTAAGCATTGTTCTGCTGTTGGAGTGGGGGTTTAGTTGGGGTAGCTGGGAGTTATGTGGAATATATGCTCTTCGTTTGGTAATTGTCTTCTTTTAGTTTTTAATGCTAAACATGGCGTGCTGAAGTTTATGGCTAAAATGTTTGAAGGAAAGTATTTAAAAATGTGCACATGCATTACACTATTGCAATTTGTAAAAAATAATTGTGGGATAATGTGTATAGTTTTTGTTTTTAGGGATTGGAAAACCTGGACACGCCGTCTGCCCCTGTGCATGACGGGCCTGCCATTAGTCTGGTATGAATTTTGGAGGATTTGGATTTCTGGATTTGGGAATTTTTTGGAGAGTGGGAGAAAGGGAGGGACATACCACACATTGGAATAAAATTGGGTGGTTTTCTCTTTGAATGCTCTTCATTATCGCTGTTATCATCATCTTCACCGTCACCGTCACCATTTCCTTCATCGTCATTATCATCATCATTGTCACCATCATCATCATTGTCATCATCATCATCATCATCATCGTCGTCGTCTTTGTCCTCATCATGATGGTCAACCCTTACAGGGGCAGATTATGCTCTTCATGAAGTGGGGGGGGTGAAGGGGGAGTGTGTCCTGATAACATTATGTGACACTATTAGACTATTAATAATTATGTACTACTGCATATTGCTATAGCAGATTTTTGTTGGTCACTAAACGGCAAATAAGACAGCCGTTAGTATGCCCCTTTTTGTAATTTTGTAATTTTATTTTAAGTTTTAGTTATTGTTTAGCCGGAGTTTGAAGTCACAACCTGTCATATCAGAGCACTTTGAAGTCACAACCTGTCATATCAGAGCACTTTGAAAAGCTTGTCCTCAAACAGTTAAATGAACATTTTGCTTCCAACAACCTTTTCTGCCTTTTATTCTCTGCCTACCGTTCTGATCATGCCATGCACTTAAACTGCGCTCCTCTATATTTTAAATGACCTTTTGCTTGCCACTGACTCTAGGAAACTTTTCCTTTTCACTCTTCTCGATTTTTGTGTTTGATACCATCGATCACTCTATTCTCATTCAACGTCTTAAAAATACTTTTGGGATTTCCGGCTCTTCTAACGGTTCTCTTCGTATCTTTCTGACAAGTTTCAGACAGTCTCCGTGAACAGTGCCAATTCTTCAAAGGACGCCTGACTGTTTCACTGACATACAAAACTGGATAACTGCTAACGAACTTCAACTCAACGCTGACAAGACCGAAGCCATACTCATTGAAACCAAACATAAGCGTTCGTCTGTCTCTAGTAATTCAATTTTTCTTTGACATAGCTCAATCGTCATTTCTTCTTCGTTAAAACATCTTGGTTTCACCATTGACGAAACGTTTCAATGCATAACTTCAGAAAACCTGTCAGCCATGTTTCTTTGATCTTCGCCGTATTGACCTTATTCGGATACCACAAAAAAAGCTAATTACATATTATTTCATCCTTTCACGACTTGACTACTGCAACTTACTTCTGTCTGGTTTGCCTGCATCATCCATCCACATCCTTGAACGCGTTCAAAATTCTGCAGCTGGCCTGATCCTGAAAAAGAAAAGGTCTGATCACCTCACTGCTCTCCTCCCATCACTAGCTGCCTGTCTCACACAGAATACTCTACAAAGTTAACCTTCTCTGCCTCAAGTGCATCAACGGTTCTGCTTCTTCCTACCTTTCAGACAGCATCCATCTGTACACACCATCACGCAACCTCCGCTTAGCTTCTGATCATCTGACTCTTTCTAGTCCCTCGAATAAAACTTGTTTCTGCTGGATTTCGCTCTTTCTTTGCCTTTGGACCATCTGTTTGGAACCATCTTCCACGTTCTCTATGCAGCAAACCCTCAATCTCCTCCTTCAAACAGAACATACAAACTCTTCTCACCTTCTTTTACTCATTAACCCTCTTCCACAATAAGTCAGTGGTATGTTCTGCATGGTCTCTGTGTATCTGACAACGTGTATGTGTGTGTGTATATATATATATATATATATATATATATATATATATATATATATATATATATATATATATATATATATATATATATATATATAATCTTCTCACCTTTGTCTTTTTTGGGGGGTTGATCGTAATGTGGGTTTATTTTAGTGTGCAAATGCATGAGAATTGCGCTTTGAACCGATTTTTAAATAGGAAAATGCGCTATATAAATATTATTATTTATTGTTATTACAACCTAACCTGATCCTGCTTCTAGTGGACTGCCAGAAGACCCTGATAACAGAAATTAAATGTTTAAAATAAATTACTGTGGGCTTACAGATGTGTGCAAAACAAATCAAAACAGCTCCACATTCTGCTTCTATTTGCTGTTAAAAACTGGGCACACAATAACTAGGTCTAAAAACATTTTTGCATGTTGCTAATTCAAGCCTAAACATTGTCGGTCATTTTTCATCCATCCTGAAGGCAAAGCGATATAATCTAATACAATGGGATGGAAGCAGGCATGATCAAGGGTGATTGATATAAGAACACCTCCTCAGAAAGTAAAAGATCTATGTCAGTCATAGCAAGCCTACATCACTGGTCAATAGGCTGACTACCAAAACTACACAAAGCTTTTCCAAATCCAAATGAATACAGAATGTGACGTCATTGAATACCTACAACAATGCAAGGGGCAGAACCCTAATATCCTAAAGTTTTACCGCAACTTTGTTCAAAACATGAGGACTAAGGCCAAAAAAATAATAATTAAAAGGGTGTATGCCATAACGGCATTGAAGGAATGTGGGGGAGAAGTGAAACATGTGTGTGGGTGTATATGTGTGTGTGTGTTATTTTATTTTATTTTATTTTATTTATTTATTTTTGATTTATTTGCCGAGGGAAAGGAGGTGGAGATTATCCGCCCCTGCCTTAGTATATAGTCATTTCAAAAGTTGTTCCCGTGCGTGTTTATGATTGTAAGGCATTCTTTGGGACTAAACAACCAAAACAAATGTCAAAACCCATAGATCTATATCTGCCAACATCTTTGTGTTGACTGTGGATCATAAAATCTGTGCTCTAGTCCTCGTCATTTATTCTGCCATTCTTCTGTAGCGCTTTTCCAGCTCAAGGGCTGCTCAGGGCGCTGGTAGATACAGGATCTAACTGCAGCCGCTCCAGGCGCCCTCTTGCTGACGTCTCGGACAACTGAACACAAGGCTGGGCGTCTGGCAATAGGGGAGAAGGGGCCTAGTGTTTGCTGGCTGTATTTATGTAGATTTCTTTACAATTTGGGTTATTATACGTGGTTTGGCCCTTAAAACTCTTTCCCTGCCAATCGACGATATATCGTCGATCTGAGCCGCCATGTTTGTGCCAATCGACGATATATCGTCGATTTCAGTATTCCGTTTCGTTCCGGTTTTTTGCGCAGTCCAATCCAAGTTTTATTTTAACCAAAGAGAGATAACTCTTCCTACTTTCGTTCCCGATCGACACGCGCGTGGTTTCTTCAAATTGATTCGTTTGTAGAGTGTTTTTTGTGCATATGTGATGGGCACAATCGACAGTGTGTCAAACTCTGCTAATAATCAATATAATTTCAAACTGTAAAGTGTATTTTGATCCTAGCTAAATAAATTTTCTTTCTGCACTGTGGTATGTAGAAATATTTTTATTTTATTTTATAATTTCAAAAAGATCAACATGCTTTCAAAACGCATAACATAATCAAATTAACATTTGTGTGGTTTTTTTTCTTATTCTTCACTCTTTTACCTTTAATTTGATATGAAATATGTCTATTTAACAACTATTATTGAAAGAACAGTAGCCTAAATGCCTTAGGTACTGAACTTTCTTTCCGGTGCCAAAGAAATGTCTGGCACAAACGTGGAAACATGCCTGGCAGGGAAAGAGTTAACCTTGGCTTTGTATCACATTTAAGCCTAGACTATTTGTTGTCTCAGTCGATGTGTCGGTATCATAAACATAACTGTCGTGTGTGTGTGTATGTGTGTGTGAGAGAGAGAGAGAGAGAGAGAGAGAGAGAGAGAGAGAGAGAGAGCTATTTCCATCCTGTGTGTTTGTGCGTGTGTTGGTCAGGTGAGTGACGGTGCAGAGGTGATCAAGATCAGCAAACGCTTCTTTCTACAGCACGCGCAGAACAACACCATGCTTCGTGTGGAGACCATGGTAAGTCAGCATCGTGATGACGATGATGATGATGATTGACTGACGTAATGACTGCCTAATTGATTGAATTTTAATGATGATGATGGTTTTAGAAGTAATGAGGGTAGCGACGATGATATTGATGATGAGGATTGACTGGCTAATTGATTGATTGAATTTTGACGACGACAACAATGTGGACGACGATGAAGGTAGTTATAGTAGTAATGAGGGTAGCGAAGATTAGGGTAATGATGGTGATAGCAATGATGACGATGATGAGGAGGCCGCCGATGAAGGTGATGTAGTGGAGGCAGTTTAAGTGTTACCTGAAAGGCCAGGCTATCAAGGACGTTTGGTTATTTTTTGTGACCATTGGGTGAACTGGGCAAATGACATTTGTTGTCACGTTAAAAGATGATACAATGGGTAATGGTTGCTCACATCGACCGAAAGGCTTAGAATTTTAGCCATCTGTTCCTTCTTGTGTAAACAGTCAACTGTGCATACTATACACACTGCTGTTCTACTTTTGTGCTTGATACTGTTAATTGGTACTAGGAGTTTATGGAAATCAATCAAAACTGTACTATTGTACGGGGCTATAAATTGCCTTCATGTTATTTTTTGGGTGGGGCAACGCTCACTGGGAATGTTTAAAAGTTGTGTTTTGCTGACATGTGTAGTCTGTGGGCCCTTAAATACAGAGAAACTACAGTTCCTAGGCAAGGCACTACTGCCGCTCAGTCGGGCAGCAAAATGCTTTCAGTAAAAAGGGGGGACCCCTGCTACCTCCACCACCTCCTCACCTTCCCTTGCATGTTAACATCTGTCGTGGCGTGTGATCTGTGTGTCAGCAAAGGTCGTACCTGTCCACCGAGGAGGCCAAACACATCCTGTACGACAAGGAGACCTGGGCCCAGTACAAGAACGTGCTGATGCAGCGTCTGATCCAACATCTGCCCAGGGACGGACACACCACAGGATCCCGCTCCAGGCCCCTGCTCAAGGACTCCTAGACAGGGCCTCGTCCCTCTTTCTTAAGTCTCCTATTCAGCTCTCCAAAACACTGTGGCCCGATCACCTCATTTTTGCTGTAAGAGTGAAAAGGAAAGTACAAGGATTCTAAACCTTCGCAACATTATGGCAATCAGGAATGGAACTGGGTGCGTCTTGAAAAGTTGTTTTCCCAGATGAGTTAGTAAGGGAAAACAGAAGGCCGGTGGACCTGTGTACGTGTCTGTTCCACTGTTCCAACCCTGGTCTTTTGTGTGTGTACGAAGAACAAGGCTTGAGGTACTAGGCCTATATTGTGTACGCGTTAATGACAAATCGGATTGTAGAAGACCCGAAAGCACACACTCCTGGGTTTGTGCAAGTCCACGTAGCAAGCATTCGGCCAGGCGCTAGGCTTTTCTTCTGGCCATCTGGGCCAAACTGGTGCTGTGGGTTAAAGCTGGCTTTGTCAAAAGTTGAAATGTTGATTTCTTTATAGACCTGAACAGGTTTCTTTGTTTGATTTATTTATTTAAAGTAGCATCTATTCACATCTGCGATATTAGGCCCACACCATGTTTGTGGGTCTGTCAGAGTTGTGGACGTTTCTCTTCTATAATTAATCAGAGTATCCACAGTAGCCTGAAGAAGAACAAGGACAAAAGACGAGTGTCAAGATGTTTCACTCCTGTAATGGTTACAGTTTTGAATCGTTCCACTCCATAAAGGACATTCAGAATTTTATGTTGGAGAGGAACAGCCCTTGCAACCAAGAAAATCCTGGCTAGCGTTTTTGAGCTGTTTTCTAGACTGGAGACTTTTTCTCTTTGTTTTTTTAAATAAGAACTTACGTCTAAAAGCTTGTCTGTTTGTGTGTTTATATAGAGACAAAACAATAGCGAATGTTAACTGTGGACAATAATTGGGGCAGAAGATGGGGAGCAATGCAATATACATGTACATGCAATGTTTAACTATTTATGACATTGTTGTATTTATTTGCAAACTATCCGAGAAAAATTAATTTTGTTGAAGCGGTTATAAAACTGTATGTTGTAGATGCTATATAGAAACTTTCTCCGTTATATTGCATTTCTTTACGTATTATCATATTATTATGGCATGAGTCCACAATAGAATTTTAAAACAGTATTTATTATTATTATTATTATTATTATTATTATTATTATTATTATTATTATTATTATTATTATTACTATTACTATTATTATTATTATTAAACTTTTGTACCCCTAAACTTTACAGCTCTATGCGTGTTCAATAATAATAATAATAATAATAATAATAATAATAATAATAATAATAATAATAATAATAATAATACAAAAAAACAACACAAAGGCATGGAAAGTGAAAAGATGATAATGACAATAACACTGTTCAAGAACATTCGATAAGGAAGAAACACAAGTTGTATGTGTGGAACTATGGATAGACCTATAAAATTCAATAAAAAGAGGGAGAAAAACCCCACTTTACAAGCAAAGAGACAAATCTAAAGTTTGAAAATATATTTGTGTGCGTACATTTATTTCTTGTTGAAAATCAACAAGTATATGCTTTAAAATGAAATGGTTTCTCTGAGAACTTTAACCCTTCGCTTTCTTCTTCCATTTCTTCTTCCATTTATTTGGGATATACTATTTCAATCCAAATGTATGACACTCTTTGGTGTGTCATTTCATGTTTAAGAGAGTCAGGAATGGAAAATAAGAAAACGTGCAGATTAATAGAGAGAATGTGAAAATAATCTATAATTATGTCAAAAATTTTAAAAAAGTGCACAAATTTTAAAAATCACAAATAATGTTAGGTAGGTTGGGTTTGGGTGCGCCACAGGCTGCGACTACGCCTTCCCCAGGGGAGGCGGCCCAGAGTTTCCTGATAGAAAGGGATAATAAACTGCAACAAACAAACAAACAAATTATAGAATTTTCCTTTTGAGAAGAATAGTTATCAAAATGTGTTAATAAACAGTGCCTCGAAAATGTGACATTGTTGGCCCGATATTATTTG
>CM072518.1:3979317-4099344 GCA_036898135.1 Oncomelania hupensis
TGTCCAGTAAGAATGTAAATTGCTAACTTTGTAGGGCACATGTGTTATGTTTTCTTTTTATTGATTGATGATTTCCTTTAACTGCCAGCAAAATATGTCTTAATTTCTCAGAGTGAGATAATAAAGTTTTCTTGTATCTTGTAGATCTACAGGGGCGGATCAGAGTAAATGCCCGGAGGGGGGGCACTGCCATTTTTTTTACTTTTTTTATCCGGTATACAGATTTGTGCTTGCACTCAAACACAGTAAAAAAACACAGGTTGACATGAGTGTGGTTTTTGTGTGTGTGTTTGAGAGAGAGAGAGAGAGAGAGAGAGAGAGAGAGAGAGAGAGAGAGAGAGAGAGAGAGATCAACACGTGCGTGTTTCGTGTGAAATTAGAAATTAGTTGTAATTTTAAAAAAAATTAAAAAAAAGGTTGACACATTGGCCCATAGCTAGAACACTGTCATACTTTCTCAGGAGTTCAGCATATTGCGAGGTTGAAGAGCCATGATGGTGCGGTATCTTCCCGCAAACCGTTCTACGACATCGTCAATGTCCACTGTGATGTGTCGGTGAGCCCTCATTAGAGTGAGCCCGTTGAGCCTGGTCTCACCCATCGTTGATCTTGATAGAATTTCAGCGTCCTGATGCCGCTGATAGTTCTTTCACATTCAGCTGTTGTGATCGGAAGAGTGCACAAAAGGGTCAGTAGCACGTGAATGTTCGGGAAAAAATCCACATTGCATGCTCTGAGAGTCTTGGCCACAGTATCAGGAACGGCCCCTGCATCAGCGCTCTCCCACTTGTGCATCCATCGGATGTACTCGGTGTCCAGCTCATGAAAACTTGGCAGATCTGCTTGCCATCGCTCGATACCCTCGGGTACCTTCCGAAAACCTGCCACTGACCCGTTCCTGCCTTGCACGATGCACGAGGGTACAAGACCAAGCCCGTCAACAGCAATTTCAGAGCCGGTGGTGAAGCGAGAGTCCAGCTGGGCGATGAGGTGATCCAAAAACGGGATACCTATGGACCTGCGGAAGTAATCTTCAGTTGTCTCTGCTGGCGGGTTACTCCGACATGTCTGTCGTTCTGCACCCCTTGGTCTGCGCAGATCAGAGTCGGCTGTTGCTGCCATCCGACATGCTTCCTGAAACCAGCTGCTGAAGGTTGCAATGACGTCATCCCTGAATCCCTTAACTGTTATCTTCACTGCGCTTAATTCTCCGTACGCAGCCACAACATCCTTTGCTTTTTGCTGAAGTTTCAAAGTCAGTGGACGGAGAACTTGCAGGCATTTTCTGATGACAACAAAAGCAACCAGAAAGTCACCCGACTGGAAAGCGTGCAAAAACCCTCCAGCTTTGGTGAGCGTTTCACTGTCCCAATCTGTGTTCTCCTGCACCATCTGGCCAAGGCAGTCATAGACCACAGGGAAGAGTTCGGCGAAAGTTTCAAAGGCAGAGTGCCTCTCGACCCACCGTGTTTTACACAGGTCGACCAGTTTTCTCCTCTTGCTTTCTGCTCGGGCTGACTCCACCACATGTTCAAACTTTCTCTGTCGTTTTGGAGAAAGAGAGAAGAACAGGGACACTTCTTTTAGGACTCCAAACATGTTCTTCACTTCTAGAATTCTGCAGGCATGAACAACACAAAGGTTCAAGCAATGAGATGCGCAGTGGAAGTACAGAGCCTGCTTGTTAAGTTCTTGAATGCGTGCCCGAGGGCCAATGAAGACCCTGAACAGGTGGATGGACTAGTGGGGAAGGAGGGGCACACTTTTCTTCTTTCCACCTTTTAAAATTTTTGTATTATTATTATTTGTGTGTGTGTGTGTGTGTGTGTGGTTTTTTTTCCCCTCTTTTTTTTCTTCCCATTTTTTCTTTTCTTTTCTTTTCTTTTTTTCTTCCCTTTTGTTTTTCTTCCCCCCTTTTTTTTGGTCGCCCATGGGGGGGGGGGGGGGGGGGGGGGGGGGGGGGGGCACGTGCCCACTGTGCCCCCCCCCCCCTCGTCCGCCCTGATCTATATAAAATCCTATCCTATCCTATCCTATCCCGTAACTCGGAGGTATATAAAATAATATTGGATAATTCAAGTTAATTTTATTAGGTAAGTGCGGTGGGCTGGGGATGGTATGCTTGGTGCTATCAAATACTATAATATAACTAGTGTTCGGTGCTATCGGAGATACATTTTAAAATCTCTGGTGCTATTACGCTTGCCGGTGTGACATCCTCACAGTTCCTAGTATCTTAGCTGGGCTGGGAGCGAATGGGAGCATTCTGATTGGTCGACGCGTTACAAAATTCGACGCATGCGCACAGTGCTATCATAGTCTTCGTAAGGGTTAGGGTTAGGGTTTGGGTTAGAGTTAAGAGTTTAGGGTTAGGGTTTGGGTTTGGGTTAGGGTTAGGGTTAGGGTTATGACGCCTAAGAACTTCGTGAAAAAGCCGGCCCGACATGACCTAGCGCATGCGCAAATGCGCTCGGATAAACTAGGAAACCCGGAACTTGAAGGATGTGACACCGGACTGTTGCTAACGCCAGAGCAAGGGAGATAAGCAGTCCGTGACACTCTTCATGCATAGAGTCTTCAGGAACCCATTTCCGCCTATTTCAAAATATTAGTGCTTGTTGAAACATGTCAACATTGAATTGATGCTCATGGTTTCTCTGCATTATTACCGTTATAAGACAACACTCCGCTTCAAATAGGATCAGAGGTTAGGGGAAACTTGAACATATAGTAGCTTGTTGATTTGTGACATAATAATTATTTTGCTTCACGATGAAAAAGTTGTTGATTTTGAATTTTGTTTTATTGTTTTACTTTTAGTTTTAGTCCTACAGAAGAAAAGATACTTTCCTACTTCCAGTTTCGCATTTGGCCCAGCCGTTGACGTCCGATCAAACAAATATAAATTTGTTTGTGATTTAAATTATTTCTTGTAAAAGCTTAGAGATTTCTTCAAATCCAATTTTGTTGTCAACTTTGAAGCAGAAGTCAAAAGCTTTGAAGTTCTTAAATGATGATCAGGATATGTCTAAATGATAATGGTGATGAAAAGTATAAAGAGGTGCAGCATCATAGGTGCTAGTAACATGCTTAGCACACATGCAGAATGGAAGGGTATTTCATAACAATGCAAAACTATTTCATTTTCCTCAACGTGTTCTCACACCCAAAAAATCCTCAGATCAGGTAAATAATCAAAATGACAATGTCTCAATACCGATAATTCAAACAGTTCATTTTCTTTTATTTTTGAACATTTGTTTTACTGGACTGAATATAAATAGCCATCATAATGGGTTCTGTTAATTAATGCAGGTTGAGGTGGTTGGACCGGTTCAAACATGGACACCACGGCTACTGCCCAGGCGCAGCAGAAGTTCAGTAACCTGCGTCGCCGGCTGGACCAGCTGGGTTATCAGCAGCCGCTGGGTGTGGAGTCACTGCCGTTGGTAGAGAAGCTGTTTGCTGACCTTGTTCATACAACAGAGAGTCTGAAGAATGCTAAGCTCCAGCTGGGCCAGAAGAAAAGTGAGTCGCTGGATGCTGAGTCCGTGGCAGCGCCATACCGCAGCGACAATTCCCGCCTGATCAAGGAGAACAATGACCTGCACATGCAGCTCATCAAACAGAAGGAGGAGTCGGACATGGTTGTGAGAGGTAGGCTGGCACAGGGGCAGGCATTCCTGATAAGGATTGGCATTTCATATCGCTTTCAGATCGCTTTCATATCGCTACTTCAGGGGTGAGATTTAACCCAGGAGACTAACTAGCCCGCCGGGCTAGCTAGTAAGTAAAGTGAGGTAGCCCGCATGGTTTTTAGGCAGCCCGACAATCGTTCACTTCAATACTGCTGCATGAGCTAGAGTCTGTTGATCACGTTGAGGGTTCTTCCCTTTCAGGATGATCGGGTGAGTCTTGTAGCTACGGGGTTCGGACGTGGTGAGGTAGATTCTAGAAATAAAGTTCCACATTTTCGGATCAACCACCGTCACCTTGACGGCAAAGGGAAATAACGCTCGCGTATGATTCATACTCGTAGCAGACGAACAGTGACCTAAAAACGCTTCGGACCGAGCTTATAAAAGTCTGCAAGTAGTATCTTTTTATTTTTTTAGGTCGCCAGGCGGGCTGGCTCAATTATAAAGTGAGGTCGCCCGAGCCGGTTTTAAGTCGCCTCGGGCGACCGCTAAATCTCACTCCTGCTACTTAAATATAAACACTGCAACTAGTCAAATGTACTGGATCTTACTATTGGCACTGAGTGCAATCAGTCTCTATCATATCATATTTAATTTCTTGTTGGTCTTCTAATGGAAATACAGATCTCCCTGACTTAACACCTCATATTTGAGAGATGAATGTTTGTTTCTTGTTTTTAAGCATGCATGTTGGTTACAATACTAATGGAAATACAGATCTCCCTGACTTAACACCTCATATTTGAGAGATGAATGTTTGTTTCTTGTTTTTAAGCGTGCATGTTGGTTACAGTACTTACAGCTACTTGCAGATCGCAGCGCTTGGAGTCTGATTTAGGAAAAATAGGTGTATAGCATCCAGTATCTTTATTAGTATGTTTGTTGTTACTGTTGTAAATTATACTTTGAACATGAAAAGAGCTTGCTAATCTCCATGGTAAATGATCATCTGCAGAACTGAAGGCAAGTCTTCGAAAGCTTGAGCATGAAAACGCAGACTTGAAGTTCCTGAACAATCAGTATGTGCACAAAGTCAAACAGCTGGAGAAAGAGTCCAAGCAGAAGTCAGACAGAATTCTTCACCTCCAGGAAAAGAACTTTCAGGCAGTGGTTCAAACACCAGGTTACAATTTGTTTTTATTTACTTTAATGTTTTTTGGGGGTGTGGGTGGGTGAGACGTCTGCTTTCTTTTCTCCTCCTCTTTCTCCTCTTTCCATCCCTTACCCCTACCCCTATTCCTCCTTCTAGATCTTTTTCTTCTTCTTCTTCTTCCTTTTCCCAATCTTCTCATTTTTTCAGAATCTTCTTGTGTATAATAATAATAATGATCATGAATAATATAATAATAATAATAATAATAATAATAATAATAATAATAATAATAATAATAATAATGTTGATTGTAACACAAGAATCCAAATAAAAATTTAAAAGAAGAACAACAACAACAAAAATGGGACAAATGTAATGTCAGCCCAGGAGAAATAATTTGCTTCAAACTTTTGTGGAATACATGGTCACAAGCATGGCTGTTTCTGTCGATGGCTGTTTCTCCAGCACAGCAGACTTGGTGTGCGGCGTGCCTCAGGGTTCCGTTTTAGGGCCGGTGTTATTCACTCTGTACACCAAGCCACTGCTTCTCCTGCTTAGAAAGCATGCTGTTGAGAGTCAGTCATTTGCAGACGACACACAACTGTATAAATCCACCGCCCCCTCTCTCATTAATTCCACTGTTCAGACCTTGGAGAACTGCATCACAGACATTAAATCATGGATGACACTCAACAAGCTTAAGCTTAATGACGATAAAACCGAAGCCCTCCTCATTCACAAGCACAACACCTCCTCCTCACTCTCGCCTCTCCCAACATCGCTTACAGTAGGGACAACAAACACTCAGTTCTCATCCTCTGCAAGAAATCTCGGCTACATTCTATCCGATGACCTGTCCCTCAACAACCACATCTCCAACGTCTGTCGCTCTGCATACACGGCCATACGCCAAATCAGCTCCTTTCGCCACTATCTTACAGTCCCGGCCACCAAAACCCTAGTCTGCGCTCTCGTCCTCTCTCGTCTTGACTATTGCAACTCTCTCCTTGCTGGCTCCCCGAAACACATCATTGACAAACTACAAAAGGTTCAGAACTCAGCAGCTAGACTAGTATTCCGAGCAAAGAAACGTGATCACATCACACCTCTGCTACATTCCCTTCACTGGCTTCCTGTGCAAGCACGCATAGATTACAAACTCTCTGTTCTCTGTCACAACTTCTTCACAGATTCTTGTCCTTCCTACCTTGCTGATCTACTGTCTGTCTACGCCCCTTCACGCACTTTAAGATCATCTGCTGACACTCGCACACTCAAGGTTCCCGTCACCCGCACTAAGACATACGGCCAACGTGCATTCGCCTACTCCGCACCTAAGCAGTGGAATTCCCTTCCCTCCCATATCCGCAACATACAATCAACACAAGCATTCAAAAGGCCCTCAAAACCCACCTCTTCAAACTGCATTATTCAGACTGATTTGTGTCCTGCTGCCATTCTCTCATCTCTTGTCTATGTCTGATCCGCTATTCTACTTTCTGTCTTTTTTGTCATTTGTGTACATAGTTGTAAATAGTATATTTTTGTCTTTTTTGTAATTTATGTACATAACTGTAAATAGTCTGTACCTTTACTGTCCCGTCTTTTGGTGTATTGTAGCAATAGTGATGTTTCATCGAGTGCATGTATTTATATGTTATGACTATGTAAAGCGTGGTGAGTCTGGTCATAGGCTGGAGTACCCGCTATATAAAAAATCCGTTATTATTATATGTTATTATTCTGTAATGACAGATTTTATGTCAGCCCATGGGAAGTAATTTTTACTGTCACTGCTTCACACTCTTTGTGTAGTACATATATATATATATACATCATACTCAAAATGTTGTGAGGCCCCGTGGGGTTTCACAATGAACACTGGGGTCACTAAACTCACTGTGTATCAATGAGGTCATGACAAGATTACATATGATAGCCATAGTCTCAAGTCAAGTCAGATAATCTTTATTTACAAAAATATAGAGAAAATTTTATACAATAACAACATACACACACGCACAAAAAAACTTGGGCAGATTTGCTTAGATAACTTTGAAATTGCACATAATCCCCTGCCTCAGTGTAGTTTAATCTTTGATTTAAACACGGTAAATTGCAGGATCAAATTTTACGTGATGCAGGCTTTGAACTTTGATGGAGTTCAGCACATTTACTGTGCAGCATGGCAAACATATGTGCAAACATGACGCTTCGGTCTGAAAAAGTCTGTTATCATTTGGAATAAAGTTTATTTAAAGGGATTTCATTCTGTGTGCGATATGAACTCATTTATGGGTAATAATTATTACTGTTTGATAGTGAATGATGCATGTTGTTAATGTCTCAGGTGGCCACAAGAAGAGCATCCCCTTCCGACGCCAAAGGATGGAGATTGACGCTACAGTACCAGAGACGTACACATCTTCCGTCTTTCGTGTGCATCCACCTGAAGACCCCTACGTCGCTGATCTACTGCAGGTCAGTTGCTTACCTTATTTATTATGATGGTTATTAAGTGTAATATAATAATAAAAATAATAATAAGGGCATCTATATAGCGCTTTTTTACAATGACATCAGTTCCAAGCTCAGTTCTCATGCATTTATTGTTCCCGCATTTATAATTATTTAGTGTGATTGTGCCACCTTGTGTACTCTAGTGTTAACCCTTTGAACCCTGGATGCCCCACCAATTCTGAGCCCCATCCCCTGGGCTTCCCGGAGAAAAATGGCATTTTTTGCATGCTTTTAGTAAAACAACGAAAACATAACCAAAGTGTTAGACAACCCAAAGTACTTCAAATGTCATCTCTTCATCTTCATTATCATCCCACAATTGATCGATTACTTCCTGAGTTGTGTACAGTCGCTTAGCGACGCTTCCTTGATTTGTAGACCTTCGTTTCATGACGCAAAATTGAGAAAAAACCGTCACAAAAACACGCACTGTGCTGCACTAGAGCGCTGACATTTTGCTTTACCTTATTCCCAATAACCCTCAATAACCCTATTCCAAACAGCAAGTACTAGAAAGAACAGTAAGCTGTGTACGGACCGCAAGATTAACGGTAAGGTTACGAGACCGATTTATCGGTCTTTCGGGGCACAGCTGTTTAAGGGCTAGACCGATATATCGGTCTTTCGGGTTCAAGAAGCTAATGTTTTACTTCTACTTTTTGTTTTTTCTTCTACTTTTACAACTATATTGTTACTGTTTATTTTGTGTGTTGTGAAATGCATTTTTGTCCATGTACTTGATAAATTTGTAAATACTTGTGTTGAAATTCCTCCATGTGTAACAGATATTGTATTGTATTTTCCAAACTCTAAGCTGATCTAGTATGCAGCTGTAACCCTGAAACTGAAGAAAAACTAACCAAAAGCCAAATAAACAAAAGCACGACAAACAAAAAATATTTAATAAGGTTCATCGTGATTGTTTGTTGAGCTGGCTGGGTAAAAAATAACCTGAAATGGAATAAAGTGTACAACATTTGTCATGTGCTCTACAGGTTGCAGATGCCAAGATCGCAGAGCTGGAAGCGGAGGTAAAAAAGGTACAAGATGAGAAGGATGTGATGGACCGCAAGCTCAAAACTTTCAGGGAACAGGTCAGTCACTGTTTTTTGTTTTTGTATGTTGTTTTCTGTGCTTATTGTATTGTATATACTTTTTGGGGGGATGGTTGCACAAAGCTTTAAATGGATATTCAGGGGTGAGATTTAACCCAGGAGACTAACTAGCCCGCCGGGCTAGCTAGTAAGTAAAGTGAGGTAGCCCGCATGATTTTTAGGCAGCCCGACAATTACAATCGTTCACATATAAAACACAAATTTTGACAATACACGTAATTTGTAGCGGGTGTCTTTTTCACAAACAAAGCAGACAGCGCACTTGGCGCGAAAGGGAAATAGGCAAAGGGAAATAACGCTCGCGTATGCTTCATACTCGTAGCAGACGAACAGTGACCTAAAAACGCCCTCGCTTCGAACGGAGCTTCTAAAAGTCTGCAAGTATTATCATTTTTTTTAGGTCGCCAGGCGGGCTGGCTCAATTATAAAGTGAGGTCGCCCGAGCCGGTTTTAAGTCGCCTCGGGCGACCGGGCGACCGCTAAATCTCACTCCTGGATATTCCATTAGTACACCCCATTAGATGCCATCTTTGTTGAAAATAAGCAACTTCTGCAGAATGCGTCATGCTGGTTCATTTAAGATGTACAATTCGGACAGTGGTGAAAAAATTGAAACTCCGATGGTATGGCCACGTCACCAGATCATCAGGTCTTGCAAAGACCATCCTGCAAGGCACAGTGCAATGAGGTAGAAGAAGAGGGAGACCGAAAAAGAGGTGGGAAGACAATATTCGAGAATGGACTGGTTTGACACTGAGCGAAACAATCAGGGTTGCTGAGGACAAGGAAAGAGGGAGTATGCTGGTTAAACGAGTATCTGTGGTGCCCGCCCCTACGACCTCCGAGTTACGGGATAGGATAGGATAGGAATTCTGACTTAAATTAATTCGTTACCAAGCTGTACAATATAAGAGCTTCTTTTTTAAGCTTAGTGGAAAAAGTTGTTTTGCCAGAATATTTGCTGGAGGCCCACACACACACACATGTGCATCAGAGATTGATGTATTGCCTGCCAGTTACAGGCACATTCATCCATTAGTTATTTCTTTGAATATACAACAAGGTAAAAATAAACAAACCATGTGAAATTTTGCAGGTGTATCCCTTACATAAATACAAAATTACTTCAAAGGAAAATTCAGCTTATAATATGAAAAACATGCAAATGAATTGGATAATTGAATATGTAAATAGAACAGTTTCCAATAGTCTGTGAAGAAGTTACAGTTTTTAAAATTTTGTTTACTATTAAGTGTTATTCTTCATGTTGTTGGAAAACTGAATGAATGGCAAAATTCTGGCAGTGAAGTGTCATTTTTTTTTCTTACAACAGGTGTACAAACAACACTTAATCTGCATTATTTTGGCGCAAAAGAACTGTATTCCTTTGAAATATTTTAAACATTTGAACGGTAAATTTTTTAACAGGGGAATGAATCCCTTTTAAAATAATAATAATAATAATAATAATAATAATAATAATAAGGATATTTATATAGCGCTTTTTTCCAATGAACAATATCAGTTCAAAGCGCAGTACTCACTCATTCATCCTAAACATCCGGCTTCATACAAAATAAAATCAGACGCTTGCTAACGCTAAAATGTATGGTAGATAACCCTTGCTTCCCAGCATTTTGCAACCCTGTTATTTATGATATATAGTTGAATTGAAAGAACATTCTGAATGATTATCTCCCTTTGTCCTCGTCCTGTGTAACTTTCATTTTCTCTGTTGCTGCTGTTCTTATTGTTGCCATGTTTGTTAGTTATTCTTTAGTAAATTGGTTGACAAGGTAGTGTTGTTGGGTGATTTGTTGCTTGGAACTGTTCAGGATTCCTTCTGGATCATTCTTGCTCAAATCCATTCCTATTCTATCCTGTCCTATCCAGTAACTCTAAAGTCGTTTGGGCACACTGATGATCGTTTAACCAGCGTACTCCATCTTTCTCTGTCCTCAGCAGTCAGCTTCACTCAGTGAAGCAAGTCCAATCTCGAATGTTTTCTTCCCACTTCTTTTTTGTCTCCATCTTCTTCTGCCTCCTTGCACCGTGCCTTGCAGTATGATCTTTGCAAGGTCTAAAATCCCTTTAAACAACTTCAAATTCCCTAAGTCCCCCTTTCCTACTTGTCACTCCCCACCTTCTCCACCTCCTGCACCACACTTTAACCTGACATTGCCGTATAGGGAGTTTTTAGTATTATTTGTAATAGCTCCTTAAAAAAAAAGGCTAGTCATTTCCATACGCTACAAAAACAGAGTTGACAATTATAAGACTCGTATCCATTACTGTTCCTCGCAACCAATTAATGGGAAAGTGATATGCCCAACACACTGTGATTACGATAGCAGGGAATACCAGGGACAGCTTATTATCAATGAATTCGACTAGATTAGATCTAACCACATAACGTCACCACATGAATTTGTACACGGTCTGTTGGTTGAATGAAAGCATCGCATGCTGTGCTCCACTAGGGATGCCATTCATAGATATGCACGGAGCTGGTAGAAAATGGCAATATCAACAACACACAAACACACACACACACTCACACACACACACCAAAAACCTACCAGTCTATCTCTAGAGATCTGTTAAAAATTGTAAGGTTTGTAATATAGATCTAGATCTAGACGACATGAGCCAGTGGCTTCATAATCTCTCTCTCTCTCCATCTCTCTCTCTCTCTCTCTCTCTCTCTCTCTCTCTCTCTCTCTCTCTCTCTCTCTCTCTCTCTCTCTCTCTCTCTCTCCAGCGGTTCCTACTATAACCCCCTCTTTCATCACTACCCCCAAATCTTTCAGCGTCTTTCCTACTCCCGTTGCAATATAAAGAAAAACATACTTCATAATGAACCGCCCGTTACATTACTAAACAGTTCATTTACGTCAGAACACAGGCTCTGAAGTAAACTCGTAGGCCTCCTATCCTACATTATAGTATGTAGGAGTCCTACGAGTTTACGAAGACGGAAGAAGAGATTTTAGAGCCTTATGAGGCCTACGAGTTTACAAAGACAAAAGAAGAGACTTCAGAGTAGAGCTGGGTACCGTGGGTCAAAGTCGTACCGTATTGCCGCGGTATTTTTAGGTAGTATCGGGATTTCGTACCGGTATACTGCGATTTTAAGTGTTACAATCAAATGGGATATGGCACTGACAGTAGTGACCGACGCAAAAGAAAGATTGTCATACACTTCAAACCAGTTTCAAAGAACCACATTTCCATAAAAACTGAAGCTTTATTATTGCTTGAACGCCTTCAAAACAAATTATGATAAATCACTGTTTAGAACAATAGCAAACTTTAAACCACAAAATCAAAATAAAACAAAAACATTCAACAGGAAAGGTCTTTAAGAATGCAGAAGGATTGGCGACTGGTACCATGCTCAAACACGTGGATAAGCTGCTGTTCTTATAAGTTCTTCTTCAAGAACAGCTGCCTATCCACGCGTTTGGGATTTAGGCTCGCTCTTTGGGCGGACAAGATGTCGTTCACTGTCGCGTAATGTGTTGTCGAGATTTCCCAGTAAACCGGACCTTGGACACCCGCACCGGTATACCGTACCGTCGCGTTTCCGAACCTGAATACAGTTCAGTTACGTATCGGTAAAACCGTCCAGCCCTACTTCAGAGCTTGCGGTCAAAATAATAGATCTACGTTTTTGTTCTACTTCCGCTCCCATCTGTGATGTCATGTGTTCGATGTCGTCACCGACATTACGTCATGGTGTTGGTGTGATGTCACACGCACACTATGGCGTCTGTTCTTAGAGAGATGTAAACAAACCACGTTTCGAGGGAGCGAGTCATACTTTTCTTCCACCGGTAAGCTTATTTGCATATGATAATAGCTTGAAAACATGGAGCTGGGAAGAAGTTATTTCAGGTGCTAATGTTCCTTGCCTCGCATAACAGTTTGTCTGTCAACAAAATAATGTCCAGCCAGACCCCAAAAATGTCTGATTTTCTTTTTCTGCTTCAGCATTTCCCAACTCTTTCATCACTAATATACATTCTGGGACTAGCTTGTGTGTGTGTGCGCGCGCGTGTGTGTGTGTGTGTGTGTGTGTGTGTGTGTGTGTGTGTGTGTGTGCGTGCGTGCGTGTTATTGCTTATGTAATATCGCAGTATCAAATCGATAAATTGCGAAATCCCCATAATTGCGCGTCTATTGTTCGTGAATCTTTTGATGAATGTCAGACTCAAAGGAATGCCACTAAGTGTCACGTGGTTACTGGATCTTTGCTTAGCGCAGATTGCCTCTTAATTAAACTCAGCTGGTTTGAATAATTGCTGGGTTGCAGGCAAGCGCCTCTTTTCATTTAATGGAAAGTTTTACAGTGGAAGAGCGAGGTTCAGCGGTGACTGGAGGGCCTAGCCTTATCGTTATTGCTCGGCTCTTGGGTTTCTAAACGCTTGTGGAGAGCTGAGGGTAGATGGAGGTGGGGGAAGGAGGTTGCGTGTTGGAGGCGGGGGTGGGGGGGAGGGGGTGAGGTTGGCGGGGTCACGTTTCAGATTTTATTTCGTCAGATGGGACGATGAAAAATTATTGTTTTTTTATGCCAGAAAAACTTATTGTATTGTTGTTTTTTTTAATCACTGAGAGAGAGAGAGAGAGAGGGGGGGGGGGGGGGGGGGGGGATCGCGCGCTTGTGCGGGGTCTGGGGAGGGTGGGGGGAGGCTAAAGGTATCAGAATGCGAATGGATTTGGAGTTATAATCAGACGGCATTCCAACCTGTCCACAGCCCTTCTGTTTGAACCGGGCATGTATTGTACATCATAGTTCTTTGGCGGGAAACGAGCAGGTATTCCAGTTGGTCCTGATTTGGCTGGGAAGAGTCCGCTGGACCTAAAGCAATAACCATGTAATGTAATGTACGAATTCCAGTACCACAATTCCCTGGATTTTCAGTTATAGATTCTATAAGAATATGGGATATGGGATAGTTCCTGCAGAAGAAGAAGAAAAAGAAGAAGAGAGGGAGAGAAAGAGAGAGAGAGAAAGAGAGAGAGATTTTTTTGTCCCTGTTAGTGTGAGCAGAGTGGAGAATATATTTTAACAGGCAGTAACTCGCTATAGGATTTAATCTCTAAGGGAGGGAAAAGAGCGCGTTTGTACGCCTGCCCAGGGAAAGGCTAGATAGAAGTTTATCTCAGCACTTCAATGATTTTGTGGAGAGGGATGAGGAGGGTTAGCGTGCTTATTTGTTTCAAGAAAATAAGTTGATTGAACAACAAAATGTGCGTTGTGTGTGTATGTGTAGGTGTTTGGGGTGGGTGTTTGTGTGGGTGTATGGGAGGCGAGAGCCGAATGGATGAGAGGTGAGAGAGAGAGGTCAGAGAGAGAGAGAGAGAGAGAGAGAGAGAGAGAGAGAGAGAAACTGAAACTGAAACTGAAAAACGTTTATTACATAAGGATAGTAGCTTTAGGTCCAGAGGTCATTTCTTCCAGCTAGTCCTTAACACATGTAAATATATAATAGATGTGAGTACATTGTAACAACATACATGAACTACAAATAAGTAGTATTAATGCTATCAGGATAACATACGCATACACACAAGCAGAGAGAGAGAGAGAGAGAGAGAGAGAGAGAGAGAGAGAGAGAGAGAGAGAGAGAGAGAGAGAGAAACACACACACATTTTCTCTCTCTTTCTCTCTCTCTCTCTCTCTCGCTCGCTCTCTCTCTCTCTCTCTCTCTCTCTCTCTCTCTCGCTCTCTCTCTCTCTCGCTCTCTCTCTCGCTCTCTCTCTCTCTCTCTCTCTCTCTCTCTCTCTCTCTCTCTCTCATTTAAAAAAAAATCGTTGAAACTGCAGTGTTTGTGTTAGCTGGGTTTAGTGTAGAAGGGGGTTAAAATGCTGATACCCTGATTAACCTTTTCTCCCTGAGAGTGTGCTCCAAAGGGCTGGGGCCATTATCAGCTTTTGGCCATTGCCGGGAATGCATTGTATTATTTGTAACAGTACCTTTCGCTGGAGGTTGTTATTAGGCGGCGTCCGCTGCCGCCAACAGAACGCAATGTTTGGTAATCTCGGTTCCACGTTTGACCCTCTGCCGTAGCTCAGTGGCAGAGAGATCGATGAACCAGGTTCCAGTCCCGTTATCTGTAAGATCAAGACGGGTTCAACGACGGAACGCTCGTAGTGTAAACACTCTGGGCTGGCGGGACGCTGGATCCAATGTAGACGGAGATGGGGAGATTTTTGTCTCCCGCTATAGTCGACCCTCTTTAATGACTCTGTAGTCGGTGTTCCACTTCCCTGTCACTGCAGCGGCACGTCAAAAACCTGGCCATTGTGTCCAAAAGGCAGGTGGCAGAGGCATAATACAACTTTTGCTGTAGTTGATTTGATGTTACATGAGTGTATTTGGAACCGGAGGTCAAGGTCATCTCAAGGTCAAGAGCATAGAAAGATCAAAGTCGGTCCGCCGTGGGGATACCAGGGGATCTTTTAGTATATATATAGTTCCCCCACTTTCTGGAAATTGAGTGCTTCAAATTTCCTCCTTTCTATCAATCCTTGTATTTCTGACTTAGCTTTTCTTTTCTGTCGTCTGCTGTATTCACTCTTTTATAATGTCAGGCAACTACCTTTTTTCTTAAAAACTCTCCCAAAACTCCTCATTTGTATAATTATGGGGTCTGTTGGGTCAGCTTGGTTCTATTGGACGCTTTCTGCCAAATGGTCACTATAGGGCTTTCAATGGTATTATTTTTTAGCAATGGAGGCATTTTATATACAGCATTTTATATCTATGTTTTCTGTTAATATTCTATAATGATGTTTATATTATATTCTATTTTGTTTTCTGTAAACAGGGGCTCGAAAAATTAGATTACAGCCTCAGCATCCCCTGCATGGGATGCCTTTATTGTAAAGTGACTGGCTGGTGGAGTGCCTTCAGTGTTATCATTATGGTGGTTTCAGCAGATCTTTTATACGTAACAGAGACGAGTCCTCTTTCAACCAAGTTGTGGTCCTGATTCGGCTCTTTGCAGTCCGCTGGACCACCTATGAATAATGACTAACTAATTATCAAAATCGGTATTAATTTGCATTTTAATGCCACTGTTTCTTTTTTCTTTTTTTAAATTCTGGGCAATCATTTTCATGTTAAATATTGCAAGTTCCATAAGTAGCATGTGAGTCATATTGGCTTTGTCCTTCTATAGTTTTTCTTTTAAAAAGGTTCAGGAACTTAAGTTCGGGACCTGAGAGCCTTCCAACTAGGACTGGCCATTAGTGACGTAGGAATCGATCAATATCTAATCTGACATCTGTTCACACGTCGCTGATTTGAGACTATGGAAACTCCGATGGTATGTCCACGTCACCTGAGCCTCAGGCCTTGCAAAGACCGTCCTGCAAGGCACGGTGCAAGGAGGCAGAAGAAGAGGGAGAGAAAAGGAGGTGGGAGTACCACATTCGAGAATGGACTGCCTTGACACTGAGCGAAGCCACGAGGGTTGCTGAGGACAGAGAAAGATGTTAAACGATCATCTGTAGTGCCCCATCGACATTGGAGTTACGGGATAGGATAGGATAGGACAGAAGTTTGATGAGGAGAGGTTTATTGTAGAGGGTGTATGTAAGTAGGAAGGTACATCTGTAAGGTGGACAATTACAAGGTGAGAGGGAGGGAGTGGGTGAAGACAACAATCACGTACCAGTCCTTTCTACGCATGTTCGCTTTTATTCTCCTCAAAACATTTTTTCCAGTTCTATAGCCAAGGAAGAATGGGATAGGGGTATGATGGGGGGGGGGGAAGAGGAAGAGAACTGGAGTTGTTGAAATGTGAATGTGTATGTGGAGGTTGCGGGAGGGGGGTGAGCGGGATGAAGGACCACAGAGTTATCGACAGCCTCAGAATACAACGTTCGCTGTTTTAAATGACGTCCTTATCTTTCTCCCACTGAAAGAAGTCGACTTCTTTATTGCCGCTGTACCAAACGATCGACGTTTGGCTCTTCTGTGCGTGCAGGCCTATGTATGATAAGGGGAACTAAATACAACTTTGTAAAAGGAGGCGGTTGGAGAGGGAGGGAGAGTGGTAACGAGATTACAAGTAGAAGGAAAGTATAATGTCCGCACTAAATACTCATTCAGTACACAGCTTTCAGGCGAGTGCCGTTCTTGATGACGGTGTGGTTATATAGAATAGGCGCTACACGTGTGCGCAAGCGTTGCTACAGAAGCCAGGATCTTGACGACACCTCATTGCCTAGTCAAGTCAGCCGGGGTCAGCGCCAACGATTTGCTGACGTTAACTTGGATGGGCGGGGCTTGAGCGAGTGTGTGTGACAGAGAGAAATGGTAGACTAGAAAGTTGGGGGCTTGTTGTGATTGCGGTACGGGGCGAGTGTGATAGCTGAGTGCTTTTGCCTTCTGTTGGATCAGCCGAGTGCCTGCTGTGTTTTTTTGAAAGGTCAGTGCTCCTGTACGATTCGCTTCCTAAACTCTTCATTTTTCATCCATTTCACGGCCTGAATTATTTGTTCGCTCCTGTCGACGACGCCCGTTTTGGAACCACGTTGATTGTCTAGATTATACGGAGACAACACCTCATTCGTGCTTGTGCTTGTATTTGGTCTGTATGCTGTTAGTAGTCTCCCCTTGCCGCTAATCCCTCTTGCCTTCCGACTCTTTCTCTCGCCTATGTAAACTACGGTAAGTGTCGCCTTATAGATTTTTAATTTATTATATTTTAAATATTTATCCCTTCTCAGTCGATTGTTGATGCAGTTTCTCCCCACATCGATTTAGGCAAGCACAATTTGATGTCGCTGTTTCAGTATCTATTTCGATCGATCGTTTCGTCTGCTCAGTGCACGGAGATATAATTGTTAAAAGTTTTTGTTCATAAGTGTTTGCGTTTTGATTGCACACTGATGAGCGAGTAGAGCGGGTGCGTTTTTTTAATGGATGAGGAAGATTTGCAAACATTTGTTAAATGGGGGTATGCTCTGTTTGTGAGTGTGCGCGTGTATTGTGTTTGCTTTAATGAGGGAAGCGGCCATACTATGTGGGCAGGGGTAAGCGTGCCTGTACCTGTCCTGGGTCCCGTTAGAAGCAGGCGGGAAGGTAGGGCAGACGCGACACATTGTAACGCTGTAGACTGTGCCAGGGCTACAAAGCAGTAATGAATAAGTCTGGCACTTGAAGGAGGATGTTAGTTTTATGTCTGAAAGGAAATTCCACAATATAAAAAGTTACCGGTGATTGTACAATATTTTTTTTTGTATTGCTTTCGATAACTTTCTTCTTGAAAACTTTTAACAAAACTTAAAGAAGGCCTCAACAATATCAACAATGAATGGTGTGCTATAAGTATGTTTAGTGTAAGGGTTAAGGCTCAATGCTTTATTTCCCTACATTTTTAGTGGCCTGCAGTTTGGGGGGGTGGAGAAACACATGGTTCTATTATTCTTATTATTTATAAAAAAAAATGTTTGCCAAGTGTTGTGAAAATACATGAAAAGTTTAATGTGGGTTACATTTAGTGTTTAGTTTATGTTCATAGTTCGTTTGGTTTATCTTCATAGTTTACTATTTTGTTTTCAAATCATTATTTAAAAAATAGCAAGTACACTTGAAGTTAGTACAACAAGTGTGTATTGATGGGATGGGTGCATATGTCTGTATGTGTGTGTTGATGGGTGCATGTGTGTGTGTGTATGGGTGTGTGTGTGATTGTGTACAAAGGTAGGGGTTATGGTCAAAGACCAGGAATAAAGCCTGCAGTTTAGAGAATACATTGGGTTTAAAATAATAAAATCATCTCAACAAAACCTTTAATGATCATTTCCTAATTTAACAATGTTGTAAAAAAGATAATTGAAATTAACTGAACTGTTTATTGATTGCAATGTCATATATGCATTGATTTCAGCATCATCATTGTTATTATCTTTTTTTTAAATTTTGTTTTGTTTTGTTACAAGCAATCATTTAAACTACATCTACTATTACTAGACCAAATGCTCATGTGATCACCGGACTGTGTATTTTTGTAGGCTTTCCACACCCTTCTTGTCCACTTAACCTCCTTCACTGAATTTTTTTTTGGGGGGGTCTGTTTGAATCCAACCCCTTCCATTTTCTTCCTGGAGTCTGTCCAGCTGTCTACTTCAATCCAGTTATTAACATGAAGAGATATGTAAATGTATACAAATTCCTGCATTGAATTTAACAGATGCCTGAAGTAGATCGATGACTGTACAGTCAATAGTAACATCAACACTACAATATAAAAAAACAACGTGTGGGAGAAAGAGGTTGGTTGGGGGTATGGAATAGGGAGGAGGAGAGGAAGACAGACAGACAGACAGACGGACAAACAAACACATACACCTACGCCAGAAGGGTTTGAATTGATATCCTATCCTACCTCGAAAGTCGTTGGGTCACCACAGATGATCGTTTAACCAGCGCACGCCATCTTTCTCTGTCCTCTGCAACCCTCGTGGCTTCGCTCAGTGTCAAGCCAGTCCATTCTGGAATGTTTTCCTCCCACCTCTTTTTCTGTCTCCCTCTTCTTCTGCCTCCTAGCACTGTTCCTTGCAGGATCTTATTTGCAAGGCTTGATGCTCTGGTGACGTGACCATACCATCTCGTATCGGAGTTTCCGTTTCTTCACCACTGTGAGCATGTCAACGTGTTGTCCAATGGCTTGTGTGAATCACTGATGGTCTGTCGGACTTCGTCTTTGATGATGTGCAGGATATAAAAAATGCCCGGAAGTCTTCTGTAGCTCCTCATCTCCATGCTTTGCATTCTTCGTTGTAGATCTGCAGGGAGGGTCCATGTTTCGCATGCGTGTAGGAAGATGAAGATGACAAGGGAGCGCAGCAGCCTTACCTTGGAGTGTAGACTGATGGTTCTGTCCTTCCAAATGTTCAACCTTGCCAGGGCAGCAGTTGTTTGTGCTATCATGGAGAGGATTTCCTTTCGGGATCCATTGTCTGATACAGTGGCTCTTAAATTCTTTGAATTGATAACATTTGTTTAAAAAAAAAAAAGGTAGCTACACACACACACACACACACACACACACACACACATACACACTTGATATCTTGTGTACAATAGATAGCCACACACCACAGAGAGAGGGAGACAGACAGACAGACAGAGAGAGAGAGAGACAGAGAGAGAGATTCCCATTACAATGACAGCAGCAAACAAGCACAAGCATGTGTAGTCACACACTGAGCCAGGGACAAGAATAGCAAACGTTCTTGATAGGTAAAACTCTCACAGTGGTATAACTCTCACAGTGGTATAACCCTCACAGTGTTGGAACCCTCACCATGCATCTCGACAGTGCCTTGGAATTTTCTCATAGTGGACTTTCTGTAATCACTCTTTATACAGTATTTGAACTCCCCATGTTGGCATGGCGGCACATCAAAAAGCCAAGTCCTTCTGTCAAAAAGGAGGTGACAGGCTCAAACACGCCTGGTCGTTCATCGCTGCTCAGTTATCTGAGTGGTATGACAGTGCCCTGGATTGGGAAGTCGGCACTGGGGAATGGCGTGGGTTAGACCCTGTTGCAGTAGTTGTTTAAAGTGGGAAGTAATGCGTATAAGGACAGTTATCTTTAGTTTGAGATTTTTTGTACAAACTGCTGTATATTGTATAACCAAACTACCAAAAGACAAACTCAGCCATTAACTGCTCAGTTTTGAAAACGTTGGCTTGAAGATCGAGTTTTTCATACAAGTTACACTTTCTATTGGCTTGTAGTGAGGTAGGCGTGGAGTGTAGTATGATCCAGGATGTGCTAAGACCGTGGGTCACTGTTTTGAAGTGGACCACAACAAGTGGCAACAGCTGATAACTATAACGATACTTTGCCTCTTGTATTGTACACCCAGCATTGTTCATCTCTACACACACACCTTCCCATATCTCTCTTTCTCTCTCTCTCTCCCTCCCTACCCCCCCCCCCCCCCCACCACCACTCCCATCTTCCGACGCAGATCTTCACACTCGTGCAGTCTTTGGCGTAGCATAAAATATGTTTGAATTGATGTTTATTTAATAGAGAGCTCTCTCGGGTTGTGGGTAGGAGTGGGTGTGTTTGTGTGTGTGTGTGTGTGTGTGTGAGAGAGAGAGAGAGAGAGAGAGAGAGAGAGATGAATAATAATCTCAATCAGGGTTTGAAATATGCACTTTGAGCTCATTCGTTGGGGAATCGCGGTTTATGTCTTAAAAGAGCGGCGGTGTGTGTGTAGTATTATAACTATTTCTTATTACTTTCCTACTAGTGCAGTCTAGTCTTTACTGCTGTAGTGTAGTCTTTGATGTGACGTAGCGTGGATTGCATTTGATTGTGTACTGTGTATTGTTGATGTTGATTGATTGATAATACTTGCAATGCTGGCGGTGACGGTCCATCGCCGTGTGCATGTTTGCAGAGTACGAAGGTTCACAGGTAACGTGAGCGAACATGTATTGTCGGGAGTAATTTTGTTCGATGGTTCGTTTGTGCCAAACAAAATCTCTACTGTACTGTCGATGTCGTTGGAAGATTTGTGAAATTCTTCACTCGGTATGCCGTCACTTAAGCTATCACATTTCTCACTCTCAGCGGCTTTGATTTTTGCAAAAAGACCAAAATGTTATCCTTGCTCAATAAAGCTTCCGTCTTGCGTGTCCAAAATAATGCTTTCATAAAATCTATCCAAAGATCATGTACGTCCTTCTCCTTCACTGGCTTCCTGTTCAGTTCATACAATATTCACTCAACATGCAGTCATTCAGCTTGTACTACTTTGATCTTCAGCTGCCTGGAAAACTTCGAAGCTCTTCTTGCTGGTTTTCCTGTTCAAGAAAATTAATCTGTCCCGTTTTCCGTGTTCAAAATAATGCTGTTAGCCTGATTATCAAAGAGTCTGTGGACGATCATGTCCGTCCCCTTCTAGTGAAACACTTCATTGGCTGCCTGTTTGTCTGAGAGTGAGAAATGTGATAGCTTAAGTGACGGCATACTTTCACAAATCTTCCAACGACATCGACATCGACAAGATTGCCATCCTTTCTTTCCACTTGTGTTGAGGAGTCTGTTCTCAGTAATCCGTTACATTGGCTACTGAAACTCAAACTGCCTAGTGGCTAAGTGCATAGATGAAGATGAAAATGAAAGAGCTTTGCACCTTTGCCCCCGCTAAACGACGGTCGGTACCATCATGAAATATTTAATGCCCGATATACCGTTCCAACGGACTGAAATCCGATCACGCTTTCCGCTTTTTGAACAAAATAATGTCTGAATCTGAATCTCTCTCTCTCTCTCTCTCTCTCTCTCTCTCTCTCTCTCTCTCTCTCTCTCTCTCTCTCTCTCTCTCTCTCACTCATATCCTAAGCTCCCACCCTGGCTGACTCCGGAGATTATAGAAGCAATCTGCAATGTCACCAGCGAGACAAACGTAAACATGATAAACATTTTCGAGAGCAGAACAAATCTCGTAATAAAATTAAAAACATGGTGCGTGACTCCTAAAGAAATTATTTTTATAAACTAATCGAAAATTCAAAAGACAGTTCTCAACTATGGCACGAAAAAAATGGTTATTGAAGGCATTAGCAGATAAACTGGATGATATGAAGATAAGCCCTTAATAAAAGAATTTTTTGAGGCCTCAACATTTTTTTTAATTAAGGGCTTATCTTCATATCATCCAGTTTATCTGCTAATGCCTTCAATAACCATTTTCTTTCAGTCGCTACTTCTGTACTGAAATCGGATTGCTCAAAATATTCACAGTACACTTGTTCAGATTGTCTCACTACATGTTTAAAGCAAAGAACAAGTAAATCTTCAGCCTTTAGTTTACTCCTTGAGGGGGAGAGGGATGAAGAGGAGGATAAGAATGGAAGTATGTGTATTAAAATGCATTAATATGTTTTGTGATTTAAAAAAAAACGTAGTTAAGATATATGTTAGTTTAAAATTACTTTATGTTAATTATTTTGTTTGTTCTGAATTGTTTATTAAGGACTAGATGTAAAACAGGTCCATAGGACATAGCCTAATGCTATTATCTTATTAAAGGTTTCAACTTCGACTTCTCTCTCTCTCTCTCTCTCTCTCTCTCTCTCTCTAATTTGTCTCTCTCGCTTTGTCTATCTGTTTTTGTCTGTCTCTGTCTGTCTGTCTCTCTCGCTTTGTCTCTCTCTGTCTTTGTCTGCCTGCCTGTCTGTTTCTCTTTCTCTTTCTCTCTCTCTCTCTCTCTCTCTCTCTCTCTCTCTCTCTCTCTCTCTCTCTCTCTCTCTCTCTCTATTGCCTTGAAACGTTTACAATTACAACAACGAGAATAATTTTAAGCTGAGAGAGGGGATGAGAGATTTGGGTGGGGGGAGGGTAAGAGAGGGGGAGGGGGTGCAGTGGTGGAAATCGAATTGGTATTGAGGTACAATATTTACAGAATTATGGGAGGAAGATAAATATTTACTTTAGACTGGCGCATAGTTTCCCAGTATTTCCTGAGTACTACAATGACGATGTTGGCTTCTTGCTCAGTCATCGACCTAAAGCTGTCCTCTGAAAACCATCCCCATCACCCTTCTCAAATCGTGCAGTGACCCTATTCTTCCCATTCTCACCAATATCATCAATCATTCTCTTTCATCTGGATCTGTAACTCAGTGTTTCAAAAGGCACTTGTGAATCTCCTGCTTTAAAAACAGCTGGAAGAACTATCGACCTGTATCCAATATCCCTTTTTCCGTCGATACTTCTCGAAAGAGCTTCTTGACCATATCGCTAGCAATAATCTTCTTGAAAGGCATCAGTCTGCCTACCGCAAACATCACTCTACTGAAACGGCCGTCATGCACATCGCCAACTCTCTTCTGAACAACACTGACTGACGCAATGTTTCTATTCTTTCTCTGCTAGACCTTTCTTCGGCATTTGACACAATCGATCACAAAATCGCCCTGACAAGACTTGAAACTGCATTTGGTATAACCTGCACAGCTCTACAGTGGATGCGATCTTACATCAAAGAGAGATACCAGACTGTCGTGGTAAACGGCGTTCACTCCACGCCCAGACTCCTGGAGTTTGACGTACCACAGGGATCGGTCTAAGGACCCATTCTTTTGACGCTTTACACACAGTCTTTTAAAAATCTTGTAATGAAGCGCAGGTTTTCCGATGACACCCAAATTCTTGCATCCGCACCTCCATCTCAATTCAGTACAGTCATTGAACAAACTGAAAATTGCATTCGCGATATTATATCATGGATTGACTGCAATAAACTGCAACTAAATGAAAGCAAGACAGAAACGATGGTCGTTGGTACACGTGTGCGAGCCAGCATCTCATTACAGTAAGCACCTGATCATTGGTGGACATCCAGTGCAGTTCCAACCGAAAGTTAAGAATTTTTGAGTTGTGCTCGATGCCAGTCTCACTATGCCCGATCATGTTTGCCGCTTTGCTTACCTTGAGCTTGGCAGAATTGCATGGTCCGCCCTTTCATTACTGAGAAAGTCGCTACTACGCTTGTTTGCTCTACAATTCTCATCAGGGGGGATTACTGTCATTCACTCCTGGCTGGCATCACGTCAGAGCAGATGGCCCGACTCCAGAGAGTGCCCATTAACGCAGCGCGTATGATCTTTCGCTTAAAACGTACGGATCACAGTACCCACCATTTAAGTTAAAAGAGCTGCAATGGTTGCCCATTGTTTATCGCATTCAGTACAAAATAACCGTTTTAGCTTTCCGTTTCTTTGAAGGCGCCTTTCCTCTCAATCTTTCTGACTTCCTGACTATACACACCTTCACGATCGCTGCGATCCTGTGGAGGAAAACTTCTTTTTATTCCAAGAACCAAACTGAAAACTGCTGGTTCTCGCTACTTTCAGTTTCAAGCCCCCTCTGTTTGGAAATCTCTTCCCATTTCCCTTCCCATTTCCCTTCGCCAATGTACTTCTCTTCCGTTCTTCAGAACTGCACTGGGAACATACTATTGAGAGAGGGAGAGGGCCGGAACGAGGCTCAGCTACGCTATATGATGACTGTTGCTTGCAGACATAGCCAGTTGCCAGTGTTTGAATCACTGCATGATGTGTGTTGACCATTGCGGTTGATTCAGTGGTGGTGATTAGGGCAATGCACTCAGTCTTTGATTTATGAAATCGGGCACTTGTGAGACTGACGTTTTACGCTAGGCGTCGTACATACAATGTGGCGCATGTGCAGCAGGCTCAGGCACGCTGTAGGATTTGAAAAAATAATTACTACTTTTATTTATTTATTTATATATTTTATTTTATTTTTTGTAATTGTTGTTTAGCGCCGCAACCGCAAAGTCGTCTTCCCCGGGCAAATGTCCCGTATGCATGCTTGGTTTGCTGTGACAGAAATGCCTTGTTTGTCCTTGACAGACATGCTTGGTTTGCTATGACAGAAATACCTTGTTTGTCCTTGACAGACATGATTGCTTTGTCTATGACAGAAATGCCTTGTTTGTCATTGACAGACATGATTGCTTTGTCTATGACAGAAATGCCTTGTTTGTCCTTGACAGACATGAATGCTTTGTCTATGACAGAAATGCCTTGTTTGTCCTTGACAGAAATGAATGCTTTGTCTGTGACAGAAATGCCTTGTTTGTCCTTGACAGAAATGAGTGCTTTGTCTATGACAGAAATGCCTTGTTTGTCCTTGACAGAAATACCTTGTTTGTCCTTGACAGAAATAAGTGCTTTGTCTATGACAGAAATGAATGGTTTGTCCTAAATTGAAATGAGTGCTTTGTCTATGTCAGAAATGAATGGTTTGTGTATGACAGCAATGGGTGGTTTGTCTATGACAGCAATGAGCATAGAAATAAGTGGTTTGTCTATGACAGCAATGAGCGGTTCGTCTATGACAGGGATGAATTGTTTGACCACGATAGCAATTTTTTTTTAAAAATTATTATTGGCACTTCTACTTTTAGCTAGGCTAATATTTTCTTGACTGAGGAGTGGTTGCCAGTTTGTATTGAATTAGGTACAGTGTGAGAGCTGGAACAACTAGCTAGCTGCAATTGTTCATCGCTAAGTCTAAGGTCCTTTTCTGGCAAATAACATTGGCTACTACTGTAGTTAAACTTCTCACACTGAAACGATGTGTGTTCACTGCTGTCTAGTTTTGAGTGCTGGGGTGCACAACTTTAGTCAGAGGTGCCCGCTCTTTTCCTCATTCTGTATAGATCTACCGTTACAAAGGAGAAGGAAAACCGAACTCGCCGAATCTGTTAATGCAAAACTGTTAACTTCCTAAAAATGTTCACCTACATCAGACATGGCATTACCGACAGACAGCTAGATAAATATTGCTGATGGGAGTAATGGTAAAGGACTAACTAATAAAGAATGGTTCCCAGGATTGGGTTGTGGAGGAAGCGAGATAGGTAGTGCAGGCGATCCCCGGGTTCAGAGGGGGTAATGGACGAGAAGGGGAGCTGTAGCAGATTTGGGGGAAAGACAGACGATGAAAGGGGGTAGGGTGTCAGGGAGCGGTTTTGTCTACTTATCTTCCATCAGGACGGTTGAGTGCTTGCCCCAGAAAAGGCACTGGTTGATCCGTGACGCCAGTCATTAGTGACGGCATGGCAGCAACACAGGACTTACAGGAAACAAAGGCTTAGCGCCTACCTAACCCCCTCAACTGTACTGCTGCGTTCAGTCGCCTGTTCCTAGGACCGTTGTTGGGCTCTCCGCCACAGGCCTGGAATACAATAAACATATATAATTATACTGACGCCTTAAAAAAAAAAAAACACCTTTATTTTATCAAATAAAATTTTTAAAAACGGAAGTGATATTTTGAGATAAGTAGTATTTATCGATAAAACTATTGTTGGCATAAAAGTCCACTGTAATAAATCACGGCATATTACTAGATCGAATATTATCGAAATAAATTGCAATTCTCTCTCTCTCTCTCTCTCTCTCTCTCTCTCTCTCTCTCACACACACCACACACACACACACACACAAATCATGTTCACAGCACTGACAGTAGGGAAAGTTGAAAATAGCAAAATGACAAAGAAATCCACTAAGAAACGTGTTAAAATATCATGTCAGGGAGTTCTTGAATAGAATATCGCCCCCATGTTGTTTGTATGGCGGCATATTCATAAATATTTGTACAGTGAAGGTCAATAAGATATTACTTTTTATCACAGTGGCGATATTGTTGTTTTTGTGGATAATATTTGATCAGGGAAGCTTTACTGGAAGTCCGCTGTGCTCCTGTGTAGCCCCTTCCTTCACAATCCCTTCCTCTCTTTCTTTGTCCCTCCCTAACTCTGTCTCTCCCTAACTCTGTCCCTACTCTCCTCCCCTCCTCCTCCCCCAGAAAGAGAGAGAGAGAGAGAGAGAGAGAGAGAGAGAGAGAGAGAGAGAGAGAGAGCACTCTGGATGACCAACTGCGCGTCGACTCGGGTGGCATCCGATGCTCATCCATAGAGCTTTGAGAAACTCGGCAGCACAATCACTCTGGATCACTCCCAGTGCCTTAACTGTTAGAAGAAAAGGTGGTTTCCACTCCACAGCTTTTTATTAGCGTTATATAAGGAGGTGTTCATTTGGATCGTGTCACGCACGCGACTTCACCGTTATTCACAGAGTACTGCAGATTAACTGACAGTTGATACTGACTATATTACTGCTTGACTATTACTACTACTATACACACACCACACCACACCACACCACACACGTATATGCATGCACTCTCATGCTCAAACTGACCCCCAGATGCGCACAGCTATACAAACGTATTAATGCCAAAACAAAATTTTTTCACAAGAAACCAAAATAACCTTTTTGACTCGCATGATTAGCATTATAAGTTTATGAATTCCCCCCTCTACCCCCTCCACCCCCTACCCCGTTGGGTTATTATATTTGAAAAAAAAATCATGCCTCAGTTGGAATACTTTTATTTAAAGAAAAGGATAGGGATTGATAGAAAGAGAAAACCATAAACTGAAGTGTTAGGTCATAAAGCACACATAAAATTGTCATTACTCGGCTGCAGGCGAGTGGGGCTTGATTCTTTGAATAGAAGAGGGACAGTCAGCACAAATCAAAGTGCCGCCAGCAGAATGTCTTTGTGGAAACATGAACTGCAGGATTTGTACAGTGTTACATGTGGTTGATACTACAGAAGTAAGTGCCTGGGGTGGGAGGGGGGGGGGGGAATAGTGTAAAATACAAAAAACTTGATTTCTTAAAGTGGGGTGGGGGAGGAGGAGGTGCATGAGGAATGGATTGGGGGTGGATCTAACACACATGACAGAGGAATGTACTGGCAGAAACACGAGGCCAAACTCTGTTGCTTTCTTAGGGAAAACACAGCAGTGCCACCCAGGCTGATAGGGGGAATAGCATGCATTGCTTTGTGACTAACACTCACATACCTTAGGACATAGGGCATCAGGATCCAGTCTGTGGTCAAATGCATAGACTAGACTTGGGGTTATACTCTTATCTGAAATGGTGGTTAAACAAAAATGAACACTGACCTTGTTGATGATAGGGCAGATGAAGCTAACCATCCCGGGAAGAAGGGGTTAGGAAGCTCAATAAACCCTGAACCACCAGAGCAATCATGCTACCACGGACAGTGAACTATGGCCACTTTGATCTTGCCAACACGTCCTTGCAACATGGGCTAAGGGCGTGCCAGGCCAATGCAACGCCATGGAGTTAGGGCGATGGGGTGGTTTAACATTGGCACTTCCAGCACTGCAATACCAGCAATGATGCAGCTTTTGGTTTTTTAAAGGCTGTGGCATCTGAACTTTGTTTATTTGTGGATGTGTGTGGTATGTGTGCAGGTTGTAGGCCGTGATGAGGAGATAGAAAGATTGACCAAGATGTTGGACGGGGGCCGGCCTTCGGACGTCATAGCGTTGGAGTCCAAAAATCGATCCAACGAGCGCATGATCTCTCATCTCAATATTCAGGTCGGCCACTCACTGTTTATTTGTATTTATTTATATGTTTATGTATTTGTTTATGAAGGTACGTATTTAAATTTTTATATGTTTATGTATTTATTTACGAAGTTACGTATTTAATTATTTAAATGTTTATGTATTTGTTTATGAAATTAGTATTTAATTATTTATATGTTTATGTATTTGTTTATGAAGTTACGTAGTTAATTATTTATATGTTGATGTATTTGTTTATGAAATTAGGTAGTTAATTACTTATATGTTTATGTATTTGTTTATGAAGTTACGTAGTTAATTATTTATATGTTTATGTATTTGTTTATGAGGTTACGTAGTAAATTATTTATATGTTTATATATTTGTTTATGAAGTTACGTAGTTAATTATTTATATGTTTATGTATTTGTTTATGAAGTTACGTAGTTAATTATTTATATGTTTATGTATTTGTTTATGAAGTTACCTATTTAATTATTTATATGCTTATGTATTTGTTTATGAAGTTATGTATTTAATTATTTATATGCTTATGTATTTGTTTATGAAGTTACGTATTTAATTATTTATATGCATATGTATTTGTTTATGAAGTTGTGTATTTAATTATTTATATGTTTATGTATTTCTTTATGAAATTGCGTATTTAATTATTGTCTTTTACTTAATGAAGATGATTATTTATTTGGGGAAGAGAAACTCTATAATATATTTTATATATAGCTAGGTTAACATGCCCTTGATATTATTATTATTATGTAATCATTAGGATGATGCTAATGACAGTGATGATGAATAAATGTAGATATATAATAAAGCTGTTAAGATAAAGAGTTGTACGTTTGTCTGCAGGTGGACTTCCTGCAACAGAAGAACCGGGAACTAGAGAGGAAGCTAGCGGATGCTCGGCTGGTAGCAGACGATGCAGAGTCGAAGCTAGTGAGGTCACAGACCCGCAATCGAGAGCTTGAGCTAGAGCTGAAAGATGTCACCTACGTCACCAAGCGTCTCCAAACAGACAAAGATGTGGTGGTGCGCGCCGCCGACCGCGAGATGGGCGAGGCCAAGGTCAGACAAGAAAAGACGAGACGAGACAATACCATACAATGCAATACAATACACTATATAATGCGCATGATTGAATGTGTCTGTACCAGAAGCCAGAATTGCGGCTTTTTGATAGCATTGCAGCAGAATGAGCGGTGGAAGAAAGTACTTGTCTAATGTAGAGTGTAGGAACAGACAACACCTAATAGTGTATGCTACAACACTGTTATCATTCAGTGTATGATGATGATGATGATGATGATGATGATGATGATGATGATGATGATGATGATGATGATGAAAACGTAGTATATTGTTGGAAATGACTCTTTTGGATGTGAGAATAAACCCCCGAAGTCTAGTTTGTTGCACGCAAGCATTTCAACGCAGGGATTTTAAAGAACCTCACGCCCACGTCCTAGATGGGTGAGTGCTACGCAAATACACCCAGCATGCACTAGGTGTTTTCTCCCCATCTCCAGTCACCCAGGATTGTGCTCAGTGGTCTGGGCATCAGACTATGTGCCCAAAGTTTGCAAGTGGGGCGCCTCGGGCGGCTTGAGTTAGATCCTGTATCGGCCAGCGCCCTGAGCAGCTCTTGACGTGGAAGAGCGCTATATAACAACGATTGAATATATTTTTAAAATAAAAAGTAGTGACAGAGTGAGTTCCCTGTATTAATATATTTGTAGTTATGGTAACTATACTGTTCTAGCAAACCTCTCCTAAAGATAGAATGAAGAGACCAGTATGATAAAACACCCAAAACATTTGCTGAATGCAGAAGTTGAGAATGTTTTAGTTGAACAGATTACCAGTGTAATGAACAAGTATGGCTGCGGGTGTCTATGGAAAGACACAACAGATTATATGCTTTTTGGAGTAGTTTTGGCGGAACTGATTTTGATACATTTTGGCTTGCAGATAGTTGAAGGAGAAATCAATAGTTCTGTGTTTTCAGTTTGCTTCTGTAGGAAACAAAACTAGACGGAACAGGCCCACGGAAATTAGTATTTTTGAATATGCTTTTTTTTGCCAGCTATGTGTGCGAGTGTCTTGATATACATTGGAATCAGTGATGTCGTTTTCATTGGCAAATCGGCCATTCACCGATAAAATTCCAAAATGTCGGAAAGAGTCATGCTCTGATCAGCCCGCTGTCCTAAGGTTTTACGCCTCAATCGGCCACCCTTTGGCCGTTTTTTGCTTGTCTCATGTCTGTTTCGTCGTTATTGCTTCTGACCGTATTAATTTCCTATCGGATAAATAAAGGTGTTATGAGTTATTGTCGAACAGACAACACAGCAGACGACACATGCATCAGTAGAGAGAGTTAGAGTAACTCCCCTTGTTGCGAACGGCGTGCCTCCGGCAATAAAACTTTTCGTTTTCGAAATGCCACCGAAAAAGAAACCGAAAGTTATCAGTGGCCTCTCGTTTGGTATTGGAAAGAAGTCAAAATGATGGCCGAAAGATTTTCAAAATGTCCTAAAGGTTTGTGACTGAATTGGCCAAATGGCCTATCCTGAAAATTTCTAGCAATATCACTGTGGAATGGCTTGCCATGTTGTTTTGACTAAGGTGCATGCAGCACAGCAGTGTTGGTTGTTTGCAAGGTGCTGTACAATGTTGTACCGTATTGTATTTGTGTTGACAGGACGAGCTTGAAAAATCCAGACACGAACTGGAAGACTTGGATAATAATATAGCGCAGCTGAAAGCAGTGAGTGTTTACTGCTTTGATTTCTTGAATTTGTTTGTGTGTAGCAAACCCAGTATTTAAATCTTCAATTTTGTTTCTACTAAAGATTTAGTTGATAATGCTGTAGGTTTGGTGCAGTATTTGAGAGTCAAGTTTATCTTGCTTAGTGGTCATGTGGTCTAAGGCGGGACTAATTTTCCTTGTCCACAGGCTAGAAACCAATGGCGCCTGAAAGGTATGGAATCTATCCTGCCTCTGGGCATTATGTTTCTCAAAATATTATTTACTTTCGGGCAACGTTTCGGGGGTTTTCTCTGGGTACTCCGGTTTGTTCCCCCAGCAAAACAATTAAAAAAAAACATACAACTAATATATGTAGGTTGAGTTTGGTTGCGCCACAGATTGCGACTACGCCTTCCTCAGGGGAGGCGGCCAAGAATTTACCTATTAAAAAGGACAATTAAGTGTCAAAAATCCAAGACAAAAAATAATAATTCATAAAAAAATATATTACAAATAATCCAAATCAAATCTTTATTAATATATACCTAACTTTTGATAGCAGACCCACAGAGTATTCAGAACACCTTCAGAGGGAATAGTCAACTTTGCTTCACCAACATTTCATTTGTTCTTTCAGTCTGTGCATGCGGGCATTTCGTGGCACAGATTTTAAAGATCCTGACACTCATGTCCTACACGGCTGAGTGCCGGCTACACAAATACACCCAGCAAACACTAGGTCTCTTCTTCCCCACCCCCAATCGCCCATCATTGTGCTCAGTTGTCCAGTTGTGTGGCTGTCAGACCAACCACCTAAGGCAGCAAGTGAGTGCCTCAGGTAGCTTGAGTTAAATTCTGTATCTCCCAGTCCCTTCAGCAGCTTGAGTTAAATTCTGTATCTACCAGTCCCTTCAGCAGCTTGAGTTAAATTCTGTATCTCCCAGTCCCTTCAGCAGCTTGAGTTATATCCTGTATCTACCAGTCCCTTCAGTAGCTTGAGTTATATCCTGTATCTACCAGTCCCTTCAGCAGCTTGAGTTATATCCTGTATCTACCAGTCCCTTCAGCAGCTTGAGTTATATCCTGTATCTACCAGTCCCTTCAGCAGCTTGAGTTATATCCTGTATCTACCAGTCCCTTCAGCAGCTCAAGAAAGGGCTATGTTAAAAGAGGATTTTTAACATTTTTATTGCAATTCTGACTTTCAGCACCTTTGATCCGATCTTCTTTTACCATAATTAAGGGATGTAGTATGTTAACAAAATTGCTGTGTCGTTGCGGTCTTAGGAGAACAATCGTCTGGCCAAGGACTACAGCGACATGAAGGCCAGGCTTTCAGTGCGGGAGGCTGACAACCTGAAGCTGGAGGACCTCCTAGACCGCCTGCAGGAGGAGAAAAAACGCCTGACCCAGAGAAATAACAAACTGACGGCAAACGGTTGGTGTTGATGTTCACTCCTTGCCTCGTTACACCTGCCTTTACACCGCATGTTTGAGTGATAAACTTGTGTTTGTTGTGTGTGTGACAGTGTTTGAAACATGTATGTTGATACAGATCGCCGCGCTTTTGAGCTTGGTTGATGATTTGGGGAAAAGTGAATATATAGCATCCAGTTTTGTTAGTATTATTACAGCTGATCTTTGAACCAATCAATGTTGTATTTAAAAGTCTTTTTCGCTTTTTTTGGTATTATTATTATTACAGCTGTTCTTTGAACCAATCAATGTTGTATTTAAAAGTCTTTGAACCAATCAATGTTGTATTTAAAAGTCTTTTTCGCTTTTTTGGTAGTATTATTATTATTACAGCTGTTCTTTAAACCAATCAATGTTGTATTTAAAAGTCTTTTTCGCTTTTTTGGTAGTAGTATTATTTTTACAGCTGTTCTTTGAATCAATCAATGTTGAATTTAAAAGTCTTTGAACCAATCAATTTTGTATTTAAAAGTCTTGTTCGCTTTTTTGGTAGTATTATTATTATTACAGCTGTTCTTTGAATCAATCAATGTTGTATTTAAAAGTCTTTTCAGCTTTTTGGTAGTATGCGACTGACCTAACCTAAACTTAAAGCAAGATGGCCAGCCATTCAAATGTATTTCCAGACACTCCTACCCATGGCTGAAAATCAGCATTCTGAAATTTATTTTTGTTGTTGTTGGGATTTTGTGACTGGGCTTTATCCTAAAGAAGCAAAATGAAAACAGGGAATGTTGGGCCATTATCTGAACTTTCTGAAAGATAAAAATGATCAAAGCCATCTAACCAATTTGGAGAAGGATACATATTGTCTTTATGATTTCATTAACTTCAGTGATCTTGACTGTTGAGAAAGAACGGAGGTGAGTGACCGACAGACTGAGTGGTGGTTAAAATATGTAGCAGTATTGAAGACCAGTGTGGTCTGCTTCCCCCGTTGGGGTGCTGGGGGTTTCAGTATAAATAGTATCCCCACTTTCTGGAAATTTAGTGCTTTAAATTCCCACTGTGGCTGTCTTTCTCATTTGCTCTTTCTCATTCCTGCTCTGTTCTATCAATCTGCTATACTATCTTCTTCGCTAGACCAGTCACCTACCCTTTTTCTTGAAAACTCTTCCGGGACAAGACTCCTTATTTGTGTATGAGGTCTGTTGGATCAGCTTAGGAATATTGGACGCTTTCTGCCAGGTGGTCACTAGGGCTTCCTATGATGTTATTATTTAGCAATGTAGGCATTTTATATGTATGTGTTTTGTTGATAATTTATAATGATGTTTGTATTCTATTTTGTTTTTGTAAACGGGGATTCGATAAATTAGAGTACAGCCTCAGCATCCCCTGTGTGGGATGTCTTTATTGTAAAGTGACTGGCTGGCGGAGAGCTTTCAGTTTTACCACTAGGGTTGTTTCAGCAGATCTTTTTTGCGGATCAAGGGTTGTCCGGTCCTGATTTGGCTCGGAAGAGGTCGCTGGACCTAAAGCAATAATCATGTAATGTAATGTAATGTGGTCTGCTGCCTTTGAACACTGTCCCTGGTCTAAGTGGACCACTATAGGCTGTCATTTGAACCGCAACTTTTGGAGAAAAGAGCTTTTGAGTCATTTTGCAGAGCTTGACCCAATCGGAACACTGTGTAGGCATGTTTGTTGTTGATGTTTGAAGGCCATGTTTGTTGTTGATGTTTGAAGGCCATGTTTGTTGTTGATGTTTGAAGACCATGTTTGTTCTTGACGTTTAATAGCCATGTTTGATGATGTTTGAAGGCTATGTTTGTTCTTGACGTTTGATAGCCATGTTTGTTCTTGATGTTTAATAGCCATGTTTGTTGTTGATGTTTGAAGGCCATGTTTGTTCTTGACATTTAATAGCTATGTTTGTTGTTGATGTTTGATAGCCATGTTTGTTCTTGACGTTTATCCATGTTTGTTGATGATGTTTAAAAGTCATGTTTGTTGATGTTTGTTTGATAGCCATATTTGTTGTTGATGTTTGATAGCCATGTTTGTTGTTGATGTTTGCAGAGAAAGAGCTGGTGCTGGAGATAGAGCGTCTGAAGCGCAAGAATGGGCCTGGGGCCAAGAAAGGCAAGATCCCGAGCAAGTTGGACGCTTTCATCCGCAGTGTGGAGGAAGAGAGGGATTACTACAAGCAGCAGACGGACATGCTACAGCGCATGCTGCGGGGTGAACCCGGCATCCTTCCCAAGGTCTCCTCAAGGTCAGGCTCAAGGTCGTCCAGCCCCATCAGGGAGAAAACCTCTGGTGCAGACAAGAAGGCGAGTGCTGTTCCCTTTTCCTAGATTAATCAACCGACCCTTTTCATCTTGCGATTGACGAGGGACAAAGATGTAGACAATGAACAGGTTTTGAGTTGCACCAGTTGTGGACAGTTCACACATCTATAGCCACTCACTTGTACCTGATGATGAAGTCAGAAGTGCTGAAAACCAAGATTAGGAACTTTCTTACCTGCCTAGTGACCCAACCAAAGCTAGTAGTCTGCCCCAACGTCCACTTGCCTATTTTGATACACAATCAAACTTGTGAAGAGAGTGCATATCTCAATAAAGGCATCGTCTGGTGTGAACAAAGGGAGGTTATGCGTGGCGTGGGTTGGGTCGGATGGTGGGTGAAGTCACTCTTCGGGCAAATGAGCGGCAAGTGTTGAATCATCCATGACAATCTTTACTGACGTTTGGCCACTGGACCAGTGCTTTCAGAACCCCAGATTTTTATTTTTTTTATTTTTGACACTTAATTGTCCTTTTTTGTCAGGAAATTCTGGGCCACCTCACCTGGGGAAGGCATAGTCGCTGCCTGTGGCGTGCCCAAACACAACCTACTTAATATTAGTTGTGTATTTGAAGTTTTTGCTGGGGGAGCAAACTGGAGTAACCGGGGAAAACCCCCCGAGACGTTGCCCGAGTCGAAAGTAAATAATATTCGGAGAAACATAACACCCAGAGGCGGGATTGATCCCATACCTGTCAGGCGCCATTGGTTTCTGGCCTGTGTAAACCTCAAGTTAGTCCCGCCACAATGCTTGCAAAATGATGATGGTGGTGGTGGTGATGATGATGATGATGGGGGTGATGGTGGTGATGATGATTGATGATGATAGTGATGATGATGATGTTGTCTTCAGGCACTGATGCAGCATGAGGCGGTGATACGAGTGTTGGAGGAGGAGAAGGATTACTACAAGAAAGAATACGAAGCCTTGAAGGCTCTGCGCAGGTCCGCCACTCCATCCAGAGCCACGCCCACAAAGGTTAGTTGATGACGATGATGTCAACTTTTGCCACAATATCATGCTCAAGGCGCATGAGGACGAGTCCAGGAAGAAGGAAAGATGAACGAACTGCAAACACATTCTTCTTTGATGGCACAGTCTGCTTAAAATCAAAACTGAGCGTTGTTCTGCCAACTCAGTAAAGACTCTTCTTTCAAGATTCACTGTCACAGGAGACGTTTGCACCTTTTAAATTATTTATTTATTACTATTTACAGTCACTCATATATAGCGCTTTACCAGCTCCAGAGCTCAACAGGATCTAACTCGCAGCGCCCACTAATAAAACTAATTGTGTGCAGTTGGTTTAAGACTTGATTGTTATTGTCATTTCCTTGCCTGTTGGGGGTTACGTTGGGAGGGATGTGTAGAGAACATGAGAAAGAGGCAGAGATCTCCTTCATCGCTGTTTATAATTTTAATAATAATAATAAGAAGAAGAATACTAATAATAATTATGTAATTTGTATAGCACACAATCAAAATTAAAGTGTTCTCCAAGCGCACATTCTCACTCTTTCACATGCACTAAACATCAAATAGCAGTTGGTGGGTGGGGTATATATTTTATATTATAGTATACAATGTATATAGCCAATGTCATTTATTGTTTTTTGTTTGGTTTTGCCCTGTTTGATAGAGAGCTGGCACTCCCCAGGCAGTCCATTCTTTGAGTCACGTCGGGCGACATGGTTACTACTACTCATGAATGAAAGAAAGGGCATTTATTAAGCACAGAACAGGCACCATCACAGCTAATAATACATGTTAAAACTAAATCGATACAATACTACTGATGGCTGTGTGTTGTGTCGTGGTGTGTGTACGTCAGTGTGGCTGTCTGTTTCAGAGTATAGCGGAGGAGGGAGAGTTGTCTCGCCTGACTCGGGAGAGAGACGAGCTCAAATCCCTGTTGGACAAGTTTGAACGACACATGGCCGAGGTAGTCTCTTTTATTGTAGTATTTAGTCTTATTTTTTATTTTTATTTTTTTTTAATATTATTTTTGGTTGATTGTTTTGGTGTTTTTTTTCTTTCTCTCGCTCTCACTCTCTCCATCCCTCTCTCTCTCTCTCTCTCTCTCTCTCTCTCTCTCTCTCTCTCTCTCTCTCTCTCTCTCTCCCTCTTTCTCCCTTTTTCTTTCTCCCTTTTTCTCTCTCCTTCTCTCTCTCTCTCTCTCTCTCTCTCTCTCTCTCTCTCTCTCTCTCTCTCTCTCTCTCTCTGCCTGCTTGCCTGCCTAGCTATCTTATTTTATCTATCTTCATACCTACTTATCTATCTGTCTCTCTATCTGTCTTTGTGGGGCCGGGTAGCTCAGTTGGTAAGAGCGTCTTGCCAGTAACCGAAAGTTCGCTGGTTCGAATCCCGGATTGGTCAACGTGTGATCATATTATTTTCCCCTTTACCAACAACTGGCCCGCTGGTGTCAGTATAAATCGGTCCAGTAGTCACCTATATGCGAAAGTGTCGTGTGACTATAATCTCCAAAACAACAAAATCTGTCTATCTATTTATCTATTTATCTATCTATCTTTAATTTATTCATCTTTAATTTTAATTTAATGTCTATCTATCTATCTATCTATCTATCTATCTATCTATCTATAATTTACCTGCTCACAGTGGTGAAGAAACGGAAACTCCGATGGTATGGCCACATCACCAGATCATCAGGCCTTGCAAAGACCAACCTGCAAGGCACAGTCCAAGGAGGTAGAAGAAGAGGGAGACCGAAAAAGAGGTGGGAGGACAACATTCAAAAATGGACTTGTTTGACACTGAGCAATCCATCAGGGTTGCTGAGGACAGAGAAAGATGGAGTATGATGGTTAAACGATCATCTATGGTGCCCCTACGACATCCGAGTTATGGGACAGGATAGGATCTATCTGTCTATCTCTATATATTTGTCTGTCTGTCTATCTATATATATATATATATATATATATATATATATATATATATATATATGTCTGGCTATCTTCCTATCTATCTTCCTATCTATATATCTATGTCTGTCTATCTGTCTATCTTTCGATCTTTCTATCTATTATCTATCTATCTTTCTATGTATCTATCTATCTATCTATTTCTATTCAATTGTGAATTTTTTTATTTTAAATTTTAAATTCAGTTTGTATTGTCTCATTGTATTATTTTTTATTTTTTTTTAAACTTAATTTTATTTCTTCTTTTTCTCCTTCTTCTTCTTCTTGGAATACCAATCTGTCAACTCCAAAAATTACTGACATATCAATCTCTTTATGTTTATTATATTTAAAATTGATTTGATTAATTAGCCTCTATGACTTTTATTGATTAGGTTTGTTTATTTGTTTCAAGTATATTTATTTATTTAGTTATTTATGGTTTTTGAATGTGTTCTTTATGTCTGTTATTTAAATGTGTTATTTATACATGTTTGGGTATTCCATTTGTTTATTTATTACGTACTGTAGCTCAACTGCTGATTTATTTGAGAGTGAAGGGTTTGGTGGCTGCAAAGTGGATACACAGTGTTATTGCAATCCAAAGTGGTAATACTGATTTTGTGTGTTCAGATCCAGGCCAACGTGGCAGTGCTGACAGCCGAGAGAGACAAAATGAGCCACATGTATCAAGAGGTAGGTCCCAACCTCAACTCACCCTCTGACCTTTGGTCCAGATTAGTCAGAGGGCAAAGCATTCCAGCCAGAGGGGCTAAGGTGGTCCAGTCAGAGGGGCTAGGCGCTCCAGCCAGAGGGACTAGGCGGTCTCCAGCCCGAGGGACTAGGCAGTCCAGTCAGAGGGACTAGGCGGTCCAGTCAGAGGGACTAGGTGGTCTCCAGCCCGAGGGACTAGGTGGTCTCCAGCCCAAGGGAATAGGCAGTCCAGTCAGAGGGACTAGGCGGTCCAGCCCGAGGGACTAGGCGGTCCAGTCAGAGGGACTAGGCGGTCCAGTCAGAGGGACTAGGCGGTCCAGTCAGTAGAGAGGCTAGTCCACTTAGGAACACTCTAATCCAGGTCTGTCCGTCTGATCTATTGCAACATTTAGAGGGTGGATGTGGTGAGTGAGAGGCTTTAGTGGTGGAGGTGCTGGAAACTGGTAGACAAAGAAATAGATTACAGGACTAGGCATCATAGCATATACATTATATTACATATATAACATAGATTAGACATATAAGATACAGATGGAGATGGAGAGAGAGAGGTAAATAGATAGTTAGATAAATAGATAGATAGATAGATAGATAGATAGATAGATAGATAGATAGATAGATAGATAGATAGATAGATAGATAGATAGATAGATAGATAGATTAAATTGGATAGATAGATTAGATTAGATGGATAGATTAGATAGAAAGATAGATAGATAGATTGATTGATTGATTGATTGATTGATTGATAGATAGATAGATAGATAGATAGATAGATAGATAGATAGATAGATAGATAGATAGATAGATAGATTGATAGATTAGATAGATTAGATAGGTAGGTAGGTAGGTAGGTAATGTTTAAAAGGTGCAGTGGACTGCTAGGCGTGGAATCAGGTCAGGACTATAACTGTGATATTGACTGATGTTTCCATGCTGCAGCTGATAATGCAAAGAAGTAGGGGATGGTGTATAGTCTCAAACTGTACAACAGTATCATCAACTATCAAACATAGGGAATGGATGGTAAGAGGAATAGGCCAGTGGGCCACAGGCCTTTACACTAGCACCTTGAGCAGCCATTGAGCTACAAATGCGCTACCTAAGAACGATATAATAATAATAATAATAATAATAATATAATAATAATAATTATGAGTAACTCTCACGATATTGCATTTACATTAAGGTGGCCCAACTATTGCTTTCAGTACAGTACAGTATAGTACAGTACAGCCTTAAAATACAGGCGCTGACAAATATTATGGCAGTGATGGTGATGATGATGGTGATAGTGATGATGATGATTACTTGATTGACAGACGAAGGAGGAGCTGATGCAAGCGAGGAGGGAGTTGATTGCATCGCCCAAATCACCCAAAACATCATTGGCAGCTCAAGCTATTTTGAGGAGGGTGGAGAACGAACGTGATGACGCCATCGCCGACCTTCACCGGCTGACCACCGAACGTGACAGTCTGCGAGAGCGCATCAAGGTATTTTGTTGGTCTGTTTCAAATTGAGCACAAACTGTAGCAAATGTGTAATTGACACTAAGAGATGGCAGTTGGCTATGTCTAATATTTGACAAGTTTCATTCTAAACTTCATGTTGGAGAGTTCAAAAGGTCGTCCGTTGAAGCAGTAAGTGGCTTATCTCCCTTAGAATACATGCACTGGCGAGCCACAAACAAATGCAGCGGCGCGTGACCAACAGATGTCAGTGCATTGCTGTGGACTAGCAAAGTGAACCGACGGAGTGCCTGTAGTGTGAAGTGATGCCTAGTTACTCTATCATGGGCTAAACAAAGCAGATATTTGAGCGTATTTTTACGAAATTTGACTTGCTAGTACGACCGTACGCCAAGTGCGACAAAAGTACGAGAAAAAAAAAATTAGTTTTGTTTTTTGTTTTAAGACGCAAGTTGGGCGAGTTGTCGCCCCTAGTAGTTTGGGGCTCTTAGATGACCACTTCATGGACGCCATCTTATGCAAACAGGCAGCATGTCGTATCCAGCAAAACGCTGTCTTGATTCTTCAAGTGACTGTGAAGATGAAGCTACAAGTAAAAAATCTGCTAAAAAAAAAAACAACAGAAAGCAGGCTTTTATAAAGGCCTACAGTGAGACATGGCCATGCTTCCCAGACAGACCCCACACCACACAAGAACTTTTGCAGCTGAAAAGTGCTTATTCAAAGCACCAACAACAGTACAAACATTGAAAACCTCAAATCATTGTCATTTTTTTTCTTCTTCTCCCAGTGTGTTATTGTTTCTTACTTTTTAAGGATTGTGGGCAGAGCAGGGTTAAGTGGCATATTTGAATCGCTTGTTATTTGTACTATATAGTCTTAGTGTGGTATCAATTCTTTTTAAAATGTTGATAAACACAGCATTCACTGTGGCCTTTTCTTGTATCAACATGTGAAGAAATCGATAATTTTGTACCCAACTACAAATGTGTTGTTACTTTATTATCATAAATTGAAATTTAAAGAACCATTTAAAAAAAAAAAAGTTCCTGTTCTAAGTACGCACAGCCAAAAGTACTACTTTTTGTCTCAGAATACTAAAAGTTGCTGTATAGAATACTATTAAAAAAAGTGTGTGGTAGGCAGGTCTGACAAAGCTGGCTTTGAGTGTAGGTAAGTTCCTACCCCCTTTTTCCCCTAGGACTGAAAAATAACACAAACAAACTTTGTCTTGACTTGTGTTGCCAGATTGCCACAGAGGCATCACTGTCGGAGCGTGCCAGGCTGGAGCAAAGGATCGAGGATGTGGAGACCACGCTGCGTGCGGTGGAGTCGGACCGAGAAGAGCTGCTGGTACGTCTGACGTCGTTGAAGGACGACAACAAGGCGCTGGAGGAGCAGACCAAGGACCAGGCCATGCGTCTCAATCAGATGGACGAGGAGGTGGCCAGGTACAAATCCTCTGCCGCGCAGCTCAGGTGATTTGTTGATTTATGTTTCCACCACAACTGCTGTAACTGTCAGCGTCAGCAGTATTGTCATCATCTTCATTCCTCTTCCATTTATTATCATCATCATAGCAGTAATAATAATAATAATGACAGTGATAATAATTAATAATATTAATAAAACAGTTCACTGTACACTGATTTTTTTTATATGGAGCTCAAAGCTTGGCAATCTTAAAGAAATAGCCAGGCTATTTTAAAATATAGAAGGGAATTAATTTTTAAAAATTTATTTTGACTTTGCTGCATCCAATAGCCTATCCCACCCTATCCAGTCCATTCCCGAATGTTGTCCTCCCACCTCTTTTTCTGTCTCCCTCTTCTTCTGCCTCCTTGCACCGTGCCTTGCAGGATGGTCTTTGCAAGGCCTGATGACATCCAGTAGCATTATGACAGAAAATCAACATCATCATCATTATGTATTTTTCATGGTCATCGGCGTCGCCATCATTGTTGGTGCATTTGTGCAGACTGCTGGTGGAGGAGGCGGAGAAATCGTTGGATGAGACGCGTCACCGCCTGTCTCGGCGAGACAAGGAGCTGCAGAAGCAGGAGGAGCGGTGCGCGGTGCTGGAGGACCAGTTAGCCCACTCCCAGCACGGCAACAGCGTGCAGCGCGACGAGCTGTCTGCCCTCAAGACCACTCTGGCCGCTGTGGACCGAGAGAAAGACGCTCTACAGATGGCTGTGGATGAAAAGGCAGAGCGAGTGTCCATGCTCAACTCTGAGCTACATGACAGGGTGAGGGAAGTTCTCCGTCCTGCACTCGGTCACTGTTGTATCTGTTTTCTCCAAATCTTTGTTGCATTACAACCACCACCAGACTGATATTAGTAAAATTTCCACCGTTTAGGGATTTCTGTTGGTCACAAGCTCCTGTGCTGTTATTTCGCTGGCTGTGTGCCGTTTATGTAGCAACATCGGAGCAGTATTCATGTGTCTTGGTGTCACTTGGCACAGTGTATTTTGTACCTTGCCTTGGCACACAAAACATGTCAAACACACTGATGAATAGGAAGTAACTTTGCAAAGATGCAGGATGAAACTCAATTGTTGTTCGATCGTCTTTTCAGGAGCGTGTCATCAGCGACTTGAAAGTGAGAGTTGGTGAACTAGAGGCTCAGCTTCAGTGAGTATTTCATTATTAACTGTATTTATTTGACATTTATTACGTAGCTGCATGCCATTGTTAATCTGGTGGATAAAACTATCAACTTGGAGAAAGCAAAAAAGCAAGGTCAATTCTTTGTGCATTACAACGTTGGTGTTTAGTTTTACCCAGATAACATTGAACAGCTGTGTGGAGTGGCAGCAGTGGGCGGTGTGGAGTGTCAACAGTGGGCTGTGTGGATGTCAACAGTGGGCTGTGTGGATGTCAACAGTGGGCTGTGTGGAGTGTCAACAGTGGGCTGTGTGGAGTGTCAACAGTGGGCTGTGTGGAGTGTCAACAGTGGGCTGTGTGGAGTGTCAACAGTGGGCTGTGTGGAGTGGCAACAGTGGGCTGTGTGGAGTGTCAACAGTGGGCTGTGTGGAGTGTCAACAGTGGGCTGTGTGGAGTGTCAGAAGTGGGCTGTGTGGAGTGTCAGCAGCGGGCTGTGTGGAGTGTCAACAGTGGGCTGTGTGGAGTGTCAGCAGTGGGTTGTGTGGAGTGTCAACAGTGATTAGGGTTAGGTAGGGGAGGGAGGGGCTCATTTTAGCTGCACTTTGTTATTAAGATGAAAATGCAAAGTGGATTGTTCTTTCTTTTTTCCCTCCTCACTTTAGCCACGCCAATGACAACTTAGCGCTGAAGGATCGGGAGATCAAGAGCCTGAGGCGACAGGTGGAAAGCGGGCAAGAGGATCTGTCAGAGGCCAGCCGTGGACGTGACATCGCTATGCAAGAAAACAGACGTCTGCAGGACGACCTTGCTGTCATGACACGCGAGAATCAGGTGTGTGACTTGGTGGTCCAACTGATGGAATCAGGTGTGTGACTTGGTGATCCAACTGATGGAATCAGGTGTGTGACTTGGTGGTCCAACTGATGGAATCAGGTGTGTGACTTGGTGGTCCAACTGATGGAATCAGGTGTGTGACTTGGTGATCCAACTGATGGTGGTGGTGGGGATGGTGAAGGTGATCTTGATCTGCTGCTGCTCCTTCTCCTTCTTCTTCTCCTTATCTTTCTTCTTCTTCTGTCTTTTTCTCTTCTTCTTTTTCTCCTCCTCCTTCTTCTTCTTTCCCTCTTTTCTTTCCCTCTTTTTTTTCTTCTTCTTCTGCTTTTTCTCCTGTTCCTCCTCCTCCTCCTTCATTCTTATTCTTATTACATTTAAATATCTTTTCCGTATTTAGATATGTGTGACTTACCTGCCTGTGCATGAGCCTTATTACTGAATGAATAAAAAAACATATTAATGTCAGCTTTGTGCTTTTTTTTTTAAAAAAAGAAACTGAACATGGAACTTCAGGATGCCATGTCGGAGAGAGAGGCACTGAAGACTCAGCTACAACAGTACATCCTGGAGGTCCGCAGGGTCGAAGATCTACTAGCATGCAAAGTAAGACACTGTGCGCAGAGATATATATATTTTTTTAAAATAAATAATATTGTTTTATCATGTGTAGCATTTTGTATTATTATTGCATTATTATTGTTATATTGTTGGTGTGTCATTGTTATTATTTATCATCATTATATTTGTTATTATTGTGTTTTGCAGGAGGGAGAGCGGTCCGACCTGCTGGAACAGTACCGCAAGCTGTCGATGGAGGCAGAGCAGTACCAGACCACCTCTCATCAGCTGGAGAGCGAGGGATCCAACATGCGGCTGGAGCTGATGACCAAGGAATCGGAGCTACGCAGAGCCATAGACAAGATCGACAATCAGGAGAGAGAAATTCTGGAGGTGGGAATCATTTTTATTCAAATTTAACATTTGGTCATTACATTACATTACATGATTATTGCTTTAGGTCCAGCGGACTCTTCCGAGCCAAATCAGGACCAGTATCGCCGAATCAAGTACCACACAATCAAGACCACAGCTTCGCTGAAAGGAGACTCGCCCCTGATCCTCATAAAAGATCTGCTAAAACAACCCTATTCAGGGTTCGTACGCTCCTTGAACCTCCTTGAATCTCCTTGAATTTTCCATGTCTTGTTCAAGGGCCCTTGAATCTCCTTGAAAATAGCCAAATTGCCTCAGCTCCTTGAAAACTCCTTGAAATTTCAACCAGTGTATCTATCCATTGCTTGACCTAGAGATTTTATTGTCAAGTTTTCAAAAAAAAAAGCCATTGAGAAATAAAAATTAATAAAACAAAAATTATAATATTATTTGTGTTGTTCGACGATCGTAACTTTTGTCGTCTGCTAATGATAAGGGAAGTAACCTCCACTGCAAATTGTTCATTTCCTTGGTGTCGCGCATGCGCAGTTCTCGGTACATTCGTTCTTCCGCTCATACAGAAAGTACGAAAACAGCGAAAAGGACAGTGACACCGCGCATATTCGATTACTGAAGGGATAAAAATGCCTGGAGGCGATTGTGTGTTGAATCTTTTGTGGTTATCGAAATCTGAATATGCAGGGTGGCTGCTTGAAAAGAAAAAGAACAAGCATGCATGTTTCTGCCGCTTCTGCCAGAAAATTATCGACGTGAAAGTGATGTGTTGGACCAGCTGTTCAGCACACACATGAAAGCAACAAAGGACTATCAAGATCGGACCCTCAGGATCTTAGGGCTGTTGTGAGGCAGCTGTTACTTTTGTCCCATGGACAAGCAAATGTGGAGAGAGGATTCTCAATCAACAAAGAGACCAGCACTGAAAATTTCTTCCAGCAGTCCTTGGTTGCTCACCGACAAGTGCTGAACGGTATCAGGAAGATTGGTGGAATCGCCAAGGTGGACATCACCAAGGAGCTGCTATTATCAGCATCTTCTGTAAGGAGAAAGTATCACGACCACCTTGATCAACAAAAGAAAGACCAGGAACAGGCACAAGCGGCAAAGAAGAGGAAGGCACAGGAAGACTGTTGCTGATTTTAAGAGAAGAAAAAAAGGAAGAATGGAGAAGGATGCTCAGCACCTGACTCAAGAGGCAGACAAGCTTGCTGAACAAGCAGATAGAGGAAGGGTGCACTGAGACTCTTGACTCAGTCAAATGCGCTGAGAAGCAAATCCAAGGAAATAAAGATCCAGTTGGAGAAGATTTCCCGTCAGATTAAGAGATGGAAAAACTGAAATAACTGAAAACTCATTCATCTGTATAAAGTGTATTAGCCGGTGGTGGTACCTCTTTCTGACTTTTTACAGTTCTCTAACTTGTGTCTAAGGACAACAGGCTTCACAATTATTGTTTAAATGGGTATAGACTCTGTAATCTGCATCTTCATTATAACTGCAACTTCATCGACATGCAATATTTATGTGTGTAGATTTCATAATTAATATCAACATCAGTATCACCATCAGATTCATGACTGCAAACAATTTATGGATATCACTGGGTAAAAGATTTTATTCTTTATTTTGACTACTTGTCAATTCTTACGTAGGTTTATAATTTTTCAAAACTCCTTGAATTTTGGGAAAAACTCCTTGAAATCTCCTTGAAAACTCCTTGAATTTTTTACAACAATTTGAGTATGAACCCTGCTATTGGCAACACTGAAGGCACTCCACCAGCCGTTCACTTTACAATAAAGACATCCCATGCAGGGGACGCTGAGGCAATACTCTAATTTATCGAACCCCCGTTTACAAAAACAAAATAGAATACAAACATTATAAATTATCAACAAAACACATACATATAAAATGCCTACATTGCCAAATAATAACATCATAGGAACCCCCAGTGACCACCTGGCAGAAAGCGCCCAATATTCCCAAGCTGATCCAACAGACCTCACACACAAATGAGGAGTTTTGTCCCGGAAGAGTTTTCAAAAAAAAAGGTAGGTGACTGGTCTAGCGCAGAAGAAGATAGTATAGAAGATTGATAGAACAGAGTAGGAATGAGAAAGAATAAAGACAAATAAGAAATGAGAAAGTGGGAATTTAAAGCACTAAATTTCCAGAAAGTTGGGATACTATTTATACAGAACCCCCGGCACCCCCACTGGGGAAAACATTTGGTCAGGCAAAGACCATGTTTTGATCTTTCGTGCATGCTCTGTTTTGCATCAATCTTAAAAAGTCAAGGTCAATTGTTATCCATACAAGAAAAAAAGGTTGAAATAACTGTAGGGTGGAATGGCTCTATATTTTACCCATATATTGTGCATTAACAATGGATTTTTTTGATCATAATTGAGTATGAATGGTTATAGGAGTCTTTTCAAGGTCAGTGTTGTATTTTGACATTGTACAACTTTTAATGTTTTTGGTTTCAATTGTACCCAAATGTTGATGGCCATCTCAAGGTCAAAGTCAATATTACTGTTTGTCTTTTTGATTGAGTTTTTGTATGGGTCCACAGTCACTGCTCACTTTGCTCTTTGCATACAATAGTGTACATAGATCGTATAAGGCCCATGTCAGTCATCCTAGTTTAATTGTTGGTGACTGCCCAGCATGAAGAGGAATAATATGGCGAACAATAAGCGACCCAGCTCCACCCAGCTGTGATAAGTGACCTGGCTCTCTTCACAATTTAGGGAGGTAAAGTAGCAAATAAGAGGAAGTGAGTACTGACCTCATGAAGCATGCTGTCAAATAAGAGGAAGTGAGTACTGACCTCATGAAGCATGCTGTCCTAAAAGGGAGGTCACTAAAGCCTCTTTTCTCTTAGGACTGAAAGATTTAGGGAAAATCTGTACATGGTTACAATCTTACAAAAATGACCCATGATTCTTTATTTACTGAAATAAGTTACTAGACTGATTGTTTGATTGACATGACTGACTAGCTGACTGACCGAGTGATTGGCTTTGCGCAGCATGTGTCAGCGCAGCAGGCGTACGAACAGCAGGTTGTATCACTGACGCGCTCTATCACTACCTTGGAGGAGAACCTTCGGCAGGCGGAAGACGAGAAGAGCGTGCTTCGGGCTGACTACACCGCCGCTCGCGAGAACGCCGCCCAGCTGGACAGCTTCAAGGAACAGCTTCAGCGCAAACTGGCAGCCTTGCAGCTAGAGAAGGAACAGGTTAGGACACTTGACTGGTTGAATGAGTGAGCCTTTGAACGAATAAAATAATGTCAAACAGAACAGGTTGAAAGGAAGCTTTAAATATAGGCAATACCTTGAAAGTCATTCCCTTTAACAGCAACAAAAAATTTTTTTTAAATCCCTCAGTCAACAGTATAAACCAAGATCTAGTCTGTGCTCGCATGCACTCCATCACACGAAATTTAAAGATCCTGACACTCGTGTGTGAAAAATGTGGGTTTGTTGTTGCATTTCACTAAAGCCATGTCACCGCAAGTCTGAGGCAGGCTGCCAATCCCTCAAACTGCTACTCCATGTGGCCCCAAACTTGCTAACTAACAAAAAAAATCACAGCAAATTCAAGCAGTGGTTTAGATTAGCACTTCTGTATCCACTACCATTTAGTAAGTAGAAAATGTACGGAAAGAATGTTATTAGCTGGGGTGAGCGTTTGCTAACACTGACCTTGACCCTTAACTCTAATCCATGTCCTAACCCAAATTTGGACCAAAATGTTCTCTGTTAAATTTATTTTATTTTGTTCTCTCTCTCTCTCTTTCTCTGTCTGTCTGTCTGTCTGTAAAGCCTGTGTTATGTATTATTCAATGCCTGCGTTCATCCCTGCACAGCTGCAGTCACTGGTGGAGGACCTGCGACAGGAAAGCGAGTGTCTGCAGAGCCAGGTGTCCCAGGAGCGCAGCACAGTCAAGAACTTGGAGACTCTCCTACAGTCTGGCCGCGAGAAGGAGTTCCAGAACCAGCTGTCCTCGCAGGAGAGGAACACGGAAATACAGATGCTCAAGGACCGCTTGTCCCTCAACGACAGCAAGATGTAAGAATTGGCCACTTTCCACGCTGACTGAGTGTCGGAGATCTATCAAGCGTAGGTTGTGTAGGTGTAACAGAGCTGCCTACCGTTCCGTAATTTCTGTATTTTGTTACGGAAATTTGAAAAAATTATAGTGTTCCGGAAAATACGTAAATTGGTTATTTTGTTACGGAAATTAGGGACAATAAGCTTTGTTATGTCATGTGAAAAAGACAAATATTTAAGCAGACGAAATATGTCCAGGGAAATAACTTGTGATTGTCCCTTGAGAAAGCGGGAGTTATGTTTCTTTCATCTTTTATGTTGGAAAAAAAATGGCGACAAAACGAATGCGCGACGAACTGAGTACGAAAAATTTGAGCAAGTCTCTGATTAATTCATTGGGGAGGAAGCTAGGGTATTTCTTGAAAAACATTAAAACAAGCTAAAATCAACCATTGTTCAAGACTTCTACAATGATGTCATTTCATTCTACCAAGCCAGTTGTTCATACTTACAAAGAAATCTTCCTCTGTCTGACCCTCTTCTTTGACATACAAATACGAATACGATCACTTTATTATCTCAATCAAAGATAAATTCACACGTGGTGCCACATATAAATGTTACAAGACGATAAAGTACAGTAAAACAACAATAAACAGTAAACAGCAAAACAGGATTAAAAAAATAAGAAAATCTGAAATTCAGTTTAAAAAAATTGAATTTTTTACTTAAGGTAGTAAGAAAATTGAGATTTGTGGGTAGGCAGACCTGGTATAAGCCTCCAGCAACCCTTGGGGCCAGTGTGACTTTGGGGCTGACTGCCTGTGAGTAACAGCCCTATAGTGCCAAAACATCTATTGGCTTTCTAGTTTTAAACTAAAATGTAAGAGCCACGATGGTTATGCAGACAGCGGTGGTGATGATGTCAACAACAGCAGCCCGTCTTTTTGTGCAGCGTTAGGTTAACGGAAGGGCATGTGAGGTCTGCATCACAATTGCACAAACATTTTCTTCTTTGTTTTATGAGCTAAGGTGAGACTCTTTTTAAAAAAAAAATAAAATGTATTTGTGAGTGAGGGTGAAAATGTTTATTGCGGTTGCAGTCAGAGTCAAGGCCGTGAGCTAGCGTCCCTCAGAACTCGCAACGTGGAGCTGGAAGGGGATGTGGAGAGAGTCCACCGACAGCTGACTAACGAACGCTTTGAGAGGTCAGCAGTCTTCCCATCATTGTCTTTTGTGCTGCTTTGGGGTTTTTTGCTGCCACCCATTAGTGAGTGTGTCTGCTTATGTGGAGAATTGAGCTATACCACACTGCCTCATTGAATGCAGCCTCCTGTCACTGAACCACAGCTACCCCTCTTTTTTGCTGAAGACCATTATCCCAATCATCCCATATCTTTAACAAGTGTGAAAATAGATCAATGGGTGTTTAGGTGTCACCTGATAGATAGACCACAACCTGTAATAAAGTTTAGGACAGAGCAACTCCTGTGAAGTTGACCATTTTGTGCAGTAGAGCATACCACCATTCACTGTCCTATCATAATTAATAGTTCTTCATTGTTTTTTTCAATCAAATTGGGAGTTGTCGTTTTATCCTTTTTAAAAAATCTTTTTTTAAATCTAGTTTTTTCTTAATTTATAGAAATTTGTTTGTATTTTGTGTTTTTTTTGTGTTATTTACTTAATTTTATTGTTGTATATTAATGAATGTATTAAATGTGATGAATGTGTGGGTACAGGGAGCGAGCAGTACAAGAGCTACGGAGGAACGGCATCACACCCCCACTCATGATCAGTGAGTACTCCAGCGACATCAACCGCTCCGCCAACAGAGAGAGAGCAAGGTCAAGGTCGCCCTCACCCTCACGCAGTCCCCCACGGTGAGTTCAGAGGTCACTGACCACAGCCTTCTGCTCACACCATTTGCTTCTCTTCCTCTAACTTTCATTTGAGGAGGAGGATGATGGTGATGATGAAGATGAAGATTTTCATCATGTGTAGTGTTGTCTTCTGTGCTAAAGTTTGCAACAGTGAACGATGCGGGTTTGTCCACCCCAACAGGGACCAAATATTTGACTTAGATTTATGAGGTCAGTGAGGGTTGACTCCAGCTATTCTAGTTTCCCCCCTCCCTTCCTACAAAACTCGTTTTCTGTCTGTCTTTGGTTTTCCTGGCTTTACACCATACATTAGAGTGATGAATGTGTTTTGACTGTGTATGTGGGAGTGTGTGTTGTAACATGTTAGTGTGATGATGGAGTAAAGCATGTATATAGCACTCACTATCATCATTATTATTACTATTGTTATTATTACTATTGTTGTCATTATTATTATTAACCTTGATGTTGGTAGCATTTGACTGTCGCAGGTATCGTTCTGCCAACTCCAGTCGTTTGCGATCCCCCGACCGCTACAGTGACGATTACAGGGAAACTTCCCTCAAATCCTACGCTCACGATGTCCTGTGACCTTGACCTTCACCTCTAACTTGTGACCTTTTTTTTTTCTACAGTTTTTCTTCCTTTCTTAACTATTTTTTAAACGAAAATGTTTGGCGTCAGTATTGTGCATGAACGTTGGTTGCATGCGACATCCACCAAATTAGTATTCGTGCGTGAACAGGAATGTTAAAACCACCAGTTTTCAGTAAAGTACTATTTTGTGAAGGAAACACAGCGGCAGGACTGTAGCTGGCAAATTGACAAATGCGCACACACATTTTGATTTGTGCGCTGGGACATGTTTTGCTGTCTGGGTTGTGCTGTAGTTTCCTGCCCTTGTTGTAGTAGAAAGTATTTCGCTCTTTTAGTTCTTGGTATTTTCCATGCTTTGAACACTAACGAGCTTGAGTTGTTAGTATTTTCCATGCTTTGAACAATAACGAGCTTGAGAAGCCTTATTGGTTTGTAATCCCTTTTTTTTTCCCATTTCATAATTTTTTTAATATTTGTTATCTTTTTTTTTCTTGCCATCCATTGATTTGATTTTGGCCATTGGTTGTAGAGGTGTTGTGCTGAAAAAAAATGTGGTCAAGTACAACATGAATAACAGAATGTGGATTTTTGCACAACACCCTTTGTTTTATCATAATGAATTTCCTGACCCTTTGTTTGGTTTTCACTCATAATCAATTGCCAGAAAGTGGGACCAAGATTTTTGTAATTGGTGGAATGATTTGTTTTTTTTTTGTTGTTTTTTTTTTTGTTGTTTTTTTTTAAATATCCCCTTCTCTCTCTTGTTTTCCGACATCCATCGCTTGTTGGTAAAAGTAGTTTTGTATTTGTTAGAAATTGCCCTCCTTCTGACTCTCTCTCTCTCTTCCTCCCTCCCCTGAAACAAATTGGTTTTGGTGGCTGTGCTCAACACTAGCTGTACCCAGTCCCCTTCCCTCCCCTCCATTCCCACCCACACTCACCACACTACCCCTCAACTCCTCTTCCCATGATTCCTTTGGATTACATTTGAATAAACAGTTTTTTTTAATTCATTCTTCATCTCTCGCTCGCTCTCTCTCTCCCATCCCCACCTGCTTCCACCTCCTTCCCCTATCCTGTACACAATGAGTCTGGAAGTCATCTCCCCCTCCCCCTATCCTGTACACAATGAGTCTGGAAGTCATCTATCTGTGATATGCGCTTGACTTCTGTTTTGCAAGGGAAATGATAATGTCACACTGCTGAACAATCACAAGAGAGATACCAGTCATTGATCATCGGCATAAATAAAAGCGTATATGAGCCGAAATTGGGTTTAAGACTGTATACATTTGTATGTTTGTAAATTATATTCACATTCCGTCCAGACTATTGTATTTATTTATTTATTTATTTATTGTACTTTCTAAATATTTTCTTTTCTTTAGTTATGCAACTTTTGTTCAAACTTGCTAAGTACTCTTTATTTATTTTGTACAATAATTTTTGTTGCTACGATGACTTGATATAGGTTAGTTCATTGCGTTTGTCTTGACCTTTGAACCTTGACTCGCTGCGATGGCTGAGAAACATTTTTTTCTTCCAACCAATCACCTTGTGCGAGACAAACGCCAGACTTGCCAGGGCCAGCCAAGATAAATGTAACGCAAGAGCGCATGGGCTTGTAGTTTTTGTCCCCTAGGTATATTACATGCTGTGTTGTGGTTGGATAGCTATAAAATTATACCGGGGAGGAGAGTTCCAGGGTTTGGTTGCAAGTAGTAGGAGTTAAAAGTAGTGTGCCAGTGTGTGATATGTATGGAAGGTGGAAAAAAGGGTCCTACGCATCCCTAATCCCTGTAGCTTTGGAGGTTTGTAGTAATAAAAAATAAAATTATGAATCGACAAAGACAGATTTCAAAGTTGAAGCATTTCTACAGTCACTTATCATAAAAAAAAATTCCAAATCCAAGAATAAATAGATTAAGTGTTAGATTATCTGCATTATAATTATCTTAAATGATGTTAGATCATGCGTGCATTATATCAAAAGGCTTCTTTGAGAAGGTAAATGTGCTATATTAGTTGAATTATTTTACATATTACAATAATGTAAAATTATTGATAGCTGTAACTTTCTTTTGTGGTGTTGCCCAGGGTTTGAAAAAAAGTTGTTTAGCGTATGGAAACTGTGTGTTGTAGATGACTTTGTGAGCATTTGTTTTAATTAGCATAAATTATAACAAATTATGTATTGCCCATTTACAGATTTATTATATGGTTGCATTGAGAAATTCAGGTAGGTAGGTAGGCATGGACATATTGAATTTAATGCACTCTGTATCCAGCAAGCCATCTTGTTTATTTATTTATTGGTCTGCGCAAGGAGAATGAAAGGTAAGTTATTAGAAATCACATTTTGTAACTTACAGTTGCAAATTATGAGCTGGTGTCTTCCATAGCAAAAAACAACAGATTTTGTATTATTGAATATAAACAAATAAATAAATAATACCACCGGTAACAAATAGAGAAGTATTACAGATATACACTGCTTGTTAGTTAGCCACTATGTTACATCATTGTATTTGAGTTTTGTTCATTGTATCTTAAAGTTTTGTTTATTGTATCTTGAATTTGTCAACAATTGAATGAACCGTCCAAACACGTTTTTTGTTTGTGTCAATCCTCTAATATTACCTATGTATGTATTTATTTTTAGTAAATAAATATGTGAACAAATAACATAATCCTGGATGTGTTCAGTTTTGCTTGTTCATGGGTAACAAAAGGTGGACTTTTCATTTCCATACTTATATGGAAATTCTTTAACATAGTTGGGGTGGGATGGGATGGAGGGGAGAACAGAACAAACCAAGTGTTGGTCTGTCCGTTGGAAGCTATTATCTGAAGACCACTGAACGGATTTTGACAAAAGTTCAAAGAAACATGACCAATGCGCCATCATATTTGCTCAACTGCAAAGGTCAAGGTCACTGCAGTCTTTTTGTTTTGTTTTGCTAAACATTCTAAATCTCTCCAAAATGACTGAAGCGATTTTGTTGAGTTTAGTATAGAGGTATTTCCAATTATATGACATCCTTCAGTAGCGGTGCGGGTTAATTGCTCTGTCATTTTTTTGTTCAAAACACTTTTTATCTCAAGAATAACTGAACCGAAATTCATTATTTTTACTTCTCATATTTTTTTTCCTTCAAACTACAGCTAAACTTGTTAGATCATTCATAGTTTGTACTTACTCAAAGGTCAAGGTCAGTGTTCATCGTTTTCTAAAACACGTTTTGTGCTGTATCTCAGCATTGTCTGGGCTGATTTGGATAATATTTTTACTTGCAGATAGTTGAGATTGTGTCCTATCATTTCATATTTTCTGGTTCAGATCAAGCTAAGTGACAACAGCACCAACAAATTCAACACTTTTTTAAAAGCTTATTTTTCGGCAATGTGTGTGTGTGGCCAATACTGGATCTAAATCCAGCTGACCAAGGGTCCTGCTTGCAGCCCTTGAGTGCACAGACTAGACATGCAGCAGTTGGTAAGTGTTGGTTTATTGTTTTATTACCGTCTTCTTCATTGAGATGATCAGGCATGCAATCACACACATTGGCACCCAATAAATACATACATATAAAATACGTAAGTACATTACAAACAAGATAGCATTAAAGGTATTTCCACACACACACATTGCCGAAAAATAAGCTAAACAAGAATACACCCATAAACATTCATTATTTTAATTTAATGAAAACGAAGGCAGGCAAAGAAAAATTATTGTTAATGAACTTTGCACAAAGACAGCCTAGAACGAGAGAACGAAGTTATTTCCAGTGAATCAAGAGCAAATACTCTATAAATTTCAGTGGGCTTAGCGCAAAATAATTATTGGAGTTATGTCGATTGGAAAATCTCTTGGTAGAGTGGTGGTCGATACGGGGGGGGGGAGCGGTCTGAAGTAATTAACAAAAATAATATCGGTACAATATTATAAATGTCACAATTTTTCATTGGTTGCAAATATCCCAACTGGCCAATCAAAAGGCTTGTTTTATCCGGTCTTGCGAAATACCGAAACCGGGTGAAACCGGGTCTAAATACCGAAACCGGGTGAAACCGAGCTCTATTTACCGAAACCGGGTGAAACCGACTTTCCGAAATTAAATAAAATCGAGTCTTGTGCATTTAGCAGATACCTCATTTTTTTGCGATTACGTCACTGGCTACAAACATAAAAACAAACAGACACACCAAATGCAGACGAACATAAGGGGCCTGTAAAAAAGGGTTTACTCTAAAAAGAGAGAGACTTGTGAATCTAGAATCCAAAATGTAATTTCTATTGACTAGATACAACATCCTTTTTTTTAAAAAAAAGAATGTTCATTATTATTATTATTATTATTATTATTATTATTATTATTATTATTAAACATAAAAACAGACACACCGAATACAAACAAAAGGGGCCTGTAAGAAAGGTTTACTCTATTTAAAAAATATAAATAAAAAAATTTAAAAAGAAAGAAAGAAAGAAAGAGAGAGAGAGAGAGAGAGAGAGAGAGAGAGAGGTAACAACAGCACAAGTAAATTATACAAAGTCTTTATTACTGCACGTGTATCAATACAAGTAAATCAGAAAGTAAATAAGTACAAGTGATAGTAATACATAAGCCTATATACAGTAATGTTAAATAGTTTAAATAGTTTAACCGAAAACGTAATCATATGTATGTGAAGTAGTACAAAATTGGATTTCCGAGCTCTGTCTCACTGATTTTATTAGTTTGTATTTGTCGTGAGTAATAATGGAGTGGGAGAGGGTTAACCTTAGCAATGACTTGTGGCTGCCAACACCCCACCCCCACCACACACTTATCCCCAGCTCTGCCTCACTGAATTTTTTTTAATTGCTTGTGAACTGTGTATATATCAGTATTTTCATCGCCGATATTCAGCCCAAAATAATTCACTCGACGATAGACCGCTGACGGGACAAGTCTGCTCGATATTTGCAACAGACTCAGTGAAAATGCCACATCCTCGTCGCGGCAACCGTAGAATCCAACACCCTTGTGGCACTTGTGCTCAAGAGACGGAGAGAGCCAACTGCATCATATGCGAAGTATTTATCTTTCTCTCTGCCTCTAATCACTACAATATCTTTCTCATAAAGTATGATGATTTTAGCAATCAGGATTCTTTATCAGTTTAGCAATATAAACACTAATGTTTTAAGATAGGCTACTTAATTCTTCTTTGCAAACGATGTATTTAAAATACAGCCGTTTATCTTCATGGGGAAGCACCTGCATACCTGGGTAATTTTTCTCTCTATATATAATATGTAAATATGTAAAATGTTGCATATATACAAACATAATTATACTCATTGTTGGTTTAATGCAACTCGGCTTTGTGCACAGGAATGCTGTCAATAGCACCACCAAATATGCCAAGTTATTGACGACGAAAAGTGGCAACGCTGGCAGAATGTACCTGCCGACTACATCTGCATCACATGTACTGGGATGCCGTTTGATTTTGATGCTGGTCTAACTAGGCTGAAGAAGGTCAGTTCTGGACTGTGCGACCGATTCATATTATTCCTCAACTTGGACAATGATGGCGTTGGCCGAAGTGATAGGGTGCAGGATCACAAGCATTTACCCACCTGTGAACGGACACCATGACAAGACAGTACGTATTCTAAATACAGATGTCGGCACTGGATGTCTCCCATCCATTGCAGTGATGTGGACAGGACCGACATCGCTCGGCAATATATGGACTCCGAACCACTTCGTTCACGTAACCAACCGCAGTGGTGATGAAGATGACAGTGACAATGTTGCTGTTGCAGATGACGAATTGGTTCCAGAGACAAAAAGTATTTCTAATTTGCTTTGGCATTCAACTCCAAAATCATGCCCACACATCACGGTTAATGATGCAAATTACATTAAAAATGTTGATGCTGTAGCAGATGATGATAGTGTTGCTCGAGATGGTGTTAATGTTGGAGATGGCAGTAGTCATGATGATGATGATGATGATGATGATGATGATGATGATGATAATGATGGTAGTGATAATAGTGATAATGATGGTGGTGATGATGATGGTGGTGATAATGCTGGTGGTGATGATGATGGTAGTGATGTTGCTGCAGCTGCAGGGGAAACACTTCCAAAGAACAACCGGAACCATTACCGTTTTTTTGACTGTTCTTTTTACCTGGGGCATATCGATGTGTTTTTATAACTATTTTGATTCAAGAGTATTTTTAAAATAATAAATTAATAGTAATATGCTTGTGGGGTTTGATAAAATGTATATATAGATTGTTGTTATTATATATCGCAATTTGAAATAATGCAACTTTTTTTTATTTTAAAACTATTTAACATTTATATATATTATATAATTATATATGTCGCGAAACGAAACGCTCGCGAGTATTTTTATTTTTCCAAGTGCAAATTGTTTTATAGAGTGCCTGTGCTAGATTTAAAAATATGACGTCAATTTTGCTGCGTGTCAATCGCCATTTTTTTTATTCCTGGAAAAGAATAAAATGGACGATTTTTTTCGATAATTCTTTTGTGTGAAAGATTGTGATTAATGCCAATAATAAAATTTGAGGAAAAGCAAAGAGGTTGTGAGCTATTAATTTTACAAAATATAATGTTTGAGGTGATAGGTCATTTGTTTGCGTTGGGAAATTTTCATTGGTTGTTTTAATGATAAAAGTATGGTAACCTTAGTAAAATGAAACAGAGGCGAAATCGGTTAGGAAAACTGTCAATCAGTGGGGAAAGAGATCTAGACTGGACAGGGAGGATTCTACCCAAGCTCCGAGGCAACTTATTCTGTGGGGTGCCAACGACAGTTTAGCTGGAGGCTGAATGATGTCAGATGTGGTTGGGCCAGGAAGATAGTTGTTCCTCGACGTTTGATCAGCTTTAGCTGAAATTCTGGCACCGTAGGGTAAATATTTAGATTTTTCTTCATCCAAGATAATTTCCCAAGAAAATTGATACGTGTGATGATTTGTTCATTGAATATATGTATTTTTCAGAGGAGAAAAATAGTTTGTTCATTGAATGCATTTGTTTTTCAGAGTAGTGAGATAGTTTGTTCAGTGAATGCATTTGTTTTCCAGAGGAGAAAAATAGTTTGTTTGTTTGAATGCATTTCTTTTCCAGAGAAAAATAGTTGGTTCGTCTGAATGCAGTTGGTTTTCAGGGGACTGATGTGTTGATTAATCGTAACATGTTTTTCCAAGCAGAGCCGGACCTGGAGGAGTTTAAGTTTGTATGAAAATAATTTTCATGCAAATATCTAAGACTAGTTTTGTTCGGCAGGTGTTTTTATTCTGTGGTATGAATCGTCTTGGATCTACATGACGATGTCATCTTTGAGACTGGCACTGGATTCTTCACTGACGTATTGCTTATGATCGGAGTGACTGATTCTAAGATGGAACTGTACGTTAACGAGGGCTACAGAAGTCACTGGTGGGTCATGGACAGCCTTTAGATCTAACGGCGACATCGACGTCAAGTTCCAGCTCCTATTAACTTTTCTACAACTCATCTAAAGACTGGTTTCTTCATTTGTTAACAACGATTTCAACGAGGACGAAAATAGAAAGCTAAGTAAAAACCCAAACAAACATTATTTTCGGTAACCACGACGAAAAGTATCGCCAAATTATCGTTCCGATTTCGAAGAAAAGTGAACGGAATATAATAAAATAATCGAACTTGGAAAAACGTGTTATGTGTTTGTGAAGTGTTGGAAGTAAATGGTGTGCCTTAGGTTTTTTTATTGAAATAAAACCATGTTCTGGGGTAAGTCATGAAAGTCAAGGAAGTCCTTCATCAGTAGTGATCACCCAGTAACACCCAGGTTTGCGACATTCTGGGTTCATCGTCCGGGATTAGAATTTCTGGAAAATTCTAGGGGGTAACGAGCCATTCATTTTTTTTAATGTCAGAGGTGCACCATTAATCCAATACTTTACAAATTCAACACTTCAGCGAGTTTTCATAATTTTTTCCATAATAATAAGTTCTTGCTTCAAGTTGTGGTTACCTTGATGTAATTGTTGCACGTCTGCATGAGCATGATTAGAGAGCAGTATAGGTAAAATATTGTTTTATGTTGTTGCTAGTCATTGCTTACATAAAATGTGCATTATATCTGCTAACATGTTAGTGCATCAGTGGTTTCATATTGTATGAGAGCCCAGCTGTGCAAGTATCTTCAGGGAAATCATCTCGTTTGAAATTATTTATTTTGGCGGTTGAACAGTGAAGACCGGTATTATCCGTAGTAGGATTAAAGAGATTTTGGGTATAAGTTTTACTTTTCCAAAATTTCGAACCTTGATTGCAGAGTTTGCAATAGCTGTTGTACGTAGGTACTAGTGTTTTGGTCGAAGGTATACTTAGACTGAACAGTTTCTGCAACCTATGACGTTGATTATCCTGATGGAGTATGTAGGGTAAAGTATCGGTCATAGTTTGAAAGTAAGTTTTCCAGCTTAAACTTTAAGTAAGTTGGATGTTCCGAAAACATTGTGTAGTTTCAGTGTTGTTCGAAGACAGGCTAGAGGTTATGTATTGATCGGTGAGGCGGTCAACCTAAATTAGCTCTGTGTTGCTTAGTCTGGTCAAACCTCTAACCAAGAATTTTTTCTAGTTGAGGGTCTGAAAGTCAGATTCGGTAGTGTCCGATTGACAGTTTAACCAATTGTGGTAATTGGTAGTGCTGGTTAGTAAATGTGGGTCTAGTTAGACGTTTTACTTAACCAGGAGACTAAGTGTGGATGATAATCTGGAAGGTAGTGGATTATCGTCGGTGATCGTGTTGTTAGTGTATAACCGTTCACGTAAGGATAGCTGTGATAGAATAGCCGTTTGGGGCTAGAGCGCAGGCGTATCCGTTGTAGTACTTTAACCTTTGGAAAGGCGAGGACGTACGTTTGAGGCCTAAATAGTCTGTGGTTTTATCTACCAGGGTTACGTGTAGTAAAACAGGATTAGTTTAGGGAAAGTTTGGCTAGGAGGATGCCGAGGCAGCAATCAGTTCAAATGGAGATTGAGTCTCCGCTGCTAGCCTACAAGCAGGATGGGATCATCCTGGGTCTGACAGATAAGGATCTGGCAGAATATGTGGAAAATAGAAGAAAGGAGGAGAAAGCAGAGAGGATAAGGGAGGAAGAGAAAGCCCATTTGGAAAGACAGGACCATCAGTCTACATTCCAAGGTAAGGCTGCTGCGCTCCCTTTGTCATCTCCATCTTCTTTTACGCTTGCAAAACATGGACCCTCACAGAAGACGAATGCAAAACATGGAGATGAGGTGCTACAGAAGACTTCTGGGCATTTACTATATCCTGCACATCACCAACAACGAAGTCCGACAGACCATCACACAAGCCATTGGACAACACGATGACATGCTCTCAGGGGTGAAGAAACAGAAATTCCGATGGTATGGCCACATCACCAGATCATCAGGCCTTGCAAAGACTATTCTGCAAGGCACAGTACAAGGAGGCAGAAGAAGAGGGAGACCAAAAAAGAGGTGGGAGGACAACATTCGAGAATGGACTGGCTTGACACTGAACGAAGCAATGAGAGTTGCTGGGGACAGAGAAAGATGGAGTATGTTGGTTAAACGATCATCTGTGGTGCCCCAACAACCTTCGAGTTACGGGATAGGGTAGGATAGGATAAGATAGGATAGGACAGGATAGGATAGGACATAAATACAAGTGGTAGGGTAAAGGGAGTTTAGAAAAGAGATAGAAGATATCACTGACCGACCTCCATCTTTACCCTCTCACTTTTCCCCTTAAAATATGGGCTTTTTGAGTATCTCACTCCCACTTTCACTCCCTCCCTTACCCTATTTCTTTTAAAATATTTGCTATTTTAATGCATCTTAAATTCTGTTTTGAATTAAGCCCTCGTTCTTAAATAGTCTATCCTATCCTATTCCGTAACTCGAAGGTCGTTGGGTCACCACAGATGATCATTTAACCAACATACTCCATCTTTCTCTGTCCTCAGCAACCCTCTTGGCTTCACTCAGTGTCAAGCCAGTCCATTCTCGAATGTTGTCCTCCCACTCTTTTTCTATCTCCATCTTCTGCCTCCTTGCACCATGCCTTGCAGGATGGTCTTTGCAAGGCCTGATGCTCTGGTGAAGTGGCCATACCATCGGAGTTTGTTTCTTCACCACTTCGACCTGCCCTGAATCCTGCTTGCTCTTCAGCTATGATTTTGTTCAGCTTGGGGTTTCAACCTGTTGAGTATTATTTTCAGGAGGACCTTGCTGGGATGGACGATGAGGCTGATGGTGCGGTAAGTTTCACACTCCTGAAGGTTACCTTTTTTTGGAAGAGTGATGACAAGCGACTGTGTCCATGGTGTAGGCCACTCCCCACTCTGCCAGATCTTGTTACAGATAATGGTGAGGGCATCAGTCATCGCATCTTCTCCTGCTTGAAGCAATTCAGGGGGGGGGGAAGGGGGATGTTGTCCACTCCCGCTGACTTCCTCTTCTTCAGTGATTGCACCAATGACTCAATCCCCTCACTCGCAATTGTCCTTAAATAAAAGCATTTCAAGACTTCAGTGCACTTCTATTATCGCCTATGTAAACACAGAGACGCTTTTAAACATAGCTTGGCAAGAGTTCAGTCAGTGGTATTGCATCGCCATCTTAGCCTGCATGTTTATGCATGAAGTTGTAATAGACACCTAAGTTACCCATTCAAACTTAAGAGGTTGGGTAGCACAGTTGGAAGAGCTGCTTACTAGTAAAGGTTCCTGGTTCGAATCCCGGATTAACCAAATTTCTCTGGTGTCAGAATAATGCGAGCAGTATGCTCCAGTGTGGTGCGACTATTTTCTACAATTCTTAAGCTACCACCTCCCCCACCCCAACTTCCCACCACCACCCACCATCCCCTAAACCACCTTCACACACATACCCCTCCCATCCCTCTACCCCCACAAAAGTAGGTTATTATAACTAGGTCCAAAAAACTTCAGGTGATGTTGTCCCGTTTTCACCAGTGTGCCACGTTTCTGGTAGTGTGTCCCGTTTTGGAGAGTTTTACAGGTCAACATGGCCTACAAAAACCTTGAGTAGCATTGCGATTGATACAACTAGATGACAACTGTGGGATGTGGCTGTGCGGACCCCTTGCATAGACAACAGTAGAGTGTAACTGGGAGGAGGTTTAGTGTCAATAAACAGCACAGCCACCACGTCCCCTATATGCTTCTATGTCTGGGGACAAACATCTATTCAACAACTTTTTGGCTCACATACTTGTTGGCTGATGTCATTTTTCGAGAACTCTTAGCAGGCACTACACTCTATCTGAGTTTAATGCCTTTATTGTAAAGTGACCGGCTGGTGGAGTGCCTTCAGTGTTACCACTAAGGTTGTTTCTGCAGATCTTTTAAGAGGATCAGGAGCGAGTCCTCTTTCAACTTCAACTTCAACTTTTGATTGGCTCCAAGTACATTTGACAACATACTAGAGAACTTGCTTCGCGCATAGAAAAAAACAACAGATAAAAACCCATTACAATTTTAAAAAAACAAAAATCATTCACGCAATATCGACTTGCACACCATCATTGAATCAACCAAGTTGTGGTCCTGATTTGGCTCTTTGCAGTCCGCTCTCCCCGTGGAGGTGCCGGGGGTTTATGTATAAATAGTATCCCCACTTTCTGGAAATTTAGTGCTTTAAATTCCGACTGTTGCTGTCTTTCTCCTTTGTTTTGCTATACAATCTTCTTCTCAAGACCAGTCACCTAACTTTTTTCTTGAAAACTCTTCCAAAACTCCTTATTTGTATGTGGGGTCTGTTGGGTCAGCTTGGGAATATTGGACACTTTCTGCCAAATGGTCACTAGGGCTTCCTATGATATTATTATTTAGCAAAGTAGGCATTTTATATGTATGTGTTTTTGTTTATATTTTATGATGTTTATGCTCTATTTTGTTTTTGTAAATGGGAGTTCGATAAATTAGAGTATAGCGTCAGCGTCCCCTGCGTGGGATACCTTTATTGTGAAGTGACCGGGTGTTACCACTGGGGTTGTTTTAGCAGATCTTTTATACGGATCAGGGGTGATTCCTATTTCAACCAAGTTGTAGTCCTGATTTTGTGGTCCTGATTCGGCTCTTTGCAGTCTGCTGGACCCTGTAAGCAATGAATATCAACTTTGCAGTCCACTGGATCCTTTAAGCAATGAATATCTAACTGCATAAAGATGATTGAGGCATGTTAGTTCTATATATAGAGATGATTGAGGCGTGTTAGTGCTGCTTAGAGATGATTGAGGTGTGTTATTGGGATTATTATGTGACTTGTTGTTGCAGAGAGAGATTTGTTGGTGCTGAACCTGCTGGAGATGAAGAAGGTCAGTTTCATCATACAACCACCCTTCTTGCAGCAGTTTGCTGAGCAGGAATGCAAAATGGTCAGCAGGTTTTTTTTGCAGACGTAGCACATCTATGATAATATATGCTTAGTTTTAGTGACATGCCTTCAGCAGTGTTTTTCAAGTCAACAATTCTTAATTCCAAAAAAGTAGAAGACGTTGATGACATCAGTATAATTGCAAAGATTACAAATATCAATTAATGAAATGTTTTTCCAGACACATAGCCCAAACAATAAGCATTTTCCAGAGTGTTAATTTTGTTGTTAATGTTATAACTCCGCTTTATTCTAACGAAGCCAAAGGACTGATAGGACACTATCTGAACTACCTGCAAAAGGACAATATCTGTAGGACACTATCTGAACTACCTGCAAAAGGACAATATCTGTAGGACACTATCTGAACTACCTGCAAAAGGACAATATCTGTAGGACACTATCTGAACTACCTGCAAAAGGACTGATAGGACACTATCTGAACTACCTGCAAAAGGACTGATAGGACACTATCTGAACTACCTGCAAAAGGAATGATAGGACACTATCTGTAGGACACTATCTGAACTACCTGCAAAAGGAATGATAGGACACTATCTGTAGGACACTATCTGAACTACCTGCAAAAGGAATGATAGGACACTATCTGAACTACCTGCAAGCAACAAAAAATATACAAATCGACTCCTATCCTATCCTATCCTATCCTGTCCCATAACCCGAAGGTCGTAGGGGCACCACAGATGATCGTTTAACCAGCATACTCCATCTTTCTCTGTCCTCAGCAGCCCTCATGGCTTCGCTCAGTGTCAAACCAGTCCATTCTCGAATGTTGTCCTCCCACCTCTTTTTCGGTCTCCCCCTTCTTCTACCTCCTTGCACTGTGCCTTGCAGAATGGTCTTTGCAAGGCCTGATGATCTGGTGACGTGGCCATACCATCGGAGTTTCCGTTTCTTCACCACTGTGAGCAGGTCATCGTGTTGTCCAATGGCTTGTGTGATGGTCTGTCGGACTTCGTCGTTGGTGATGTGTTGGGTATAGGAAATGCACAGAAGTCTTCTGTAGCACCTCATCTCCATGCTTTGTATTCTTCGTTGGAGATCTGCTGTGAGGGTCCATGCTTCGCAAACATATAGGAAGATGGAGATGACCAGAGAGCGCAGCAGTCTTACTTTGGAATGTAGACTGATGGTTCTGTCTTTCCAAATGGGCTTCAACCTTGTCAGGGCAGCAGTTGTTTGTGCGATCCTGGAGAGGACTTCCTGTCGAGACCCATTGTCTGACACAATGGCTCCTCAATATTTGAAGCTGTGCACTGTGTTGAGGGATTGGCCTTGTACTTTGATGTCCGTGTTGATGCCATTGGTGTTGTTGGTCATCATTTTGGTCTTCTCTGCACTTATTTCCATTCCATAAGCTCTGGAGGTGGTGTCAAGCCTCTGTACAAGCTGTTCAAGTTCTTGTTCCTCTCCAGCCAATCCATCAATATCATCCGCAAAACGAAGATTGGAGATTGCTCTGCCCCCTATGCTGATTGTGCCTTCGTGATCTGCAAGAGCATCTGACATGATGCGCTCTAGGAAGATGTTAAAGAGTGTTGGAGAGAGTAGGCATCCTTGACGCACACCGATTGTTGTTCTGAACCAGTTCCCGATGACGCTGTTATGGAGGACTGCACTGGTAGCCTTGTCATACAGGCTTTTGATGACTTCTATAATTTTAGGGCTGATGTTGTACACTTTCATGGTTGCCCATAGAGCTGCATGCCAGACTCGGTCAAATGCCTTCTTGAAGTCTATGAACACATGATATAGATGTTGTTGGTGCTGTAGGTATTTCTCACAGATTATTCTGAGGTTGAAAATCTGTTCAGTGGTACTTCGCCCTGCCATGAATCCTGCTTGTTCTTCAGCTATGATTTGTTCAGCTTGTGGTTTCAACCTGTTGAGTATTATTTTCAGGAGGACCTTGCTGGGATGGCTGATGAGGCTGATGGTGCTGTAATTTTCACACTCCTGAAGGTTACCTTTTTTTGGAAGAGTGATGACAAGCGACTGTGTCCATGGTGTAGGCCATTCCCCACTCTGCCAGATCTTGTTACAGATAATGGTGAGAGCATCAGTCATCGCTTCTCCTCCTGCTTGTAGCAGTTCCGCTGGTATGTTGTCCACTCCCGCTGACTTCCCTTTCTTCAGCGATTGCACTGCTGCCTCAACTTCTTCCCGGAGAATTGGGAGGATTTCTTCTTCTTCTCTGCTCTCGGGACATGCTAGAACTGATGGGTCTCCATTTGGTGTATGGTTGTAAAGGTCAGAGCAGTACTCTGTCCATCTGTCCAAGACTTCTTGTTTTTCTGTAAGGCATATGCCAGACTTGCTTTGGATAGTGGAGACTTTGGGCTGTTTAACACTTGTCAGCCGCTTCACAGTCTGGTGGGCCTTCTTGCTGTTGTTCTTGTTCAGATTGTTCTCTATTTCCTGGCATTGATCTTCTATCCAGTTCTCCTTTGCTGTGCGCATGCCTTTAATCGACAAATCGACTCTTATGTAGAAAATGGCAAAGCACAATGACTTTGACCTTTGAGGAAGTACAGATACATGCCAATGTAGCAAGCTAAGCAGTAGTTAATGTAGCAAGCTAAGCAGTAGTTAATGTAGCAAGCTAAGCAGTAGTTAATGTAGCAAGCTAAGCAGTAGTTAATGTAGCAAGCTAAGCAGTAGTTAATGTAGCAAGCTAAGCAGTAGTTAATGTAGCAAGCTCAGCAGTAGTTAATGTAGCAAGCTCAGCAGTAGTTAATGTAGCAAGCTAAGCAGTAGTTAATGTAGCAAGCTAAGCAGTAGTTAATGTAGCAAGCTCAGCAGTAGTTAATGTAGCAAGCTAAGCAGTAGTTAATGTAGCAAGCTAAGCAGTAGTTAATGTAGCAGTAGTTAATGTAGCAAGCTAAGCAGTAGGTAATGTAGCAGTAGTTAATGTAGCAAGCTAAGCAGTAGTTAATGTAGCAAGCTCAGCAGTAGTTAATGTAGCAAGCTAAGCAGTAGTTAATGTAGCAAGCTAAGCAGTAGTTAATGTAGCAGTAGTTAATGTAGCAAGCTAAGCAGTAGGTAATGTAGCAAGCTAAGCAGTAGTTAATGTAGCAGTAGTTAATGTAGCAAGCTAAGCAGTAGCTAATGTAGCAAGCTAAGCAGTAGTTAATGTAGCAAGCTAAGCAGTAGTTAATGTAGCAAACTAAGCAGTAGTTAATGTAGCAGTAGTTAATGTAGCAAGCTAAGCAGTAGCTAATGTAGCAAGCTAAGCAGTAGTTAATGTAGCAAGCTAAGCAGTAGGTAATGTAGCAAGCTAAGCAGTAGTTAATGTAGCAAGCTAAGCAGTAGTTAATGTAGCAAGCTAAGCAGTAGTTAATGTAGCAGTAGTTAATGTAGCAAGCTAAGCAGTAGTTAATGTAGCAGTAGTTAATGTAGCAAGCTAAGCAGTAGTTAATGTAGCAGTAGTTAATGTAGCAGTAGTTAATGTAGCAAGCTAAGCAGTAGTTAATGTAGCAGTAGTTAATGTAGCAAGCTAAGCAGTAGTTAATGTAGCAGTAGTTAATGTAGCAGTAGTTAATGTAGCAAGCTAAGCAGTAGTTAATGTAGCAGTAGTTAATGTAGCAAGCTAAGCAGTAGTTAATGTAGCAGTAGTTAATGTAGCAAGCTAAGCAGTAGTTAATGTAGCAGTAGTTAATGTAGCAAGCTAAGCAGTAGTTAATGTAGCAGTAGTTAATGTAGCAAGCTAAGCAGTAGTTAATGTAGCAGTAGTTAATGTAGCAAGCTAAGCAGTAGTTAATGTAGCAAGCTAAGCAGTAGTTAATGTAGCAAGCTAAGCAGTAGTTAATGTAGCAAGCTCAGCAGTAGTTAATGTAGCAAGCTCAGCAGTAGTTAATGTAGCAAGCTAAGCAGTAGTTAATGTAGCAAGCTAAGCAGTAGTTAATGTAGCAGTAGTTAATGTAGCAGTAGTTAATGTAGCAAGCTAAGCAGTAGTTAATGTAGCAGTAGTTAATGTAGCAGTAGTTAATGTAGCAGTAGTTAATGTAGCAAGCTAAGCAGTAGTTAATGTAGCAGTAGTTAATGTAGCAGTAGTTAATGTAGCAAGCTAAGCAGTAGTTAATGTAGCAAGCTAAGCAGTTGTTAATGTAGCAAGCTCAGCAGTAGTTAATGTAGCAAGCTAAGCAGTAGTTAATGTAGCAAGCTAAGCAGTAGTTAATGTAGCAGTAGTTAATGTAGCAAGCTAAGCAGTAGGTAATGTAGCAGTAGTTAATGTAGCAAGCTAAGCAGTAGTTAATGTAGCAAGCTCAGCAGTAGTTAATGTAGCAAGCTAAGCAGTAGTTAATGTAGCAAGCTAAGCAGTAGTTAATGTAGCAGTAGTTAATGTAGCAAGCTAAGCAGTAGGTAATGTAGCAAGCTAAGCAGTAGTTAATGTAGCAGTAGTTAATGTAGCAAGCTAAGCAGTAGCTAATGTAGCAAGCTAAGCAGTAGTTAATGTAGCAAGCTAAGCAGTAGTTAATGTAGCAAGCTAAGCAGTAGTTAATGTAGCAGTAGTTAATGTAGCAAGCTAAGCAGTAGCTAATGTAGCAAGCTAAGCAGTAGTTAATGTAGCAGTAGTTAATGTAGCAAGCTAAGCAGTAGCTAATGTAGCAAGCTAAGCAGTAGTTAATGTAGCAAGCTAAGCAGTAGTTAATGTAGCAAGCTAAGCAGTAGTTAATGTAGCAGTAGTTAATGTAGCAAGCTAAGCAGTAGTTAATGTAGCAGTAGTTAATGTAGCAAGCTAAGCAGTAGGTAATGTAGCAAGCTAAGCAGTAGGTAATGTAGCAAGCTAAGCAGTAGCTAATGTAGCAAGCTAAGCAGTAGTTAATGTAGCAAGCTAAGCAGTAGTTAATGTAGCAAGCTAAGCAGTAGTTAATGTAGCAGTAGTTAATGTAGCAAGCTAAGCAGTAGTTAATGTAGCAGTAGTTAATGTAGCAAGCTAAGCAGTAGGTAATGTAGCAAGCTAAGCAGTAGGTAATGTAGCAAGCTAAGCAGTAGTTAATGTAGCAGTAGTTAATGTAGCAAGCTAAGCAGTAGTTAATGTAGCAGTAGTTAATGTAGCAAGCTAAGCAGTAGTTAATGTAGCAAGCTAAGCAGTAGTTAATGTAGCAAGCTAAGCAGTAGTTAATGTAGCAAGCTAAGCAGTAGTTAATGTAGCAGTAGTTAATGTAGCAAGCTAAGCAGTAGTTAATGTAGCAGTAGTTAATGTAGCAAGCTAAGCAGTAGTTAATGTAGCAGTAGTTAATGTAGCAGTAGTTAATGTAGCAAGCTAAGCAGTAGTTAATGTAGCAGTAGTTAATGTAGCAAGCTAAGCAGTAGTTAATGTAGCAGTAGTTAATGTAGCAGTAGTTAATGTAGCAAGCTAAGCAGTAGTTAATGTAGCAGTAGTTAATGTAGCAAGCTAAGCAGTAGTTAATGTAGCAGTAGTTAATGTAGCAAGCTAAGCAGTAGTTAATGTAGCAAGCTAAGCAGTAGTTAATGTAGCAAGCTAAGCAGTAGTTAATGTAGCAAGCTAAGCAGTAGTTAATGTAGCAAGCTAAGCAGTAGGTAATGTAGCAAGCTAAGCAGTAGTTAATGTAGCAAGCTAAGCAGTAGTTAATGTAGCAGTAGTTAATGTAGCAAGCTAAGCAGTAGGTAATGTAGCAAGCTAAGCAGTAGTTAATGTAGCAGTAGTTAATGTAGCAAGCTAAGCAGTAGCTAATGTAGCAAGCTAAGCAGTAGTTAATGTACCTGCAAAGTAAAAGTGATTAATTTCGGTTCATTTATTTCTTGGGATGGGGCCAAAAGTGTGTTTTGAACCCAAAAGTGAAATTCTAAGGGACGCACCGATGGACTGACCAACAACCTGAATGCCATTAAAGGAGGATGACTGTTACCCCCATACACACACTTACACTCATGCATGCTCATACTCACAGCGTCACACGTCCAGCTTCTTTTGTACTCACATTCATAGCAATGTCAGTCTGTGTACTCACCCCCTTACCCCCCATCCACCCCCCCACCCCCCAAAAAAAAATAAAAAAAATAAATTATGCAAATCTGTGCGAGATAAGTCCTAAATAGTCCAAAAATGATATCGAAAAAAATGTCTGTCTGTCTTTCTGTCTGTCCGACGTCTGTCTGTGCAAAAACTTTAAACTGGCTAAGTACTGAGAGCCTATTTCAACTATCACAACCAAACTTGGTAAGATGGTGTATACCCATGAGACCTCATAAATGGTCAGTGAAAGAATGACCACATCAAGGTCAAGGTCACACAGTCATCAAATGTTACTTTTAAAAAAATGACAATTTGTCACAAAATTTCACTTTTTTTTCCTAAGTTATTAAAATTGAACTTATGATTTTTTTGAAGTCTAAACTTGGATTTAGAGATGATAGATCGATCTTTTATATATATGTTCCGTTTTTCCGTTGATCTTGAAGGTCAAGTTCATTACAAAAACATACAAAAAATAGGTTGTCGTACAGTGGAATGGCTGTTTATTTAACCTTTGCAACAACTTTGGACTATTTGATCAGACATGCATGAGAAATCATCACGTGAGGGTCAAGGTCATCCCAAGGTCAAGGTCACTGAAGGTCAAGATCATTCCAAGTTCACCGTTTGTTTTGGGCATAATACAACTTTTGCTGTACTTTATTTGATAGTACATGAGTGTATTTGGAGCCAGAGGTCAATGTCATCTCAGGGTCAAGAGCCTAGAAAGATCAAAGTGGGTATTACTTTGCATTTTAATGCCACCATTTCATCTTATTTTGGTGAGAGAGGGAGAGGGGCACTCATTTTCAGATTAAATATAACCAGTTCCATACGGAGCAAGTGGGTCATATGGGCTTTGCCCTTCTAGTTTATAAACTAAAAGTTATACTAAAAATTTAGTAAAATATAGGACGCATAAAAATAATAGGCATGTTGCAATGACCGTGACGCCCTTTGTGAAGTTTTTTGTATGGTTTCATGCCCACGATTTTGTACATGTCTGTGTGTTGACCATGTTTCAGCTGATTTTGTACATGTCTGTGTGTTGACCATGTTTCAGCTGATTTTGGACACGTCTGTGTGTTGACCATGTTTCAGCTGATTTTATACATGTCTGTGTGTTGACCATGGACAAGATTTTGAATGTTTTTATGTACCATATCCCCATTTGTATGCTTTGACATAAAACCATCATTGCTTAGGAAAAAAAACTACTGGGTGAAATGTTTCCCAGCTATCTGCTATTTTGACATCTGTGTGACTTTTGCTGGCAGACTCTGGATGATGATCTATCAAGACATGGAATGCCTGGACTTGGAGCCTCATTCTCCATGGCTTATTAACTCATCAGGCTGTGATGTACAGATACGACAGTGATGGCAACCTACCATGGCGTCAGCCAGCAGCAGACTACCCGCTTGCCGTGCGCCATAGCTTGCACAAAGGTGAGATTGAAGTGTTAACATCTTTGCGTGTTTTTTGTTTTTTTACATTTTATTTTTAGTAATGGCATTAATGATGCTCCTGTATTGTCAGGAGCTCTTGAAAAGGCAACCAGTACAGGTCAACATCTTTTCGTGGTAATATTAAATACGATGTGCAGTCAGAAGACGGAGCTATACATATACATTGTTGGTTGATGTGAACACCACAAATACGCACACACAACCCCACAACAGAAGAAGAGAGAAAGTATTAAAAGTTCATTTATTTTCTGATTTCAAAAGTATGCAATGTAATGAAAGCATGATGTATTCAATAACACTTTCAAAGTGCTTTTTCTTGGCAATGAATTCAGCACTGCCTCAAAAACTAACTGATTGTGTAAAAATTCACCTGTTCTCAAAACAGGCAGTTTTTTTTTTCAGTGCTTTATCATTGAAACAGTATTTTACTGTTACTATGGCCAGTTTACTGTTTCTATGGCCAGTTTACTGTTACTATGGCCAGTTTACTGTTACTATGGCCAGTTTGATGCAGTCCTAAATAAGTGAGTTTCAAACTGAGCATCACTCTTAAGCACCGGCCTGTCATCACATGTGCAGTGTATATGTTACATGTATTCCTGTCATCACATGTGCAGTGTGTATGTTACATGTATTCTTGTTCTGCTCCACATTCCGCCAATCAGTATTTCTTTGGTGCCGTCTGTCAAAAACACTATGCATCACAGGGTCTGTTCACCCAACATTGGTCATTGGCGCCAAATAGTCCATGGATACATTGTGCAATGGTTTTCTGATGTAGGCGATTCAAGTCCATTCGAGTCAGTATTTTCATTTCACATGATGATAATTAATTAATTACATTAAATTTAAAATAAAATAAACTTAAATGATTAATAAATAAATAAATAATAATGATTAAATTAATAATAACACTTTTACAGTTATTCAATGACATAGGTGGATTGGCTGGAGAAGAACAAGAACTTGAACGGCTGGTACAGAGGCTTGACACCACCTCCAGAGCCTATGGAATGGAAATAAGTGCAGAGAAGACCAAAATGATGACCAACAACACCAATGGCATCAACACGGACATCAAAGTCCATGGTCAGTCCCTCAACACAGTGCATAGCTTCAAATATTTAGGAGCCATTGTGTCAGACAATGGGTACCGAAAGGACGTATTCTCCAGGTTTGCACAAACAACTGCTGCCCTGGCAAGGTTGAAGCCCATTTGGAAAGACAAGACCATCAGTCTACATTCCAAGATAAGGCTGCAGCGCTTCCTTGTCATCTCCATCTTCCTATATGCTTGCGAAACATGGACCCTCACAGCAGATCTACAACGAAGAATAAAAAGCATGGAGATGAGGTGCTACAGAAGACTTCTGGGCATTTCCTATACCCAGCACATCCCCAACGACGAAATCCGACAGACCATCACACAAGCCATTAGACAACACGATGACCTGCTCACAGTGGTGAAAAAACGGAAACTCCGATGGTACGGCCAAGTCACCAGATCATCAGGCCTTGCAAAGACCAACCTGCAAGGTACAGTGCAAGGCGGTAGAAGAAGAGGGAGACCGAAAAAGAGGTGGGAGGACAACATTCGAGAATGGACTGGCTTGACACTGACTTGACTTGAGCGAAGCCATCAAGGTTGCTGAGGACAGAGAAAGATGGAGTACGCTGGTTAAACGATCATCTGTGGTGCCCCAACGACTTCCGAGTTACAGGATAGGATAGGATAGTTATTCAAAATTCATGTGTATGCTTAATCTATTCTAGACTGTTCTGTGTATGAATCTTAGACCTCTGCCGCTGTCTTTCTAATTTGTTCTTTCTCATTCCTACTGTGTTCCATCAATCTACTATACTATTTTCTTCTTCGCTAGACCAGTCACCTACCTTTTTTCTTGCAAACTCTTCCGGGACAAAACTCCTCATTTGTGTGTGAGGTCTGTTGTATCAGCTTGGGAATATTGGACGCTTTCTGCCAAATGGTCATTAGGGCTTCCTATGATAATATTATTTAGCAATGTAGGCATTTAATATGTATGTGTTTTGTTGATATTTTATAATGATGTCTTCCTATATGCTTGCGAAACATGGACCCTCACAGCAGATCTACAACGAAGAATACAAAGCATGGAGATGAGGTGCTACAGAAGACTTCTGGGCATTTCCTATACCCAACACATCACCAACGACGAAGTCCGACAGACCATCATACAAGCCATTGGACAACACGATGACCTGCTCACAGTGGTGAAGAAACGAAATCTCCGATGGTATGGCCACGTCACCAGATCATCAGGCCTTGCAAAGACCATTCTGCAAGGCACAGTGCAAGGAGGTAGAAGAAGAGAGAGACCGAAAAAGAGGTGGGAGGACAACATTCGAGAATGGACTGGTTTGACACTGAGCGAAACCATCAGGACTGCTGAGGACAGAGAAAGATGGAGTATGCTGGTTAAACGATCATCTGTGGTGCCCCTACGACCTCTAAGGTACGGGACAGGATAGGATAGGATAGGAATGATGTTTGTATTTTATTTTGTTTTTGTAAACGGGGATTCGATAAATTAGATAAATCAGCGTCCCCTGCGTGGGATGCCTTTATTGTAAAGTGACCAGCTGGTGGAGTGCCTTTGGTGTTACCACAGGGGTTGTTTCAGCAGATCTTTATTCTTATCAGGGGAGAGTACTCTTTCAGCGAAGTTGTGGTCTTCATTTTGTGGTCCTGATTCGGCTCTTTGCAGTCTGCTGGACCCTGTAAGCAATGAATAACTAACTAGCTAACTAAATATGAATCTTAGAAAAGCTTGTTATTTAAATACTTTACAAAAATTTGCAAGTTTGGAATGTGTCAATATGTCAATTTCCTCTAGAGTTTGATTCTGTTTTAAACTTCAGCAGTTTCTGATACTCAGGTAAAATAGGCATGCGTCTTTCAGTATCCACTGTAAGATCTAAGGGAGACAATTAATGTGCTGTGGTTTCGTTGGTGATAAATAAAGGGAGTGATTGTTTATTTCAGTGACAATTTAACCTCAAGACATAGAGGGTTATGGTTGGCATTGCACAAAAATGCCTCAACAGGAGGAGAAACAAAAAGCGTAACATCAGCAAAGGAAAGATAGAGGAGATATTTGCGTCACTTTTGTAAATCAATCTATGATTGATCGTAGTCAAATATTGTATTGTTTTCATATTATTATTTCTAGTATCCCTTATCCTTCAATAATATTATTGAATGCAGTCAATATAAAACTGTTTAACATAAACATTTGAATTCCTTTCCGTCTTTTAATAGCGATCTCCCTGCCTTTACACCACATGTGAGTGATAGATGTGTGTTTACTGTGTGTGTGAGTGGGTGAAAAATGTGAGCGTGTATGTTGGTACAGATCGCCGTGCTTTGAGCCTGGCATTGGGGATAAGTGAGTATATAGCATCCAGCATTAGTAATAGGAGTAGTAGTAGTAGTAGTAGTATAAAATTTATAAACTAATAAATTAATTCTGTTTGAATTGTATCTGTTTCCAGTGCTGAATAGTGGTCCTTTAGATGTCGGCAGAGCTGACTGGGTCCTTCCTGGCTGCATCTTGTGGCTGAAACTGTACCACAATCTTAAGACTGCATAAGCTGGCTTTGTTCCAGGGTACTACCAAGGAAAACAATTTTATGGTAAGTATATATGAAGTTTTACAACTGTATAGTATTAGGGTCAGCATAGTTCTCATGTCAGTGATAACATCAAACTGGGCAAGTTTCATCATAAATACGCTTGAAGGTTGAACTAGTCAATTTCTGCAGTAAACAGTATTCTTCAATATATCATGAGAAGTAAATTATTATCTAACATCAGCAGAACTACTGCCACCATTTTTATTATTATAAATATCAGCAATATAATATATATTTTATTATTTGGAAAATATAAATAGTAAATATAGTAAAATAATATTTTGACAATGTATTGGGTGAAACTTTAAAAAAAAAAAAAGATAGTTCATTGGATGGCCTAAAAATAAGAACCAATGAGAAGTTTGGATACTTAGCTTCATTTACATATAAATATGGTGGGCTCTCATGTGTAAAAGTTTTGTTACGAGCCGAACAAAGTGGATAAAGCGGTTTTGATGTAAATTTGATTTTAACTAGAAGTTTAAAAATTAGCAAGAAATAAAGAGCAAACTTTCCTTTATAAAACTAGGGTATTTATTAATTTTTGCATTACTCTATCGCGGAGCGCTTTGCCGTAGAAAAGTGTACCCAAACGGTGTTCATGTTTTCTTGCGGCCATGGCCAACTCGTAGGCCTATTCAGCGACACGAGTGCTGAGCGTAGTAGCACACTAGTAGGCCTATAATTTGCCGGCACGCACTGCGAATTTGATGATTTCCCAATTTTGAAGCACCAAAACGGCAGAACATTACATGGGATAGGCCTGAAGAAAATTGGGCTTGGAGTATAACATATGAAGGGGTTACCTGTCAAAAATCAGCTTTCTGGTATCAATATTGGCTTCACTTTGAGACTCCAAAGTTGTCAATTTCTTCAATTCCAAAACGTTGCCAAAAAAACACCAACATTCGGCATTTTCAAACATTAATAACTTTTTACCTATTTGTCCTATGGGGGAAAAAAATATACCACTGTGTTCAGAATGAAAAGCTCTTTAAATCTATGTCAGTTTTGTGATGAGGAAATCATTTTTAAAAAATGGCTTTTGACTACCTAATATTAATTTCCAACAAGTAATTCATAAAATAGAAATATTCAAGTTACCGGGTCTGTCGTGAACAGAACCTAGAATCACCGCAGTGAAAAATAGAAGTAGCAGTAACACAATATTTCCAAGTCACACAAAATAAACATCCACCATTAATTTTTCAGTCTATCTTTCATTCCACTAATACATCTTATCCTAGTCCTATTTCATCCTATCACAGACACTCTCAGATGCACACGGGAACAACCTTCTGTTTTCCAAACAGTCTTTTTACAGCCATGTCTCATCACCAAGATGAATATGATGTAGAAGAATAGGAATATATAGTACCGACCCATTGCGAATACCTATGTCAACAGCCGCAGCTTCCATACTTACTCTATAAACTGTGATCCATACACAAATATAAATATTTACCAATTCCATTCATGAGCACTCTAACGTTCTTCAAAATTCTGGTCTTTTCTAGAGTGTTCTTTATATGAATCTTAGAAAAGTTTGTTATTTGAATATTTTACACAAAATGGCAAGTTTGGAGTGTGTCAGTGTTCTCTCCAGTTTGATTCAGGCTTACAAATAAGCAAGCTCTGATACTCAGATTGAGATGGGCTTGTGTCTCAGTATCATCTGTAAGATCTAAGGGAGATAATTGTTGTGCTGTGATGAGGATGTTGTTTTCATTGGTGGCCAGTGAAAGTTCAGTTAGAATTCTTTCTGCAAACGTAGAGGGTTATGCTTGGCGTTGCACAAACATGCCCTTCAAATATTGTAGTGGGATGGCTACCTGATAAGGATCATCATTTGCACCGTAAATAAGAGAGAGAGGGAGAGAAAACTGAATGAGGTAACAAAATCAAAAGAAGAAAGAAACAGGAACAAAGGAAAGAGTAGGGGAGATAAAATCTCACTTTGCATCACCCCTTGAAATTAACAATTCGTGATCATTATCACATATTTGTTTGTGTTAAATCCATGATCATAATCAAATATTTTATTATTTTAATATCATTGTTACTAGTAAATAAATAAATGATTTCGGTTTGATTTCTTTTTGTTACCAGGACTGAAAAGTGGTCCTCTAGGTGTTGGCAGCGCTGACGGAATCCTTCCTGGCTGCATCTTGTTGCTGAAACTGTACCACAATCTTAAGACTGCAAAAGCACCCTCGCCATACACACACACACAATGGGTGAGGGGATATGGAACAAGCAGTTTGAAGTAAGAAGAACAGAAGAGTTTTGAGAAGAATCTGTTTGAAGGTGTTTAGGATTGCAAGCAGTTGGTCCAAAGATCTGGAACCAACAGAAGACAGTTTGTAGCATGGTACGAGGTGCACAGGTTATTGGCATCATCGTTGTTGTTACCGTCATTGTAGGCAACTTCATTGTCGTTACCGTCATTGTAAGCATCGTCATTGTCGTTACCGTCATTGTAAGCATCGTCATTGTCGTTACTGTCATTGTAAGCACCGTCATCGCATTTTCAGCATCACCGTTATTATTTTCATACTTATTATTTTTGTTTTGCATGGCCAGAAATTAATTTCTTATTCATTTGCAAGATCATTTCCTTTTATTCAGATTTATCAAATTAGTGTCCCGCATATGAATTCGTTATCATTTTAGCAGCCCTTGCCTCACTGGTGTCCCTTGAACATTGTGTTTTCAGTTAACATCGCCATGCGTTGGGTCTCGAAGAACATTACCACTCTTTAGTGTAGCAAATGGCATTCGATGAAGAAGAAAATGATTCCAGTAGATGACAGGCTTCATGCACCGAGTTCGTGGTTTTGTTGTTGCTGTTTGCTTGCTTGTTAAGGAGGATAAAAGATTGGATGAAAAAAGAAACCATTTGCAATTCAAACTGATGAAAAATGTGTCTTTGATGATCAACTTTGTAGCGCAAGCATAAAATGTGAATGTAATTGTAGATGTTCAATAGCAAAGGGAAAAAGTGTTATGTTATTGTAAAAAGGTAAAGGTAGTCCCATAGCCTGTGGCCGTAGGGGAGCGTGATGTTGGAGATCACACTTATCTTGGGCCAGCATAATGAGGGTGATGCCCATCTCTCTCCCTTGCTGCTTTACCTTCCCCACCCTTAAGAGAGTAGGTACTCAGTCACAGTTGAGTCAACTGGGGGCGTTGTTATTGTATTAATTTTAATATTGCTCATTTTATTCTCGATGAAAAAAACAAAAAAGTGCAGAAGCGTCAAATCCTTATTTATGACTACTTGTAGTGCAGATAACCCTACAGTCCATGCAGCAATATTAGGAAGACGTCTCCATGTTTAGTATGCCACCATTGCTGTAGATGCAAGTACCCACTGAAGCTCCAGCTACTGGGTATGTTTGTATATGACCACACATTCCATGACGTTACATGGTGTTGGTAATACAAAAATGTGGCAACGCAAGTGACACAGCGATGCACTAGTCATCAAAAGGAGCAATGGAAGAAATTTTAAAGGAATTGTGATACAACCTCGGAGGACCGTTTGATTGGGGTTTAATTAAAGATAAAGGATTTGATGCATTTGCACAATTTTTTGTTTTGTCTTGGTAGCCTTTGTTTTAATGTATGCAAGTAATGAAGACAGTTGCACAGTGAAATATGTACAAATAAATAAATGGAGTCTAATAACAAAAGTGTTCATCTCAACATTTATTTGTATTGAGAGTACTTTTTCATATTTCAAAATATACACATTGACATCAACACAGCTTCAGCAGTTTCTCCATAAGGGACTTCCATCGTAAAGCAACACCTCCTGCACACATATTTTTTAAAAAACTGTATATTAAAAAATAAAGATGTAATACTCAAAATTAAATAGTATAGAATGCAAGACCAAATAATATTAAAATAATAAAAGCAGAAACCAAAATAAAAATAAAGGATGTTGGTGGGAATGGAAACAGTGCCTGGACAAGGTTAGACATAAGTAGATTAAAAACCTCTGTTTCTCCTGTGTGGTTCAATAGCTCAGTAGGTAGAGAGCCACACTCATAATATAAATGTTAAGCTAGGGTGACCGTGCACTGAGAGGGAAATAACCAATAGCGAAGAGAGAGGGGTGGTAAAAGAGGAAGGGGTGGTAAAAGGGGAAGGGGGGGTGAGAAGGAGGGGGGGTGAGATGAAAGGGGGTGGTGAGGACGAAAGGAGGGGGGGGAGTTGAAAGGGGGGGTGGTGAGGAAGGGGGGTGGAGACAACAGGGATGAAGGTGAGAAGAGACAAAGAAAAGGGGGGTGAGAGAAGAAGAATTAGCGGAGAAGAAGTATTAGCGGAAAAGCAAGACGTAAGCCATACGAGACAAGTACATAAAAGGAAGGGGAGACAAATTTTATTTTCATTTTTTATCTATCTCCCCCCCCCCCCCCCCCCCCCCCCCCCGGGAAATGGTTCAGGCAATTTTTTCCCTCTTCAACTGTGGGAGGTGCTGTGTGTGGTGAGGACAGAATCATTTATTTTGCTCTCCACCCCCCCCCCCCTCCCTCCGTTGAAGAGGGGAAAACTTCCTTAATGGGGGGGGGGGGTGAGGACAGAATTGGAGATCTGTCCTCACCCCCCCCTCCCATTAAGGAAGTTTTCCCCTCTTCAACGGAGGGAGGGGGGTGGGGTGGGGGGGTTGGAGAGCAAAATAAATGAGGGGGGGGGGGGGACAGAATTTGTCCTACCTCCAATCTGTCCTCACCACCCCACCCCCTCCCCCACCCCTCCCCAGTATTAAGAAAGTTTTTCCTCAACTGGTTTTGGAGAGCAAAAGAAATGATTCACTTCTTAATCTGCCTTTTATTTTTATTTGGGAGAGGGGTGGAAGACCAAAAATTGTGTTAGCTGTTGAAGTGAGAACAGAGTGAAAGGGTGGGCACAGCAGATGACTGGACATTAGAGAGAGGGCTTGGGCAAAGACAGGGGGGACAGCAGATGACTGGACACTAGAGAGAGAGGGCTTGGGCAAAGACAGGGGGCACAGCAGATGACTGGACACTAGAGAGAGAGGGCTTGGGCAAAGACAGGGGGCACAGCAGATGACTGGACACTAGAGAGAGAGGGCTTGGGCAAAGACAGGGGGGACAGCAGATGACTGGACACTAGAGAGAGAGGGCTTGGGCAAAGACAGGGGGCACAGCAGATGACTGGACACTAGAGAGAGAGGGCTTGGGCAAAGACATGGGGCACAGCAGATGAGTGGACATTAGAGAGAGAGGGCTTGGGCAAAGACAGGGGGCACAGCAGATGACTGGACACTAGAGAGAGAGGGCTTGGGCAAAGACAGGGGGGACAGCAGATGACTGGACACTAGAGAGAGAGGGCTTGGGCAAAGACAGGGGGCACAGCAGATGACTGGACACTAGAGAGAGAGGGCTTGGGCAAAGACAGGGGGGACAGCAGATGACTGGACACTAGAGAGAGAGGGCTTGGGCAAAGACAGGGGGCACAGCAGATGACTGGACACTAGAGAGAGAGGGCTTGGGCAAAGACATGGGGCACAGCAGATGAGTGGACACTAGAGAGAGGGCTTGGGCAAAGACAGGGGGGGGGGGGACAGCAGATGACTGGACACTAGAGAGAGAGGGCTTGGGCAAAGACAGGGGGGGGACAGCAGATGACTGGACACTAGAGAGAGAGGGCTTGGGCAAAGACAGGGGGCACAGCAGATGACTGGACACTAGAGAGGGCTTGGGCAAAGACAGGGGGCATAGCAGATGAGTGGACACTAGAGAGATAGGGCTTGGCCAAAGACAGGGGGCACAGCAGATGAGTGGACACTAGAGAGAGCTTGGGCAAAGACAGGGGGCATAGCAGATGAGTGGACACTAGAGAGGGCTTGGGCAAAGACAGGGGGCACAGCAGATGGGTGGACACTAGAGAGAGAGGGCTTGGGCAAAGACAGGGGGCATAGCAGATGGGTGGACACTAGAGAGAGGGCTTGGGCAAAGACAGGGGGCACAGCAGATGAGTGGACATTAGAGAGAGAGGGCTTGGGCAAAGACAGGGGGCACAGCAGATGAGTGGACATTAGAGAGAGGGCTTGGGCAAAGACAGGGGGGGGGGGGGGGGGGGACTATCGCTGTAATTATTTATAGCAATTTTTATTTTAATTTTATGCATTTTAATTAATGTATTTTAGTTATTTTATGGATTTAAATGTAATTTATCTCAAGTATTTTAAATTATTTTATGACAAAAAAAACAAATTTTTAAAAATCCCTCCTCTTTTACTTCAGAGAGCTAATAGAAAGGGGGGGGGGGGTATTACGGGATGAGGAGAGAGATGATACAGGGAGGGAGATGATACAGGGAGGGAGAGAGAAAGGGCACCAAGGGAGGGGGGGGGGAACCTTAGTTTTTTTTCTTTGTGGGTGGTGTAGGTGAAGGGGATGTTTCATTCAGGTACCTAGAACAAAAAGTATTCATATCAATTGTTACACATGTTTTTTAAAGATATGCACAAACAGCCAAAATATAAGCATTTTTTACAATATAAATTTTCTTGGAGATGTTGTGACTTGCCTAGCAAAAGGAAAACGTGGAAGGCCCATTTGCAAGCACAAAAATGATCACAGTCGGCTCAGTCCATTTTTAGATACAATGAAAAACCTGCTTCATTATGACCTTGACCTTTGAGAAAGTATTAATATGAAATATCTAATACTTAGCGGACACTATCCTAAAACTATTCTTAAAGCAAAAAGATGGCAAGCCATTCAAATGTATTTCCAGACACTGAAGATTTCATTTTGTTGGCAATGTTATGACTTGGCTTTGTGATAAAGGAACAGAAAAACGTGGAATGGTAGGCCACTATCGGAATAACCAGCAACCAAAAGTTGATCAAAATCGGTCAAGCTAATGTTTACATACAAAGCAAAACATTTTCAGAAAATTGTGAAGCACAATGACCTCAAACCTTCAAGAAAATCCAAATGTAAATGATGCAACATGCTTAGCAGTATGCACAAAATAAAAACTGAATTTTTGTAGTTATTCATGAGATAAGGCAACAAAGTACGTTATGAACAACAACGAAAAACTGACCATAGCTTGAATAGATGCTACTGTCAAAAACTCTGGCAGGACAGATGGTCCAATGTAACCAACAAACTTTTTCAAACCTTACCAGATCTGTCTGATCCACTGCCTAACGCATGGTTTTCTTCTCAGAAGGGAAGAATCGGCAGGTGATGATTAAGACACAGAAAAAGATGCTCTTTTCCACCGTTTGTCAATATCTCAATGGTGGGATGGGGTGGGGTGGGCAGTGGAACAGTAGAAGGAGGAGAGCTAGAGACAAGTGAGGATGGACACAAAAACACTAGACGGAGAAGAGCTAGTGACAAGTGAGGATGGACACAAAAACAGTAGAAGGAGAGCTAGAAACAAGTGAGGATGGACACAAAAACAGTAGAAGGAGGAGAGCTAGAAACAAGTGAGGATGGACACAAAAACAGTAGAAGGAGGAGAGCTAGAAACAAGTGAGGATGGACACAAAAACAGTAGAAGGAGGAGAGCTAGAGACAAGTGAGGATGGGGTTCACCTGTCCCCTATACGCTTATTGTGCCCAGGAACGTAAATTTTACTCAAAAAAAAAAAAAAAAAAAAAAAGTGAGGGTGGACACAAAAACAGTAGAAGAAGGAAAGCTACAGACAGTGACGATGGACACAAACATGGGGTGGGGTGAGGAGTGGAACAGTAGAAGAAGGAAAGCTACAGACAGTGACGATGGACACAAACATGGGGTGGGGTGGGGAGTGGAACAGTAGAAGAAGGAGAGCTACAGACAAGTGACGATGGACACAAAAACATGGGGTTCAAATAAGACAGTAACACAATTTAGTGTCAGCAGTTTTTCTTTGCGTTAGTTGTGGTTAGTAAAAATGGGGAAAAAAATCAGCACACTTCTTTTAATCCCTGAAATGCTCAAGGCGTAGTTTTAGTAGTAGTTAGTATTTACCATCTACAATGGCGTAGTTTTAGTAGTAGTTAGTATTTACCATCTACAATGGCGTAGTTTTAGTAGTAGTTAGTATTTACCATCTACAATGGCGTAGTTTTAGTAGTAGTTAGTATTTACCATCTACAATGGCGTAGTTTTAGTAGTAGTTAGTATTTACCATCTACAATGGCGTAGTTTTAGTAGTAGTTAGTATTTACCATCTACAATGGCGTAGTTTTAGTAGTAGTTAGTATTTACCATCTACAATGGCGTAGTTTTAGTAGTAGTTAGTATTTACCATCTACAATGGCGTAGTTTTAGTAGTAGTTAGTATTTACCATCTACAATGGCGTAGTTTTAGTAGTAGTTAGTATTTACCATCTACAATGGCGTAGTTTTAGTAGTAGTTAGTATTTACCATCTACAATGGCGTAGTTTTAGTAGTAGTTAGTATTTACCATCTACAATGGCGTAGTTTTAGTAGTAGTTAGTATTTACCATCTACAATGGCGTAGTTTTAGTAGTAGTTAGTATTTACCATCTACAAATGGCGTAGTTTTAGTAGTAGTTAGTATTTACCATCTACAATGGACGTTGTAAATAAAAAAGCTGAAGTTAATGTTATGTGAACGTGTTTTAATGCCAGGGTTACTACTGCATGACCTGTAGTGGCTCCATTGAATGAAACACACACAAAAAAGAACTTGAATAGTGCTGACGAACTTTAACATCACAAAGGTTTTTTGATTGATTGATTGATTTATTGTTGCTTTAGGTCCAGCGGACTCTTCCGAGCCAAATCAGGACCGGACAACCCCCGATCCGCATAAAAGATATGTTGAAACAACCCCAGTGGGAAAATTGAACGCCCTCCACCGGCCAGTCACTTTACAATAAAGACATCCCACGCGAGGGACGGCTGAGGGTTGACCTCAACTACGCGAACCCCCGGTTACAAAAACAAAATAGAATACAAACATCATTATAAATCATCAACAAAACGCATACATATAAAATGCCTATAGTGCTAAATAGTACAATCATAGGAAGCCCTAGTGACCACCCGGCAGAAAGCGTCCAACACTCCCAAGCTGATCCAACAGACCTCATACACAAACAAGGAGTCTTGTCCAGGAAGAGTTTTCAAGAAAAAAGGTAGGTCATTGATCTAGCGAAGAAGAAGATAGTATAGCAGAGTGAAGGACAGAGCAGGAATAGGAAAGAGTAAATGAGGAAGACAGCGACAGTGGGAATTTAAAGCACTAAATTTCCATAAAGTGGGGATACTATTTATACTGAAACCCCCGGCACCCCAACGGGGGTCTGATGCGCCTAAGGTAGCAAATGAGGTCCTCGGGCGGTGCGCTCTTCCCGGTTAGGGCTTCGTTTCTGTGCCTCTTTCCCGTTAGGCTTTAGGTCTCGCCTGAAGCTCTTGGCTTCTCCGTGGGCGGCCACGTACCTATCTGCGACCTTGACCAGATCTTCCAGTCTTTCCGCGCCCTGCTCTACTGAGAATGTTCTCAGCTCGGGGGTCATGGTTTCCCGTAGCTGTTCCCATACTAACAGTTCTGTCAGTCCATCATACGTCTTAGCCGTGGCTGACTGGCTAATCCACTTATCCAGCGTTGTGGACAACCGATCCGCGAACTGCGCATAGCTCTCTCCTTTCACTCTCCGATCGGTGCGGAACTTTTGCCGGTAGCATTCTCCTGTCAGTTCGAATCCCGTTAGGAGTGCCTCTTTTACCTTGTGATAGTCAGTCACTCTGTCAGTCGGTAGCTTACTGTAGATGTCATAAGCCTTTCCTCTAAGCCCTTGACTAAGCTTAAAAGACCAATGAGTGGGATCTAGTTTATACTCTGTTGCTAGACGCTCAAACCTAGTCAGATAGAGATCTAGACCTTCTTCTCTCTCATTGAATGTTCCCAGTGGAAATGACATTCCTTGTACAGGGTTGGATGCTACCTCTAGCTGATCTGAGTGGGGAGGGGTTGAGGAAGAACTTGAAGCTCCTGATCCCAATCTTCTTAGCTCTAACTCATGCTGTCTGTCTTTTTCCTTTTCTGCCCTCTCATACTCCCATTTCCTAACTTCTGCTTCTCTCTCTGCTGCTAATGCTGCCTTCTTCTGTTCTCCTTCTAATTCTAACTTCTTCTGCTCTGCTTCTAATTTCTTCTGCTCTGCTTCTAGTTCCAGTTTCTTTTGCTCTCTTGCTGCTTCTAACTCTAGTTTCTTCTGCTCTGCTTCTAATTTCTTTGCCTCTCTCTCTGCTGCTCTCTCTGCCTTAGCCTCCTGTTTCTCTACCTCTGCATTTATATACGCAATTAGGTCTCCCCCTGCTAAGTGTAAAGCTTCCCCTAATTCCTTGAAGCGCAATCTCAAGGCCACTGGGTCCGACATTGCCAAACGTGTCTATGAACACCCTCTGAATCAAGTGGAATACCAAAACACTAGCAATATTGCAAGTCGATAATTTTTTCATGTTCAATTTATTACTTTACTTCCAGATTTAAATCAAATCATTGAAGAAAAGGCAAGAAGGAGAAAGAAGAAAAAGTATGAGGAGTATGAAAAAGAATTAATAGAAAGAATGAGGAGATGCGTGGAGAAAAAGCATAAAATCTCCAGAGGAAAAGAAAGAATGAGAAGGGTGGAAAAGTATACAAATCTTCATTGGAAAAGAAGAGGAATGGAAAAATAAAAAAGCAGAGAATTGGTAATGTAAAACAAACATATGAACAACATAACACAGACATAATTTGTTAACATTTTTATTTTGAAAGTGTCTAGTAGAGCATAATTTGTATATATTATTATTACTTTTTTATCAACTTCATATAGTTAAGTTTTACATAAATTGTTTATGGTTTCCCGTTACGTTAATATATTCTGAATAAGGATCAATTGAGTGCAACCACTTATAATTCGTTTTTTTCCAGCACCTCAAAGGTATAATAAAACCATGTGAAGAGCAGAATATTATTATATAGTCATTAGTCTTGACATTGCTTTTTGATGAACAAGAACCCCGAGAATAACATATGTATTAACTTGGCAAAGAAATATAATTTGGTACTTTGCCTGATTAATCCACGCTTTCTCTTAAGTTTAAGACAGAAATCTACTACATAACAAAACGGGCCTAAAAACTAGTCTACACAATTGTCACGTGGGGTTTATGGGCTCTGCACAATGGAATTATGGACCCTCACGTTTATTCGGTGGGAACTGCTAGTAGGTCACCCTATGAATTACTTTAATAAATTTATTTGTTTAGCTCGTTCTGTGTTAAGGTTGGGGTACAGAAATAGATAGAAAAATGGTAAGAGATTACTGTCACACTAGCTTTCACACGGCTATGAATCATATGTAGTCCAGCCACTTGATAACAGTTAAAATCACACATTTATTTCTTCTACTCTATACAAGATTCTCTAAGTACTAATCTAACTTAAAAAGTCTCAGTCACTGCTAATAGTTCGATCGCTGATAGTCTAGGCAGCTGTTATATCTTCCTCGGGCACTTGCTATAATGTTTCATGTAGATTTGGACTACTGTGGTCCGTTTTACAGTTTCTGAAGAGTTGGACTACTGTGGTCCTGTTATGATCAGTTTAAGTGCACCTTCGGAGAATACACTTAACTTTCTGATGGTGCGGTCGAAGTCCTTCTGTGAGGTAGCTTCTGGTACACCTTTGTCGTTGTGTAGTTGGGTTCCCTTGCCACGCTGTGGGGTCTGACAGGGTGTTTCTTCGGGTAGCTCCTTCCGTCTTGTGCGGTAGAGTCTCCTCGACCAACTAGTCGTTTCTGTGGAGTGGGGCACACAGGATAGCTCGGGATAGCTCGCGATAGCTCGCCTGCTCGTCTGTAATATAAGAGACGAAATTCTGCACAACCCTGAATAATCGGTTTGTGCAGAGCGTCTCACTGAAAGCCAAAGTAGCCCTCAGTGATAGCTCCACATCTCTATACATAAGCGACGAACATTCTGCTACTTCCGGGTTCCACTGGAATCTCACTCTAAATTCCTATACATACATAAATTTCAATCGTGTCTAACTATACACATACAGAATTAATAATAATATAAACATTCAGTGGTACAGCCACTGGTCTGCAAACATACATATAAGTTAAACAACAGTGGTTCCGTACGGGATACAACATGGCGGCGCAACCGGTCGTGTTTCGGCTCGTGGTCGGCTCTTCCACGTGGTCCCGCAAATTCGGATTAACAATTCACATTTATGCATAGCAAATTCCACAAACATAATTTCAACAATAATACAAATATATCACGATGAAACAGAAGTGTGTTCATTTACCTGTTTGACAAGTTCAGGCCCGTGTTGACTAAATAGAATTCTGAGATTCTAAGTCCTGCTTCCTGGTCTATGAGTGAAGATAGTTCTCTGCTAGCTAAGGAGATGTTACTTCTTCCTCGTCTCACACACGACTGACTCAAACTGTGTTAGGCTCTGACACATTCAAACTGCTCTACCCGCTTAGCTGCCTCTGATTGGTTTAAACGGTCCGATTCAAAGCTCAAGTGCTGACTCACTGCGATGTGGGTGGCTCGCTCGCTGTGTGTGGTCTACTGTGTAATCTTAATTGCTGCTGTGTAGCTTACTGACTCTCTAAGGGTACAATGACTACACATGCTAAATAGTCAATGTGCAGAGTTAAAGCTAGCCAATTTATGACAGGCTCCCTCAACTGAAAAAAGGCGATGACTACTGGATTCGACCTTTTTCTACTACAGAGCCTAGTTTAACACTGCACTATCCTAGGGTCCTATTTACACACTAGTTAAGTTGCTCTACCTGAGCTGCAATGCTGTGCCAGGTAGCTATGGACACTAGTGACAGGGTATTACTGGGCGGGGACGAATTCTGGTGCTGTGGCCCTTAGTTGTGTTGGGTGGGCGACAGCTGCTGTGTCCTCCACGAGATGGCGACTGAGGTAGTCGGCTCCGTGGTTCTCTTTGCCGGGGATGTACTCGATTTGGAATGAGTATGCCTGAAGGGTGAGTGCCCATCGCATCAGGCGAGAGTTCAAAGACTTGGAGGCTGCCAGGAACGATAGTGGTTGGTGGTCCACCTGAACTGTGAAGTGGGTCCCATACAGGTAGAGTTGGAATTTCTGTATGGCCCAGACTAGTCCAAGGCATTCCTTCTCCGACGTGGCGTAGTGGGTCTCGGCGGGTCTCAATTTTCTGCTGGCGTAGGCGACAGGGAATAGCGTCTCTGCATTCTTGGGGTCGCGCTGTAGCAGTACTGCTCCGAGGCCTAAGTCGCTTGCGTCGGTGCGAAGAACGAATGGCTGAGTCAAATCGGGTAGGTGGAGTACTGGCGCCGATGTCATTCTGTCCTTGAGTGTTTGGAATGCTGTCTCACATTCCGCTGTCCATACGACTTTGTCCGGGGCGATTTTCCGGGTTCCATTTGTCAGTGGTACGGCGATGCTGTTGTAGTTGGGGATGAACTTCTGGTAGAAGCCGCAGAGTCCTAGAAACGACTGCACTTCCTTCTTTGTCTTGGGCCTAGGAGCGTCGAGTAGGCGTTTCACTGTCTTTTCTACCGGTCGCAGGCTTCCTTGACTGATGGTGTGTCCCAGAAATTCTAGTTCTGTGAATCCAATCTGACATTTGGTGGGTCTTGCCGTCAATCCCGTGTCTCTGAGGCGGGCGAGTAGTTGCTGTAGGAGCGTGACATGTTCCTCCCACGTAGGTGTTGCGATGAGGATGTCGTCCATAAACGAATGTAGGTGCTCGCTGCTCAGGGGTGCCAGGAGTTTTCGCATCATGGCGCTGAAGATGCTGGGTGCGTTGTGGAGTCCGAATGGAAGTACATTGAACTCGAAGTGTCCTTCCATAGTGCTAAACGCTAGGTACTTTCGGACTTGTGGTTGTACTGGTATCTGGTAGTATCCTTTGCTGAGGTCGATGCGTGAGAAGTACTTTGCTCGCTGTAGCTTGGCAAATAGGTCTGTCTGGTCCGGGAGTGGCTCTGGCTGGAACTGCGTTACCGCATTCAGGAGTCTGAAGTCGATGCACAGTCGATGCTCTCCGTTGGGTTTTCGCAACAATACCGTGCCTGCGCTGTAGGGTGAAGTAGACTCTGAGATGATTCCGGCTGCCAGTAAGGTGTCTATCTCTTCCTTGATGGCTCGCTGCTGAGACAGTGGCATCGGGTAGAGCTTCTGGCGGACGGGTGTTGGGTCGGTCACCGTTAAGGTTACTTCGACGAGGTCTGTCCTCCCTGGTCGGTCTGTGAGCACAGTCTGATGTTGTCGAATGACCTGTCGTACTTGCTGTTGCTGTTTAGCGGCTAGGTCTCCGTTGAGTATCACGTCTTTGTAGGTTTCTTTGGAGTGCAGGGGATACTCTACTGCATTGGTCTCCATGCTTTCTCCTTCTTCCGCGATGGCGATGGTTAGCAAGTTGTGAGTGCTGGGGGTCGCTGGTCGGTCCGTATACTTCTTAAGGAGATTGATGTGGTGGTATCGGGCTCTCCCGTTCACCTCGACTTGGTAGACTGTCTTGGATTTCTTGGCAGTCACCCGGTACGGTCCTCTCCAAGCGATGTCCAGCTTGTTGGTTCCACTTGGAAGTAAGAGTAGCACTTGATCGCCGACTTGCAGTTCTCTGTCCTTCGCGTGGCGGTTGTAGTACTTCGCCTGACGGGCTCTTGCCTTCTTCAGTGCTTCACCAGCTTTCTTCCACGTTGCTTTGAGGGTTTCCTGCAGGTCTGCGACGTACTTGGTGGCACCTCTTGGTGTGTCGTCTATCTTGGCCTCCGTCCAACTTCTGCGTAGGGCTTCTAGCGGTCCTGCTAGAGGTCTGCCGAAAAGCAAAGTTGACGGGGTGTAGCCTGTGGCTGCATGGGGCGTTTCTCTGTATGCGAACAGTGCCGCATTCACGTAGGTGTCCCACGCTTCTGGATTGTCGTCGGCGACTTTCCTGAGTATGGTGAGAAGGGTTCCATTCAGTCTTTCTACTTGTCCGTTGCTGGCTGGGTGGTATGGTGGTGTGCGAATGTGATGGACTTGTATCAACTCGAACACGTCTTGCATCAGGCGGCCGGTGAACTGAGATCCGTTGTCCGTTCTAATGCTGTCCGGAAATCCGACTCTGGTAAAGATGGCGATGAGTGCATCTGCAATCTTCTTGGTGTCGATCGCTGGCAACGGGACTGCTTCGCACCACATCGTACATGCGTCGACGAGTGTGAGTAGAAATCTGTTCCGCTTCTTGGTCATGGGCAGTGGTCCTACTATGTCTACTGAGACTTGCTGGAATGGCACGCCGACTACTACCGATGGTCCTAAGGTAACTGGTACGGTGTGATGTCGCGGGGAATATCGTTGACATTGGTGGCAAGATTTCACGTAGCGCTTGACATCCTCCGTGATTCCTGGCCAATAGTAGTGTGCGCTGATTCTCTGCACTGTGGCTGCAATTCCCATGTGTCCGCTGAGTGGCATACTGTGGCCTAATTCTAGTACTTGGGCTCGAAGGGTGGCTGGTAGTACTAGTTGGGTGTGATCTCCATCTCCTTGTCGATGTAGAACTCCCTCTTCCATGTAGAAGTCTCCCTTGTGCGGGGGTGTGTGCGCCTTGGGTAGCTTCTGGAAGCACTTCGCTATCGAGGTGTCTTCTTTCTGTGCTGTTTTGATCTCTTCGAGTCCTGGATTCGGAGCGAACTCGGGCTGGGGTGGTTGGGTTTTAGCTTGGGCCCTGGTTTGCACTGCAGCTATCTCTACAGTTTTGGGGGGCGTGCCTAAGAACACATACCTACAACCTAGCACTAGATCATACAGGGGTTTCTGTAAAACAGCTGCTTGGATTCGTCCTGTGACGTACCTACTCTCTACTTCTATCCAAGCTATTGGGCAAGTAGTCGTCGGTTTCGTCAAGTCTGCTCCTTGTAGTTCGACTGTCTTGTCTGTCAAGTCCGCGCGCGATACAAGAGATTCGCTGACTATCGCGTCGTATGATAGACCTGTGTCATACAGACAGTTCGCTTCTTTTCCGTTGACCTTGACCGTGTCTGTCACCGATGGGTGATCTCCGATTGTGTGTGGCTTGTTACCGCTGCTTTGAGTTAGAACTCTGTGCGCTGGCCGGCTTTCGCGCTCTTCCCTACGTTGTGCGGCCAACTTGAAACATTCTGCGGTGGAGTGATTGTTTCTGTTGCAGAACGAACAATACCGTCTCTGTTCTGCGGGACCTCTTTTCCCGAATTCCGTGTTGGGTCCTTTATTTTGCCCAGGTCTGGGGTTATTCGGCTTATTCGCGGTGCGCTCTTCCCGGTTAGGGCTTCGTTTCTGTGCCTCTTTCCCGTTAGGCTTTAGGTCTCGCCTGAAGCTCTTGGCTTCTCCGTGGGCGGCCACGTACTTATCTGCGACCTTGACCAGATCTTCCAGTCTTTCCGCGCCCTGCTCTACTGAGAATGTTCTCAGCTCGGGGGTCATGGTTTCCCGTAGCTGTTCCCATACTAACAGTTCTGTCAGTCCATCATACGTCTTAGCCGTGGCTGACTGGCTAATCCACTTATCCAGCGTTGTGGACAACCGATCCGCGAACTGCGCATAGCTCTCTCCTTTCACTCTCCGATCGGTGCAGAACTTTTGCCGGTAGCATTCTCCTGTCAGTTCGAATCCCGTTAGGAGTGCCTCTTTTACCTTGTGATAGTCAGTCACTCTGTCAGTCGGTAGCTTACTGTAGATGTCATAAGCCTTTCCTCTAAGCCCTTGACTAAGCTTAAAAGACCAATGAGTGGGATCTAGTTTATACTCTGTTGCTAGACGCTCAAACCTAGTCAGATAGAGATCTAGACCTTCTTCTCTCTCATTGAATGTTCCCAGTGGAAATGACATTCCTTGTACAGGGTTGGATGCTACCTCTAGCTGATCTGAGTGGGGAGGGGTTGAGGAAGAACTTGAAGCTCCTGATCCCAATCTTCTTAGCTCTAACTCATGCTGTCTGTCTTTTTCCTTTTCTGCCCTCTCATACTCCCATTTCCTAACTTCTGCTTCTCTCTCTGCTGCTAATGCTGCCTTCTTCTGTTCTCCTTCTAATTCTAACTTCTTCTGCTCTGCTTCTAATTTCTTCTGCTCTGCTTCTAGTTCCAGTTTCTTTTGCTCTCTTGCTGCTTCTAACTCTAGTTTCTTCTGCTCTGCTTCTAATTTCTTTGCCTCTCTCTCTGCTGCTCTCTCTGCCTTAGCCTCCTGTTTCTCTACCTCTGCATTTATATACGCAATTAGGTCTCCCCCTGCTAAGTGTAAAGCTTCCCCTAATTCCTTGAAGCGCAATCTCAAGGCCACTGGGTCCGACATTGCCAAACGTGTCTATGAACACCCTCTGAATCAAGTGGAATACCAAAACACTAGCAATATTGCAAGTCGATAATTTTTTCATGTTCAATTTATTACTTTACTTCCAGATTTAAATCAAATCATTGAAGAAAAGGCAAGAAGGAGAAAGAAGAAAAAGTATGAGGAGTATGAAAAAGAATTAATAGAAAGAATGAGGAGATGCGTGGAGAAAAAGCATAAAATCTCCAGAGGAAAAGAAAGAATGAGAAGGGTGGAAAAGTATACAAATCTTCATTGGAAAAGAAGAGGAATGGAAAAATAAAAAAGCAGAGAATTGGTAATGTAAAACAAACATATGAACAACATAACACAGACATAATTTGTTAACATTTTTATTTTGAAAGTGTCTAGTAGAGCATAATTTGTATATATTATTATTACTTTTTTATCAACTTCATATAGTTAAGTTTTACATAAATTGTTTATGGTTTCCCGTTACGTTAATATATTCTGAATAAGGATCAATTGAGTGCAACCACTTATAATTCGTTTTTTTCCAGCACCTCAAAGGTATAATAAAACCATGTGAAGAGCAGAATATTATTATATAGTCATTAGTCTTGACATTGCTTTTTGATGAACAAGAACCCCGAGAATAACATATGTATTAACTTGGCAAAGAAATATAATTTGGTACTTTGCCTGATTAATCCACGCTTTCTCTTAAGTTTAAGACAGAAATCTACTACATAACAAAACGGGCCTAAAAACTAGTCTACACAATTGTCACGTGGGGTTTATGGGCTCTGCACAATGGAATTATGGACCCTCACGTTTATTCGGTGGGAACTGCTAGTAGGTCACCCTATGAATTACTTTAATAAATTTATTTGTTTAGCTCGTTCTGTGTTAAGGTTGGGGTACAGAAATAGATAGAAAAATGGTAAGAGATTACTGTCACACTAGCTTTCACACGGCTATGAATCACATGTAGTCCAGCCACTTGATAACAGTTAAAATCACACATTTATTTCTTCTACTCTATACAAGATTCTCTAAGTACTAATCTAACTTAAAAAGTCTCAGTCACTGCTAATAGTTCGATCGCTGATAGTCTAGGCAGCTGTTATATCTTCCTCGGGCACTTGCTATAATGTTTCATGTAGATTTGGACTACTGTGGTCCGTTTTACAGTTTCTGAAGAGTTGGACTACTGTGGTCCTGTTATGATCAGTTTAAGTGCACCTTCGGAGAATACACTTAACTTTCTGATGGTGCGGTCGAAGTCCTTCTGTGAGGTAGCTTCTGGTACACCTTTGTCGTTGTGTAGTTGGGTTCCCTTGCCACGCTGTGGGGTCTGACAGGGTGTTTCTTCGGGTAGCTCCTTCCGTCTTGTGCGGTAGAGTCTCCTCGACCAACTAGTCGTTTCTGTGGAGTGGGGCACACAGGATAGCTCGGGATAGCTCGCGATAGCTCGCCTGCTCGTCTGTAATATAAGAGACGAAATTCTGCACAACCCTGAATAATCGGTTTGTGCAGAGCGTCTCACTGAAAGCCAAAGTAGCCCTCAGTGATAGCTCCACATCTCTATACATAAGCGACGAACATTCTGCTACTTCCGGGTTCCACTGGAATCTCACTCTAAATTCCTATACATACATAAATTTCAATCGTGTCTAACTATACACATACAGAATTAATAATAATATAAACATTCAGTGGTACAGCCACTGGTCTGCAAACATACATATAAGTTAAACAACAGTGGTTCCGTACGGGATACAACATGGCGGCGCAACCGGTCGTGTTTCGGCTCGTGGTCGGCTCTTCCACGTGGTCCCGCAAATTCGGATTAACAATTCACATTTATGCATAGCAAATTCCACAAACATAATTTCAACAATAATACAAATATATCACGATGAAACAGAAGTGTGTTCATTTACCTGTTTGACAAGTTCAGGCCCGTGTTGACTAAATAGAATTCTGAGATTCTAAGTCCTGCTTCCTGGTCTATGAGTGAAGATAGTTCTCTGCTAGCTAAGGAGATGTTACTTCTTCCTCGTCTCACACACGACTGACTCAAACTGTGTTAGGCTCTGACACATTCAAACTGCTCTACCCGCTTAGCTGCCTCTGATTGGTTTAAACGGTCCGATTCAAAGCTCAAGTGCTGACTCACTGCGATGTGGGTGGCTCGCTCGCTGTGTGTGGTCTACTGTGTAATCTTAATTGCTGCTGTGTAGCTTACTGACTCTCTAAGGGTACAATGACTACACATGCTAAATAGTCAATGTGCAGAGTTAAAGCTAGCCAATTTATGACAGGCTCCCTCAACTGAAAAAAGGCGATGACTACTGGATTCGACCTTTTTCTACTACAGAGCCTAGTTTAACACTGCACTATCCTAGGGTCCTATTTACACACTAGTTAAGTTGCTCTACCTGAGCTGCAATGCTGTGCCAGGTAGCTATGGACACTAGTGACAGGGTATTACTGGGCGGGGACGAATTCTGGTGCTGTGGCCCTTAGTTGTGTTGGGTGGGCGACAGCTGCTGTGTCCTCCACGAGATGGCGACTGAGGTAGTCGGCTCCGTGGTTCTCTTTGCCGGGGATGTACTCGATTTGGAATGAGTATGCCTGAAGGGTGAGTGCCCATCGCATCAGGCGAGAGTTCAAAGACTTGGAGGCTGCCAGGAACGATAGTGGTTGGTGGTCCACCTGAACTGTGAAGTGGGTCCCATACAGGTAGAGTTGGAATTTCTGTATGGCCCAGACTAGTCCAAGGCATTCCTTCTCCGACGTGGCGTAGTGGGTCTCGGCGGGTCTCAATTTTCTGCTGGCGTAGGCGACAGGGAATAGCGTCTCTGCATTCTTGGGGTCGCGCTGTAGCAGTACTGCTCCGAGGCCTAAGTCGCTTGCGTCGGTGCGAAGAACGAATGGCTGAGTCAAATCGGGTAGGTGGAGTACTGGCGCCGATGTCATTCTGTCCTTGAGTGTTTGGAATGCTGTCTCACATTCCGCTGTCCATACGACTTTGTCCGGGGCGATTTTCCGGGTTCCATTTGTCAGTGGTACGGCGATGCTGTTGTAGTTGGGGATGAACTTCTGGTAGAAGCCGCAGAGTCCTAGAAACGACTGCACTTCCTTCTTTGTCTTGGGCCTAGGAGCGTCGAGTAGGCGTTTCACTGTCTTTTCTACCGGTCGCAGGCTTCCTTGACTGATGGTGTGTCCCAGAAATTCTAGTTCTGTGAATCCAATCTGACATTTGGTGGGTCTTGCCGTCAATCCCGTGTCTCTGAGGCGGGCGAGTAGTTGCTGTAGGAGCGTGACATGTTCCTCCCACGTAGGTGTTGCGATGAGGATGTCGTCCATAAACGAATGTAGGTGCTCGCTGCTCAGGGGTGCCAGGAGTTTTCGCATCATGGCGCTGAAGATGCTGGGTGCGTTGTGGAGTCCGAATGGAAGTACATTGAACTCGAAGTGTCCTTCCATAGTGCTAAACGCTAGGTACTTTCGGACTTGTGGTTGTACTGGTATCTGGTAGTATCCTTTGCTGAGGTCGATGCGTGAGAAGTACTTTGCTCGCTGTAGCTTGGCAAATAGGTCTGTCTGGTCCGGGAGTGGCTCTGGCTGGAACTGCGTTACCGCATTCAGGAGTCTGAAGTCGATGCACAGTCGATGCTCTCCGTTGGGTTTTCGCAACAATACCGTGCCTGCGCTGTAGGGTGAAGTAGACTCTGAGATGATTCCGGCTGCCAGTAAGGTGTCTATCTCTTCCTTGATGGCTCGCTGCTGAGACAGTGGCATCGGGTAGAGCTTCTGGCGGACGGGTGTTGGGTCGGTCACCGTTAAGGTTACTTCGACGAGGTCTGTCCTCCCTGGTCGGTCTGTGAGCACAGTCTGATGTTGTCGAATGACCTGTCGTACTTGCTGTTGCTGTTTAGCGGCTAGGTCTCCGTTGAGTATCACGTCTTTGTAGGTTTCTTTGGAGTGCAGGGGATACTCTACTGCATTGGTCTCCATGCTTTCTCCTTCTTCCGCGATGGCGATGGTTAGCAAGTTGTGAGTGCTGGGGGTCGCTGGTCGGTCCGTATACTTCTTAAGGAGATTGATGTGGTGGTATCGGGCTCTCCCGTTCACCTCGACTTGGTAGACTGTCTTGGATTTCTTGGCAGTCACCCGGTACGGTCCTCTCCAAGCGATGTCCAGCTTGTTGGTTCCACTTGGAAGTAAGAGTAGCACTTGATCGCCGACTTGCAGTTCTCTGTCCTTCGCGTGGCGGTTGTAGTACTTCGCCTGACGGGCTCTTGCCTTCTTCAGTGCTTCACCAGCTTTCTTCCACGTTGCTTTGAGGGTTTCCTGCAGGTCTGCGACGTACTTGGTGGCACCTCTTGGTGTGTCGTCTATCTTGGCCTCCGTCCAACTTCTGCGTAGGGCTTCTAGCGGTCCTGCTAGAGGTCTGCCGAAAAGCAAAGTTGACGGGGTGTAGCCTGTGGCTGCATGGGGCGTTTCTCTGTATGCGAACAGTGCCGCATTCACGTAGGTGTCCCACGCTTCTGGATTGTCGTCGGCGACTTTCCTGAGTATGGTGAGAAGGGTTCCATTCAGTCTTTCTACTTGTCCGTTGCTGGCTGGGTGGTATGGTGGTGTGCGAATGTGATGGACTTGTATCAACTCGAACACGTCTTGCATCAGGCGGCCGGTGAACTGAGATCCGTTGTCCGTTCTAATGCTGTCCGGAAATCCGACTCTGGTAAAGATGGCGATGAGTGCATCTGCAATCTTCTTGGTGTCGATCGCTGGCAACGGGACTGCTTCGCACCACATCGTACATGCGTCGACGAGTGTGAGTAGAAATCTGTTCCGCTTCTTGGTCATGGGCAGTGGTCCTACTATGTCTACTGAGACTTGCTGGAATGGCACGCCGACTACTACCGATGGTCCTAAGGTAACTGGTACGGTGTGATGTCGCGGGGAATATCGTTGACATTGGTGGCAAGATTTCACGTAGCGCTTGACATCCTCCGTGATTCCTGGCCAATAGTAGTGTGCGCTGATTCTCTGCACTGTGGCTGCAATTCCCATGTGTCCGCTGAGTGGCATACTGTGGCCTAATTCTAGTACTTGGGCTCGAAGGGTGGCTGGTAGTACTAGTTGGGTGTGATCTCCATCTCCTTGTCGATGTAGAACTCCCTCTTCCATGTAGAAGTCTCCCTTGTGCGGGGGTGTGTGCGCCTTGGGTAGCTTCTGGAAGCACTTCGCTATCGAGGTGTCTTCTTTCTGTGCTGTTTTGATCTCTTCGAGTCCTGGATTCGGAGCGAACTCGGGCTGGGGTGGTTGGGTTTTAGCTTGGGCCCTGGTTTGCACTGCAGCTATCTCTACAGTTTTGGGGGGCGTGCCTAAGAACACATACCTACAACCTAGCACTAGATCATACAGGGGTTTCTGTAAAACAGCTGCTTGGATTCGTCCTGTGACGTACCTACTCTCTACTTCTATCCAAGCTATTGGGCAAGTAGTCGTCGGTTTCGTCAAGTCTGCTCCTTGTAGTTCGACTGTCTTGTCTGTCAAGTCCGCGCGCGATACAAGAGATTCGCTGACTATCGCGTCGTATGATAGACCTGTGTCATACAGACAGTTCGCTTCTTTTCCGTTGACCTTGACCGTGTCTGTCACCGATGGGTGATCTCCGATTGTGTGTGGCTTGTTACCGCTGCTTTGAGTTAGAACTCTGTGCGCTGGCCGGCTTTCGCGCTCTTCCCTACGTTGTGCGGCCAACTTGAAACATTCTGCGGTGGAGTGATTGTTTCTGTTGCAGAACGAACAATACCGTCTCTGTTCTGCGGGACCTCTTTTCCCGAATTCCGTGTTGGGTCCTTTATTTTGCCCAGGTCTGGGGTTATTCGGCTTATTCGCGGTGCGCTCTTCCCGGTTAGGGCTTCGTTTCTGTGCCTCTTTCCCGTTAGGCTTTAGGTCTCGCCTGAAGCTCTTGGCTTCTCCGTGGGCGGCCACGTACCTATCTGCGACCTTGACCAGATCTTCCAGTCTTTCCGCGCCCTGCTCTACTGAGAATGTTCTCAGCTCGGGGGTCATGGTTTCCCGTAGCTGTTCCCATACTAACAGTTCTGTCAGTCCATCATACGTCTTAGCCGTGGCTGACTGGCTAATCCACTTATCCAGCGTTGTGGACAACCGATCCGCGAACTGCGCATAGCTCTCTCCTTTCACTCTCCGATTGGTGCGGAACTTTTGCCGGTAGCATTCTCCTGTCAGTTCGAATCCCGTTAGGAGTGCCTCTTTTACTTGTGATAGTCAGTCACTCTGTCAGTCGGTAGCTTACTGTAGATGTCATAAGCCTTTCCTCTAAGCCCTTGACTAAGCTTAAAAGACCAATGAGTGGGATCTAGTTTATACTCTGTTGCTAGACGCTCAAACCTAGTCAGATAGAGATCTAGACCTTCTTCTCTCTCATTGAATGTTCCCAGTGGAAATGACATTCCTTGTACAGGGTTGGATGCTACCTCTAGCTGATCTGAGTGGGGAGGGGTTGAGGAAGAACTTGAAGCTCCTGATCCCAATCTTCTTAGCTCTAACTCATGCTGTCTGTCTTTTTCCTTTTCTGCCCTCTCATACTCCCATTTCCTAACTTCTGCTTCTCTCTCTGCTGCTAATGCTGCCTTCTTCTGTTCTCCTTCTAATTCTAACTTCTTCTGCTCTGCTTCTAATTTCTTCTGCTCTGCTTCTAGTTCCAGTTTCTTTTGCTCTCTTGCTGCTTCTAACTCTAGTTTCTTCTGCTCTGCTTCTAATTTCTTTGCCTCTCTCTCTGCTGCTCTCTCTGCCTTAGCCTCCTGTTTCTCTACCTCTGCATTTATATACGCAATTAGGTCTCCCCCTGCTAAGTGTAAAGCTTCCCCTAATTCCTTGAAGCGCAATCTCAAGGCCACTGGGTCCGACATTGCCAAACGTGTCTATGAACACCCTCTGAATCAAGTGGAATACCAAAACACTAGCAATATTGCAAGTCGATAATTTTTTCATGTTCAATTTATTACTTTACTTCCAGATTTAAATCAAATCATTGAAGAAAAGGCAAGAAGGAGAAAGAAGAAAAAGTATGAGGAGTATGAAAAAGAATTAATAGAAAGAATGAGGAGATGCGTGGAGAAAAAGCATAAAATCTCCAGAGGAAAAGAAAGAATGAGAAGGGTGGAAAAGTATACAAATCTTCATTGGAAAAGAAGAGGAATGGAAAAATAAAAAAGCAGAGAATTGGTAATGTAAAACAAACATATGAACAACATAACACAGACATAATTTGTTAACATTTTTATTTTGAAAGTGTCTAGTAGAGCATAATTTGTATATATTATTATTACTTTTTTATCAACTTCATATAGTTAAGTTTTACATAAATTGTTTATGGTTTCCCGTTACGTTAATATATTCTGAATAAGGATCAATTGAGTGCAACCACTTATAATTCGTTTTTTTCCAGCACCTCAAAGGTATAATAAAACCATGTGAAGAGCAGAATATTATTATATAGTCATTAGTCTTGACATTGCTTTTTGATGAACAAGAACCCCGAGAATAACATATGTATTAACTTGGCAAAGAAATATAATTTGGTACTTTGCCTGATTAATCCACGCTTTCTCTTAAGTTTAAGACAGAAATCTACTACATAACAAAACGGGCCTAAAAACTAGTCTACACAATTGTCACGTGGGGTTTATGGGCTCTGCACAATGGAATTATGGACCCTCACGTTTATTCGGTGGGAACTGCTAGTAGGTCACCCTATGAATTACTTTAATAAATTTATTTGTTTAGCTCGTTCTGTGTTAAGGTTGGGGTACAGAAATAGATAGAAAAATGGTAAGAGATTACTGTCACACTAGCTTTCACACGGCTATGAATCATATGTAGTCCAGCCACTTGATAACAGTTAAAATCACACATTTATTTCTTCTACTCTATACAAGATTCTCTAAGTACTAATCTAACTTAAAAAGTCTCAGTCACTGCTAATAGTTCGATCGCTGATAGTCTAGGCAGCTGTTATATCTTCCTCGGGCACTTGCTATAATGTTTCATGTAGATTTGGACTACTGTGGTCCGTTTTACAGTTTCTGAAGAGTTGGACTACTGTGGTCCTGTTATGATCAGTTTAAGTGCACCTTCGGAGAATACACTTAACTTTCTGATGGTGCGGTCGAAGTCCTTCTGTGAGGTAGCTTCTGGTACACCTTTGTCGTTGTGTAGTTGGGTTCCCTTGCCACGCTGTGGGGTCTGACAGGGTGTTTCTTCGGGTAGCTCCTTCCGTCTTGTGCGGTAGAGTCTCCTCGACCAACTAGTCGTTTCTGTGGAGTGGGGCACACAGGATAGCTCGGGATAGCTCGCGATAGCTCGCCTGCTCGTCTGTAATATAAGAGACGAAATTCTGCACAACCCTGAATAATCGGTTTGTGCAGAGCGTCTCACTGAAAGCCAAAGTAGCCCTCAGTGATAGCTCCACATCTCTATACATAAGCGACGAACATTCTGCTACTTCCGGGTTCCACTGGAATCTCACTCTAAATTCCTATACATACATAAATATCAATCGTGCTAACTATACACATACAGAATTAATAATAATATAAACATTCAGTGGTACAGCACTGGTCTGCAAACATACATATAAGTTAAACAACAGTGGTTCCGTACGGGATAAAACATGGCGGCGCAACCGGTCGTGTTTCGGCTCGTGGTCGGCTCTTCCACGTGGTCCCGCAAATTCGGATTTAACAATTCACATTTATGCATAGCAAATTCCACAAACATAATTTCAACAATAATACAAATATATCACGATGAAACAGAAGTGTGTTCATTTACCTGTTTGACAAGTTCAGGCCCGTGTTGACTAAATAGAATTCTGAGATTCTAAGTCCTGCTTCCTGGTCTATGAGTGAAGATAGTTCTCTGCTAGCTAAGGAGATGTTACTTCTTCCTCGTCTCACACACGACTGACTCAAACTGTGTTAGGCTCTGACACATTCAAACTGCTCTACCCGCTTAGCTGCCTCTGATTGGTTTAAACGGTCCGATTCAAAGCTCAAGTGCTGACTCACTGCGATGTGGGTGGCTCGCTCGCTGTGTGTGGTCTACTGTGTAATCTTAATTGCTGCTGTGTAGCTTACTGACTCTCTAAGGGTACAATGACTACACATGCTAAATAGTCAATGTGCAGAGTTAAAAGCTAGCCAATTTATGACAACAATACAGAGCAGTAAATTTCCATTACTTAATGACAAGTAGCACCTCAAAAAGCTTTGAACATGATGAACACCATCAATCACTGGAAAGGCAAGTCCATATGACTCACATGCTCCTTATGGAACTCCCAATAAATAACACAAAAATGAGATGCCAGAAAAAAAAGTTAAATGATTGAAACGGTGGGTTTAAAATGCAAAGTAATACAAGCTTTGATATTTCGATGCTCTTGACCTTGACCTCCAGCTATAAATGCACTCATGTACGATAAAATAAACTACAGCAAAAGATTTTATTATTTTGGACATCTCCAATGACCTTCACCTTGGAGCAAGGTTGACAAAATATGCATGTGCGTCTCATTGATACCTATCATGCATCAAACAAGCTGAAGTTTAGTTAATATTAATAACTTAGGATTAACAAGAAATTTTGTGGAAAATTGACATAGCTTGACTAACATTTGTTGAACCTGTGACCTTGACCTTGAAGTGTAGTCATTCAATCACTGATAATTTTGAGGTCTCGTGTAATTAGCCACTTTAAAGTTTTGCACAGATGGAAGGCAGACAGACAGACAACATTAACTGAAGGTCCCGGGTTCAAGCCCTGGCCGGGCCATTGTGTTGTGTCCCTGGGAAAGACACTTTACTCCTGTTTTCCTTCTCCTTCGGATGAGAGTATAAACCGAGGTCTAGTCTGTGTCGCATGCATTCCATCATAACGGACTTTAAAGATCCTGACGCTCATGTCCTAGACGGGTGAGTGCCGGTAACAAGAACACACCCAGCATGCACTTGGTCCTTCTCCTCCATCCCTGGCTGCCCAGGATTGTGCTCAGTTGTCCGGGCGTCAGACCATGCGCCCAAAGGCTGCGGGTGGCGTCTCGGGCGGTTTGAGTTAGATCCTGTATCGGCCAGCGCCTTGATCCTTAGGCTAAGGCGCCTTACAAATGACGAACATTATTATTATTATTTAAACATGCAATTTTTTACTATTTAGGACTCATCTTGAATAGATTTGCAAACAAATTTGAATATATATTCTATATCTAAACGATTCATGGCACTTGGTTCACACCCTGGAGAACGGGGTAGCACTGATGGCAGCAACAAAGCTGATGGGGATGTTGTATGCATTTCGGTCTGCTGGCTTTGACGCCTTTTTCTAGCTTGTTTCTTGACTGAACCTTCCGATGAATTAGAGTCTTTAGAATCCTCATGCTGCTCTTCAGCCCTCCTGCGAACAAGTAGCAGCATCAGAACACAGGGTTTAAACAACAGAACAAATTCAGCGGCATAAGAACATTTTCAAACCAAGGGATGAGGATGGTCAAAGGGTGGGGTGGTGGGCCTGGGGTGGGAGAAGGGAATGGAAGTTGAAAAGAGTAGAGGCTTGAACTGGCTCAACTACAAAAAGGGATTGACTGACAATACTGTCTACTGATTCATCAATGAAATATTATATTCGGGACTTAAATTTTCTTGTACATGAATGTACTACTCACCCTCTTTAAAGTGTAAAAGAAACAAGCAAAACACATTTAAAGTTTAGGGGGAAGAGGTTGGGGAAAAAAGGGCACAAAAGCCCGGAGGAAGTGGGACAGCATTTTTTCCCACTAACCACTTCGACACACTAGCTACTAGCAACCAAGTTATAAAATAGTTATAGAAACTCTTATGCTTACTAGCTACTCAGTAAATAATAATAAATAATAATACAGGATGCTATGTACGCGCCTTTCCCCAAGGCTCAAAGCGCGGCGATCTATACCAACATACACGCTCACCTGTCTCATTTACCCTCTCACACACCAAATACACATACATCACTCAAACAGGTGGTGTAAAGGCAGGGAAATCGCTATTAGAAGACGGAAGAAAATCGAACTTTTTATTTTTGAAATTTTTATATTGACTGCATCCTGTACCATTATTGAAGGGATGGAGGAAACCGGAGTGCCCGGAGAAAATCCTCGGTGACCTCAATAGTCTCGTACCTAAGTCACATACGTTCGCCCCTTGCGGGAATCGAACCCGCGACCTTCGGCATAGGAAACCGGCGACTTATCAACTGCGCCACGAGGCCACCCCATGAAAGCACAAGTACAAAGGTTCCTCAACATGCCTGCTTTTTAAAATCCAAAGCATACCTACACAACCTGAAAAGCCCAGAGCGAATTGTGTACATTATAATAATGTAATCTGCATTTCATGTGCCCCATTAACAACTGTAAAATTGAGCTAAAACTTTGATCTTATTCAACAAGGATGTCTAGCTCTGCCATGTACACTAATGTTCCCCCCCCCCCCATTCTCCTCCCTCATCCAAGCTCTCCTCACCTCCCCCTTTGCAATGTAGAAACAATATACCACCAACACCTTGTGTTAGCAGGTCACAGTTTGATCTGAGGCGTGGAGCTGCCAGTTGTTAACTGCTTTGCTGTGGCACCGATTTTATACAGCAATCAATGAGTGTTTTTTTCAAAGCGAACAACAATATTATAAAATTCAATAAGTACTGACACACACCAGCTGTCACCTGATGAGTACAATGAAGGCGATGAAGATGTTGATGGTGATGGAGTGGGACGTCTTCCTTCCAAACGCCTCCTGGGTCGTCGTCGGACTACAGCGACTTCTCCGCAACCGGATAAACTCGAGGCATAACAGGATGTTCTGGGAAAAAAAGGAATAACAGAATTTATTAAAATAATTATGCTTACTCAGAATTACAGCTAACAATTTGGGAAATGGAGTAGATGCAGATCTGAAAATGGTGCTCTAGCTATTAATGTGGACCCCACTGCAACAACGAGACAAATGACAGGGGTCTGAGACTGTTGGAGTTTGCCAGATACAACAATTTGATACTGGCAAACACGCTTGGTCTCCACAAAAAATCCAAATGTTAAGCAGTTTAATGCATCAATCAGTTTTCACATATTCTATTTCCCTTCATCCAAGGAAAACAGACAGGTGAACCATAAACCAAAAGCTATAACTTATGTAGGTAACGGCAGCCAGAATTTTGTATTTTACTGTTTGTTGCAACATGTGGTTTTTTTAAATTACATCAGAACACAAGGAAAATACAGAAAAATAAAAGTTGCAGTATAATAAATGGTACACGTTAAAAGCTTATTGTTTTTTATTCTGATAACATTGCATTTTGCCTACTAAAATTGTTATTCTGCAAAAATATTTTTAAACATTTATTTAATCAATCTACATATGAATAAAATAACACATCAATACCTCCCTTATTTACTTCTTGTACTATCTTCACTGACCGTCTTTTTTGTAAATGAGAAAAAATGCAAGTTTTGAAAACCCCAGTGTGAACAAAGGAGACATACATTTCTCATGGTAACTGTTTCAATGTTCAAGAGACTTCACAAGACTCTTCATTAATATCAGATACAAGGACGCTTAAAATGCAGCAAATTTATTTTTGTGTTCTTCAAAAAGTAACAAACAAAAATGCAGACCCTGTGTTGACAATCGACCACAACATCCACACGAAAATTGATATGATTTTAAAAGTACAAAAGCACACCGAAAAAGCTTGAAATTTTAACAAGGGAACATTTTAAAGCCACATCCTAGAAGCACAAAATATAGATTAAAGAACAATTTACAGAGACAGAAGGACAAAACACAACTGAATAAAACGAAAAAACACGTACCTCCATCTTGCCAGCCGGCTCGTAGCGTGTGGCGTTCCGAGTTACTTCCCCTGACAGTGCGTGTATTCGACTGGTTGACCAGCGGGAACACACATCGCGGCATGTTAACTGGCTCAAACTCAAAGTTGACTCAACCGCAATTGTGGGTTTCACCGCTCAGACTTTGCGTGTACACTTTTTTTGTTATTCCTATTGCAAAGCCGGTTTTAAAAAAACTGAGTTTCAGATTTTGGAACCCAGTATTTTTTTAAACCCAGTTGCACGTAAGTGTAACCTATGCATAAACCCACTGTTATGGTTAGGTACGTACACACACACACACACACACACACACACACATGTCATTTATTAAGTAATGAGACAGCCTTTGGAATAAAACTGTTTTTCATTCTGAGAGTTCTGACCCTTGGTGTTTGGTAGCGCCTTCCAGAAGGCAGGAGCTGGAAGTGGTGAGCAAGCACATGAGTGCTATCCAGCACAAAGCAAATAGCTTTCCGCACAACACGTCTTTCATACAACACCTGCAGACTCTCTTGTTTCACTCCCACAACCCTCCCACAGACGTTCACTACTCGATCCAGAATACTTTTGTTTTTTACACACAAACTTCCATACCAGCAGATAAAAGAAAAGGTAAGAACGGACTCAATAAAAGAAGAGTAAAAGGTCTGAAGGATGCGGCTACTGACTTGGAGATTTCGAAGTTTTTGAAGGCAGTAAATTCTAGACTGACATTTTTTGTGTATGGCCTGGGTGTTTGCAGTGAAGTTCAGTTTCTCGTCAATGATGGTTCCCAGGTATTTGTATTGGGTGACTCTCTCGACTGTAACACCATCAATGACAAGGTCTGGAATGAGAGTGTTGTTTTTACGAAAGTCAATGACCAGTTCCTTAGTTTTCTTGACATTTAAGTCCAGATAGTTTTGTTTGCACCAGGAGCTGAACCTATCAACTGCAGAGAAATACACAGCATTTGAATTGGACAGGTCCACAAGGGCAGAGTCATCCGAGTACTTTATGACCGGTGAGGCATCAGTTCCTCTGCAGTCGTTTGTGTAGAGCGTGAAAAGTACCGGAGAAAGAACCGTACCCTGAGGAGCTCCTGTGGACGTTTGTTTGAGAGATGAGACAGCAGAGTGAAAGCGGACAACCTGAGATCTGGACACGAGGAAGTGAACGATCCACAGGACGAGTCTAGGAGGGACAGTGTAAGACAAAAGCTTCTGAGCCATGAGGTGTGGCTGTATGGTATTGAAAGCAGAAGAAAAGTCTATAAATAGAATGCGGACAAAGGAACCAGAGGTCTCTAAGTGATCATACGCATTGTGGAGAAGCGTCAGAGTATTGTCCATGTCCATGTTTGTAATAATTTTGATGTTGTTATCCCCTTCCTTATTGCACTGCTAAACAAATATCCATGCCTTGTGTTTGGACAATAAAGAATCTTGAATCTTGAATCTTGAGTAGCGTCGTCGGTACTACGATTGGGTTTGTATGCAAATTGAAGAGGATCAGTGAAAGGCTGAGTGTGACAAAGAAGACGAGAGAGAAGAATCCGTTCGAGACATTTCATAGCTATGGATGTCAGGGCAACAGGGCGATAGTCGTTGAGTTCTTTGGGTTTACTGTTTTTGGGCACGAGACAGATGATAGAGTGTTTCCATACACTAGGTACAACACAATCCCTGACTGACCACGAGAATAGCTGACTGAATACTAAGCACAACTGTGCAGCGCACCACTTCAAGGTCCTACCCCCTATACCATCAGGGCCAGTGGCCTTTCTCAGATTCAGTCTTTTAAACATGGACTCAACTGTGGCACCATCGATCTCAAAGTCAGCATCACCATCAACCACGTCTTGTTCTAAACGAGAAATAATATCATCAACGTCGTCTTTTGTGTCATCGCGTTCAAAACGGCAGTAGAATGAATTTAGTTCTTCTGACATTTTAATTCGGTTTTCAAAAGGAAGGTCACAGTTAGTTGACTTCAGCTTCGCTTGACCGGACAGAGTTTTCAACCCCTTCCATGCATCAGCCAGGTTACCACGCTCGAACTGTGATTCTACCTTTTCCTTATATTGCCGTTTAGCATCCTGAATTTCCTTTCTTAGTTTTGCTTGAACACGCCTGCGTTCAGCTTTATCATCAGTTTGAAATGCAATTTTCTTTTCGTTTAGCGTGGCTTTGAGTGACTTTGAGACCCAAGGTTTGTTATTTGGAAATATTTTTATAGTTTTGGTAGGGATGACAGTATCCTCGCAGAATTTAATATAGTCAGAAATAACATCAGCAGCTTCATTTACACCATCACTAGATTCCAAAAACATGTTCCAGTCAGTACAGTCAAAACATCCTTGTAACTGTTCAATGCTTTCAGAAGACCAAACTTTTACTGTTTTCTTTACAATGGGTTGTGATCTGATTTTAGGCAGGTAAGATGGAATGAGATGGACACAATCGTGATCAGATTTACCAACAGATGGAAGTACAAAGAATACTAAAATAGACTTGTATGCTTTACAACATAAAACCATTACAAAGCAAAATTTTGGTCACAAGGACTACCTGTCATTCTGATGAGGTTAAAGCCTTACCGTTCAACATCAAATACAACATAATTATAGAAGAGTCTCTATGTTGTGCAGCTAGCAATATTTAAAAGTGTAACTAGTTAAAGAAGTTCAGGTAAGTGAGTATTCTGTTGTTTTAATGTCAGGTGCATATGTGCAATCAACAAATGCATCAATAAGTAATAAATAAAGTAATGAAAAGAACAACAAACCAGTCTCATACTGACCATTGCCACATACTTTCCTAAAACTAAAGACTACTGAAAAATTATAATGACCCCTTTAAAAGAGTTATTAACGAAATATTTGTTAAAGACTTATTTTATAGAAAAATATTTTTTAATCATAAATGACTATATACATTAAAATACACTCATTGTTACTGTCATAATTTTTATTACTATTATCATTACCATCATTATTATCCTCAAGTCCATGGGGTGCTGACCGAGTCCTTCAGGCCATAGTGCGAGGGAGACATCTGAAGCAAACAAGGGGAGAGAACGTTAAGGACTGATGGTGAGCTCCCCCTTCTTGGTTCAGCAGGTTTTCCCTCTCAACTCTCACCACGTTTTCTCTCCGTAGCCTCCGCCATTTGTCGGTACTCTTCTTCCGACTCCTAATACCTGTAGTGACAATATTATGGCCAATAACTGACAACTGTCACTTGAGAACTAGAGACCATGGTTCATCCCACTGTCATGAGTTTTCTGAATGTTAAAACTAAATTGTTCTTATCTATTTTCATTTAGTTCTTCGTTCTTATATTTTGCTTTTCCATCTGAACAGCTGCTGAAGGTGCTAGCAGATACAGGATCTAAATTATGCTTCTTCCTTAGGCAGATCATCTGATGCCCAAATGCCTGACCACAATCCTGGGTGACAAAACGCAAAGCAAAAATAAAGAACATTGAAAACAGTGTGGCTATAAAAATTGTACTTACCAAGAGGAAAGCCAAAAACTCACTCAGCATTGGCCATGAGCTGGATCTTGGCTCCTTCAGCTCACAAGTCACAGAGTTTAGCCCCTGATGTCGAGCATCACATGGATCTGACCTACATTGCAAACAGAAACATTGTGCAAATTCATTAATAAGAAGTTAACTTTTGAAAAGCTCAAAACCAAACAACTATTTTTAAAGACAGATTAGAACACACATTACAGAATTAAAAATAATCAAATAAATATTTGAAAATAATATATCTCTACAACCCCTGCCCACTCCTTCTCTCATTCTACAATAAAAAAATAATAAAATATGACAACTCTCAGGATTTTAGACCCCTATTATCACTATTAAATTTTAAAAAAAAATTACTAGCATAATTACATAGGTACATGTCTTCTCTATGTAAATAGACAACTATTTACAACATAATGCAAAAGGTTAGTTAATACAAATTCTAAAGCAAGCAAACCAACAAACACATTTAGTAATACAACCATACTAAAAAGAAACCAGTGAAGTTTAAAAAGTAGAACACAGTCAAGGTGCATCCATGGAGGACAAAGACAAACCAACACTTGTACTGAATAAAATAGCACTGCAACAACAATACCACACAACATTAATACATTGATCATTTGCAAAACTACATCCAGGTTGAGGTCAAAAGCATCACATAATTGGATTATTGAAAGACCTTTGAGTATAATACTATTACAGTACACCAGCATATCAACAAATCTTTGAAAAACATTCAAATTTAATAATAGAGTTCTTTGTAAAAATCCCAACTCACCAACGATTGTGACCTTTTCATCCAAAATGTTGCCATCAATTTTATGACCAAAACGTTCATTACACTGTGAGCGAGATCTCCACTTGGTACGTGTAAGTGTATATTTCCTCCCCAAGCCTCCCGTCAGCTTTTCCATGTGCCGCTTACACCAATTCAGACATTCCTACAAAAATAAAACATTCATTATAATTATGCTCTTTAGCTAAAAATAACAGCAAAGTTGTATGTAAAGTAAAACCAATAGAACTCAGAGTATTATAATACCTGACTTGCCATCTTTTTAGTTGTAGAGTCATTTCATTATCACTGAATAACTTTACATTAAATAAAAGAAAAAGAACCTTTGTTAAAGTGAAATCATCAACTTCACTGAAAACATCAAGCAAGAGCAGTTAAATTAAACGTTAGTACATGTGAAAATCCTGGATGACAACACATAAAGCAAAAAAAAAAATCATTGATAAAATGTGGCTATAAAAATTGTACTTACCAAGAGGAAAGCAAAAAACTCACTCAGCATTGGCCATGATCTGGATTCCTTCAGCTCACAAGTCACATAGTTTAGCCCTTGATGGTCATGCATCGCATGGATCTGACCTACATTGCAAATGTGAAGAAGTTCACTTTTGAAAAGCTCAAAACCAAAAACCTATTTTAAAGACAGATCAGAACACACATTACAGAATTAAAACTATTAAAAATAAACAAATAAATACTTAAAATAATACATCTCTCCAACTCTCTCCTCTTCCCCCACTTCCCTCACCCTCCCCCCAAAAAAAATCAAATAAAAATAGGACAACTCTAAGGATTTTAGACCCCTATTTCTCCAATTACCACTATTCCTAGCATAATTACATACATACAAGTCTTCTCTACAACATAATGCAAAAGGTTAGTTAATACAAATTCTAAAGCAAGCAAACCAACAAACACATTTAGTAATACAACCAAACTAAAAAGAAACCAGTGAAGTTTAAAAAGCAGAACACAGTCAAGGTGCATCCATGGAGGACAAAGACAAACCAACACTTGTACTGAATAAAAAAAGCACTGCAACAACAAAACTGCACAACAAAATTAATACATTGATCATTTGCTAAATGACCTCCAGGTTGAGGTCAAAACCATCATATGTGTTGCAGCATGAGAAAACCAGGCTAAAGTGTCAAAATATGAAAAATTACTTATTTATTTATTAACACAGTACTAAAAATAATCTTCAAAATGCAAAAAACAGAATTGTTTTATCTTTATTGGTTGATGTTTTATGATTTTTTTAAATATTTTATTTTCTCGGGGGCTAATTTCCAGAAATTGCCTCCAAAGTTTTGAATTGTAAAATGATCATTACTTCACAACCAGAATTTTCCCATGCATGTATTTGGTATCAAAACAATCAGGAAGATGGCAGCAATATGGCAGTGAGTTGAGATAAAATGAGAAAATTCACATTATACACCATTCACACAATAATGAACATAAACAAATTAAAACAGTATGCACAATTTTATTCTGTACCCATCCATAATGCATAGTGTTTTTAAACATATTAGAAATAAAACAAGTGTTTAGCAAGTCTATAATAACTCAAACACATAATAATATATCAAGAACATGGCCTGAATCAATCATTTTTCTAAACTAAACCCTATCATAATGCCCCCTCCCTCCCCCCCCCTCTTAAATCCCTCGTCCGTCAAGTAATCTTTTGTTTAATTGCAAACAGCAACATCACCTCAGTTCAAATAGTCAAACAAAGATTACAAACCTAAAACAAAAGTTTCATTAGGTAGTTTTCAGTCCTAATAATCAAGCTTTAATAATTCCCCGATTCTCCACTCCCTTCCGCACGTCGAATAAATCTGTCACGTCACAGGTGTAAATCAAACTAACATGTCATTTTGCTCTATAAAGTTTAAATAAACACAAATATCAAAGCAAATACTAATTACTAGTAATTTGGTAAATAGTTCTCATGTTCATTTCCTAAAACAGACAAACCAACAATAATAAATACTGAGAACATAGTCAACTTGTCATGCTAGTAATCTTGAATGCAGGCCAGACTACTTACCTTTTCAACCCTCCCCACCCCACCCCCACCCAACCAAATATACTACTGAAATATTTTCCACACTCCTACTGTAATTCTTTCACTGATATCGCCTTTTCAACCTTTACCTAAATCTATGCAAGTAGAATGACGGATTATTAAAGACATGCCAATAGTGAAGAGGCCTACGAAACATGAATCATTGAATGAAAACAAACAGTATCATTTAATAACGGGATCAAGCTTCTGCTCGTCAGAATCATAATCCTCATCACAGTTCCCACTGGCACCATCATAAAAATAGTCTGAAAGCAGGTCTTGGAGCTCTTCAGAAGCAAAACCGGGTCGATTCAAGGCCCTAGCTACTGTAGCAGACGACACATCTACTGACGCTGGAGACGAAGCCATCACTTCCGGTTTCCAAAAAGAATCGGTCGCTTACTTTGACAAATTGTTTCTAACAAATGCAACATAAATGTTGCAAGAAAACACTTGAAATAGATGTATGATGAGTTTATCTACATTAAAAAATTCACTTTGAACTAAAAATCGTCGAAAATCTATAGGAAACACTTCAGTTTTTCACGACCTGGCTAGAGACACATTCGAACACAACTTGTGTCACAAGCAAGCTTCGGAACAAGGAATTTCATGAACAATTCATACGCCACACACTTTTATGTACCAAAACGTAGTACCAATAGGGACTTTTCACTCTCCAGACGTTATATATCAATCCACATTGGGGATTTCCCTTCATAGTCGGACAAGAACAGTTGGGGTATCGGAGGTCAATTAGTGCCATTGTTTTAGCAAGGTGTGATCAACACCCTTATCAAAATCAACAAAATAAACAATGTTTTAGTAAGTTTTGAACAAAATCCGTTTGGGATATTAAAGAAAAGTCTTAAATAAAGACAAAGAGGCAACAATCTTAAAATTGATGGGGTAGCCTATTTTTAGTGTTTTACGGCTGTAGCAGCGAATCAATCCTGGCGTCTTTAGCCGGGTTTTGTCATGCGGCAACACATATTATTTGATTACTGAAAGACCTGTGAACATAATATTATTACAGTATGCCAGCGTATCAACAAATGTTTGAAACACATTCAAATTTAATAACAGATTTCTTTGTAAAAATCCCAACTCACCAACGATTGTGACCTCTTCATCCAAAATGTTGCCATCAATTGTATGACCAAAAGGTTCAATACACTGTGAACGAGATCTCCACTTAGTACGTGTAAGTGCATGTGTTCTCTCCAAGCTCCCTTCATCTTTTCCAGCTGCTGCTTACACCAATTCAGATATTCCTACAAAAATAAAACATTCATTATAATTATGCTCTTTAGCTAAAAATAACAGCAAAGTTGTATGTATAGTAAAACAAATAGAACTCAGAGTATTATAGTTCCTGACTTGCTATCTCTTTAGTTTTAGAATCATTAGATGATCACAGAATAACTTTACAGTTTTAAAAATAGATGAAAGAATCATTGTGGAAGTGAACAGCAACTTCACTGAAACTGGGTCAAGCAAACAGCAGTTATACCTTAATGCATGTGACACACATTTATTTCGCCAATAAACCTGCACAGGACAAATTATAAGATTAATCATTCCCTTGTTATATCTCTCTTCCATTTGCAGATTAACCCAAAAAGGAAGTCGGTCCTGTTCCAAGCCATAATGATCACTGTATTAGAAATTTTTTATAACTAAGAAATGGATTAGTCATAACACTGTATTAGCAAACAAACTTTTAAACAAAACCTCACCATATCAGCATAGGATGTGAATACCCAAACAAGATGATGGTTGGTTGGTTTATTAACATCTTTTTTCACCAAGATGATATAGACTAAAACAAGATGAGAAGTATCAGAATTTGTGTAAAGTTTTTACAATAAACTACAATGAAAAAAAAATCTCAAACAATCATTTATTGAACAGAAGACAAGATGTATACAGGGAAACTATTATAATAATCATTACAAAGAAGCTAAACAAACCCTACATTAAGATCAATAGTCTCCTCTTCACTCATGGACTTTTGTTGGTCAATGGGGTTGGTCTGGGTTGTGTTGTTTGCTTCTCCATCTTCTCCTTCACTTTCTCTACCTTTTGTATCCTCTTCAGCTCACTGAAACACAAAGCCAAAACCACAGTGCATGATAAAGGAAAATGCAATAATGTGAATCTAAGAGAGCATGTACGATGTAGGTAGTGGGAAGATGTGTAGATGTTATTGTTAGAGCTCTGCCACATGCTCACATCAACACTGGGGCTTTGATGGCCAATATGGTGACTATAGTATCTGGATCTCTAGATGGCACATGTTCAAACCCAATTAATGCTGCTCAACTTGAACTTGCTGCCACCCAGTGATGATCCCATGATACAACCATTTATTCAATGAGTTCTTAACTTCCCGCCATTGTAATTTATACGACCATAAAATTATTAAAGGATAGTCGAGCGCAGATGAGTCACTCACCTCAAAATTCCTCGCTTATGAATTGACTTTTTTTTTCTTTTCTATTTTTTGCGCGAATGTTGTGACTTCAACTTTACAGTAGAATGACCCGCCAAATTTTCATTCAGTAGACAAGCCTCTCCTTCAATCCTTGAATAGTGCACAAGCTCTGAAGTCTTTTCTTTCGTCTTTGTAAACTCGTAGGCCTCCTACAGACGTATGTGTAATCGAGGCCTACGAAAGACGAGACTTCACTGCCTGTGTCGTGACTAGTGACGTTACTCTGAGTCTGAGCCTTCAGCCGTTCAGGTGAATTCGGTGAAATCAAATGATGCAGTTACAACACCTTTAACCCCTTTTCCGGGAAATATACCGCTTCGCCACATATAAATGTGACTTGTAACCATAATTCTTTCAAATCTCTTGCAAACTGACCTACACACTAAATAATCGAAAACGGGCAAAAATACTCACATTTTCTCAGACTTTCGGTTTCACCGTATTGATTCCCACCCGTGCGATGGCTAAAGTTGACTCTTATCAATAACGGCCAAATAAGAATGTATTATTTCGGGAATAAGAACATCACACTTTTCTCGTGCGTCGAATGCAGGAAAACTATAAGTACGTATAGTTCTGCCGTTAGTCTCACTCACTGCTTTAGCAAGAAAAAAACAATCTTTGCTGATGCTGAACCCTATATAAACATTCCAAATTCAGTTGATGCAATTTTCTGAAACTTTGGTTTTTGGGGATAAATTAAATAGTTCACATAGGCACCTGCTAATAGAAAGTACCTGATACTTGCGTGTTGTTGTATTTAGTTTGTTTTTTTCCCAGGAAGAAGAAGAAGAAGAAGAAGAAGAAAGAAGAAGAAGAAGAAGAAGAAGAAGAATGTAGAGTATATTATTGATTTGTAGCAACTCATTATCATTTACTCCAACAATAAAATATATAATTCTTAATTCATTATTTATCAACAAACGCAACAAAACAAAAAAAAAAAAAAAAATCGTGTACAACAACAAAATTTGTTAGAAGTAGTGCAAGTATAACAAAATCGACAAAAGAAGGACGAGACCTAAAAGTTAAATCTTATCCCCTCAAAATTGCATTTGACAATACGAAAGCCAGAGAGAGAACAAAGAGTGAGGGAGAGAGAGAGAGAGAGAGAGAGAGAGAGAGAGAGAGAGAGAGAGAGAGAGAGAGAGAGAGAGAGAGAGAGAGAGAGAGAGAGAGAGAGAGAGAGAGAGAGAGAGATAAGATAACAATTTTATTTTGCAAGGGTGAGAGAGAGAGAGAGAGAGAGAGAGAGAGAGAGAGAGAGAGAGAGAGAGAGAGAGAGAGAGAGAGAGAGAGAGAGAGAGAGAGAGAGAGAGAGAGAGAGAGAGAGAGAGACAGAGATAGAGAGAAGTATTATTTGAATAATGAAAAAAAAAAGTTACAATAATGAAAAGTAGGTGTACGCTTTATAAGGGACGCAACCGCTACCTTAAGATACTGTCCTTATGATACTGTACTTGGTTATTTCCCCTTAACCATGTCTTATCCTATCCTGTCCCGTAACCCGGAGGTCGTAGGGGCACCACAGATGATCGTTATACCAGCATACTCCATCTTTCTCTGTCCTCAGCAGCCTGATGGCTTTGCTCAGTGTCAAACCAGTCCATTCTCGAATGTTGTCCTCCCACCTCTTTTTCGGTCTCCCTCTTCTTCTACCTCCTTGCACTGTGCCTTGCAGAATAGTCTTTGCAAGGCCTGATGATATGGTAACGTGGCCATACCATCGGAGTTTCCGTTTCTTCACCACTGTGAGAGTTAGAGGAGTAGAGCTGGGAGCAGGGGAAGGGTGGGATGAAAAAGCGGAAATGATAAGACTCGGGGGGTGAGGTACATGGTGGTGATGGTGGTGGTGGTGGAATTGGAAGTGGTCTTCGTTATGAACATAGGGAAATGTTTCATTTTTAAAATATAAAATGTAAAAATACCCATATTAATGAAAATGTAAAAATACCCCTATTAATGAAAATGTAAAAATACCCCTATTAATGGATTGACCTTTGCAATATTGCCCCTATTTTTGAACTCGTCCTACTAAGTACAGCGAAGGTCGTCTGAAAGCCATTCAAGGATTTCGGGGCGATTTTATAGTGCGAAAAGGGCGAATTTTCACTTTTGAAGTTTTTGTCCGTCAGTTACACCGTAATTAAGCTCCCAACAACCTGCTGGTCCATATTGTGGGTTCCATCTGATGCTATATAAAATAAGTGACATAATCTTATGTTTTTGTCAATGTAAACCTGTATTTTATTATGTGTCTGTAATGCTAGTAGAGTATATGTTCCTAGAATCTCTAGTGGTCATATTGAGTAGGTATTATCTTGACTCAGATGCTTTCATTTATCTTGAGGGGATAGGGGTAAAACAAATATTGATTAAAAGAAGAATGAAATTTTTGAGGAAGTCACTGAGTTGAATGGAAACTGGAATGTGGGTAAGTTGACTGCAGCAATATTTGATCATAAATGTGAGGACGTTCTAAACCTTGATCACGATTCAAGCTGGGTTTAAGAACTTTGATTTCAATTGCTTCTCTGACTTTCCTTTTCGCTGTTTGTGGTTCAGTGACAATAATTCTAGTTTTAGCTCGGTCAGTATGGTAGCCTGTAGTATGGATATGCTTAAACACTGATGAATCAGATTTTGATGATATTCCTTAAGTCTGTCTTTTAAAGCCCAGCCTGTTACCCCAAGATAGTCCCCATAGCAAATTTCGCGTACAATGTCATAATGACTTCGAGGCTTATGGAACAGCTTGACGTCATGTCTGATAACGGCTCTTAATCGTCGTTCAGAGATGCCCTTGACATACGGAGCACTGACGAAGTGTGTACCCATAAAGCTTGTGAGTCTACGGGTGCAGAGCCACTGAAGGTAGCAATTTGCTTATATCCCATGACTTTTGTTCAAGGATGAGGACCAGGATGAGGGTGGCGATGATAATGGCGCCGATAGTTTAATTTTATCTGACACATTGCCGCAGTTAACCGAGTCGTGGCATGCTAAGCTAAAGCATTGCACTGTGCTGTTAGCGTTGTGCATCACTCACAAGTCAAGTAACAAAACAAAACAAAACAAATAAAATCAGAAAATTTATAAGTTAAAATACTCGACTTTATTTAGTTTAATTATTTTAAAACTACAACTAGAAGGACAAAGCCCATATGACTCTCATGCTCCTTATGGAACTGGCAATATTTAATATGATAATGAGTGCCCAGAAAAAAACTAAATAAAACGGTGGCATTAAAATGCAAAGTAATATCGACTTTAACTTTGAGATGACCTTGATCTCCGGCTCTAAATACACTCGTGTACGATCAAATAAACTACAGGAACAGATGTAGTATTTTTATTTTTAAAAGAACAGTGACCTTGAGCTTGACCTTCAGTGACCTTGACCTTGGGATGACCTGGATCTTCACGTGACCTTTCATGGTCATGTATGATCTAATAACCCAATGTTGTTGTATACTATGGGTTTACTATACAGTCATTCCACTGTATGATGACCTATTTTTGTAATGTTTTTGCATGTCCTAAAATGATCTTGAACTCCAAGATCAACGCAACAACGGAACACATATGAAAGATCAATCTATCATTTCTAAACATAACAAGTTTGGACTTTATATCTTTTATAGTTTAGGGTCAAGTAAAAATACCTATACTAACCGACTTTGGATATATCCAATGACCTTGACCTTGGAGTGAGGTTGATCAAATTTGCATAGTATGTGCGTCTCATTAATATCTGTCATGTATCAAAGAATCATAAGTTTATTATTAATAACTTTTTTTTAAAAGTTAAATTTTGTGACTAACATTTGTTGACCCTGTGGCCTTGACCTTGAAGTGAAGTCATTCATTCACTAATCATTTATAAGGTCTGTTAGATATACACCATCGTACTAAGTTTGGTTGTGATAGTTGAAATAGGTTTTGAGATAGTAATCCACTTGCAAGTTTTGCACAAACGGATGTTGGACAGACAGACGGACAACATTTTTTTTTTTAACAATTATTGTCATTTTTGGACTATTTAGGACTTATCTCTCACAGATTTGCACAAATCTGGAAACAAATAATTTGGGGGTGAGTACATAGACTCACTGCATGCGAGTCAAAAAGACATTAAAAAACGAATGTCTTTTTTAATTTTTTTTTTAAAAGAAATAATGTAGTTTTATTACAAGCATTTTAAAACGACCCAACACTTTTAAACGAAATTGATATACACAACATTAAAACAAATTGTTCTCTTCACTCTAGCAAACTACAGCAATAGTCAGCAGGTCTGCCATGTTAGAATTCTATTTGATTTAGCCTTGTCGTTTTGAACTTTGAATTCACTGTGAGTCAGGTGGAAGCAACCCAGATTGAGCCAGAACAACACTCACAAACAAGTTTGCCGAAGTCCCTAGCTGGTCCTGGGGTTGTATGTGCTGGACCTGACCACAAAGCACCTGCAATAAGACCGCTAACAAGAACCCTCTTCAGTTTCCAGACTGATTTCACGTGTCTGTGACATTCCTGGTTTGACTAATATAGGCAGACTAGATCTGTGTACATGGATTATCAACGGGATCTTTGGTTTTAGGACGTAGCGGCGCTTGCTCAAGTGGAAGCTTGGCAAGGAGGCTGGTACTCGCGCCCCACGCGATTGACCACGTGACGAACGAGCGCGTGCTTGTAGCGTGCCCATTCACGGCCGTACTTGAGCTTGCTGTGGATGGAAACTGCGCTTGGGTAGCTGATGCTCTGAAACACCAAGTCAGTACCCATGATCATCATCATTACCATCAACATCATCATTATTATCATCATCAGTATCATTATCATCACTATCATTACCATCATCATCATCATCATTACCATCATCATCATCATTATTATCATCATCACTATCATTATCATCACTATCATTATCATCACTATCGATATATCATTATCATCATCATCATCATCATCATCATCATCATCATCATCATCATCATCATCATCATCATCATTATCGTCGTCCTCATCATCATCGTCATCATTATCATCATCATCATCATGCTGCCGCTGCTAATAATGCTAATACTGATGATGATTACGATCGCGACTACTTTGCTGCTGCTCTGACGATTTAATAAACCTATAAAGATGTTTATTCTTTTAAGAACAACATAAAGATACAACATTACAATATAACGCAATATATTTACAACACAATACTATACAACACAATACTGTACAACTGTGAACACAATACAATACAATAAAAGACAATACAATACAATACAATACAATATAAATCCAATCCAACGCAACATTACACAACGAAAAGGAAACGCAACGCACATCCCAACCTGCAATCAACGAACCGTACCACACCACAACAACAACGGCACCAACAACAACAATAAGTTCTGGACCCTAATGGGTGCAGGATCCCTCGCATACACACACGCACACACACACACACACACAAAACACGCGCGCGCACACACATACACACACAAACACTCGTGCGCGCGCACTCACGCACACACACGCGCGCGCGCCAGCACACACACACACACACACACACACAAACACACGAACACACACATCCTATATTTTAAACAATAAAAAAGAAAATGGAGATAAGGGAAATAAGAAGAGGAAGGAGGAAGGGGATTATGGAGAAATTATCCCCAGATTTAAAAGATCCTGACGCTCATGTGCCTCGGATGGTTGATGATTATGCCACTCGATTTGCGTAAGTTTAGTTTTACCTTGGAGGCACAGATAAAGTCTAAGTACACTAAGTACATATCAAACTTGAACCAAATCCCTCAAGACGTTTAGGAGAATATAGGATAAGAACAAAAAATACAAACAAATTATGACGTCCCCATGACGATGTCACCCGTGATGCATAATTTTTTGTCATCTGGTAGGGTTCACTAATTTCTAAATAAATACTAAGTTTTTTAAAAATCCGTCCTTTAGTTTGGGATAAAAAAAAAAAAAAGCCCAAAATAAATAACGAAATGAAAATAAAACATAAGTTTTCAGTAAGGCTCAACGCATCTGTGCACTCGTAGCAAATTTTAAAGGAAAGGCTAAATAATAATAATAATTATCACTCGATTTGGATACGTTTGGTTTTTCGTTGGAAACAGATAAAAATTTGAAGTATATCCTATCATATCCTATCCCGTAACTCGAAAGTCGTTGGGACACCACAGATGATCGTTGATCCAGGTACTCCATCT